>CM038673.1:132817715-133241594 GCA_021605145.1 Aegilops bicornis | reverse complement strand
GGAGTACCGCGCGGTGGAGGCTGGATGAACAGGAGCCCGTGGAGGCTGGAGGAGGTCGACGGTAGCCCGTGGAGGCTGGAGGAGGTCAACGGTGGAGATGAACAGCATCCCGTGGAGTCCCGTTTTGCGGTACGCCACACCCCTCCCAATGAACAGGACCCCCATTTCGACCGTAGCGCTCCAACACAAGTCTGTTTTGTCCGTTTTGCGGTACGCCACACCCCTCCCGATCAACAAGACTTCTGCTTCGACCGTAGGAGGTCTGCTTCCTCCGCTTTATGGCACGCCACACCCCTCCCAATCAACAGGACCACCGTTTCGACCGTAGGAGGTCCGTTTCCTCCATTTTGCGGTACACCACACCCCTCCCGATCAATAGGACCCCGTTCCGAATGTAGGAGGTCCGTTTCCTCCATTGTGTGGTACGCCAGGCCTTGTTTCCATCGCATGTTCCGTCCAAGCCCTCCCTATGAACACGACCACGCATTCCGTTCCGACCCAGCCGGTTGGCTCACACGCGTTCCGTTGCCTCCCGATGAACACGACGCATTCCATTGCCTCCCTGTGAACACGACGCATTCCGTTGCCTCTCCATGAACACGACAACGACGTTGTTTCTCCGTTCCGACCCAGCCATGTACACGAGCCCTGGTCATACGTATGCGCGAGTAGGCGTTCGAGACCCCGCCCGTATGTACACATACGTGGTCGTATTTTCTTTCTTGCACACGGCGTCATGCGACGTGTACATGCTACGTCGCGGCGCCTCTACTACGACACGTGCGGCGCCTCTACATCGACCAAAGATATATGTACGTACATCGTCAAGAACCAGAATGAAAACGCTATGTACGCTTTGACCAGGTGGGTCCCGACTGTCACGCACTTCCTTGCGTGCGAAGATGTAGCTGGTGGGTCCCAGCAGTCAGGGGGCGAATCGTTTTTTTTCCGGACGCACTTGCTTGCGTGCGAAGATGTAGCTGGTGGGTCCCAGCAATGTCGAGGGCAACTGCTTTTTTTGCTCGGACGCATTTCCTTGCGTATAAGATGTAGCCGGTGGGTCCCAGCTCAAGGGGCTAATCGGTTTTTTTTCCCGGACGCACTTCCTTGCGTATAAGATGTAGCCGGTGGGTCCCAGCAATGGGGAAACGTTTTTTCACGAAATACAAAGGGTCTGACCAATGGGTCCCAAATATCGGTGGAGGAATCATTATTTTCCGCGTAATAAGGAGGCACTTCCTTGTCGCGTCAGGACCCACTGTCACCTCTCCACGTCTGATCCACGTCCGATGGAAGTCGTTCCTTGACCACGTTGACCAGGCCGCGCCGAGACCACCACGACGGTGGACGATGGCGAGGCCTAGGAAGGGGACTACGCGGAGCCGGGGAAGACGCGGCAGTGGAAGCCCACGCGGAGAGGAGTACGAGGGTCCACTGGTTCGGCTGCGGTGTGAGCCTGCCGTCGAGGCGTGGCCCGCCATGGGAATAGTAGTGGCAAGGAGGCCTCCAAGGCAAGACAACCGCCACGGGAGGCAGGAGCATGCGGCACGACCAGCCGCTTTGGGCGGCCGGAGCAAGAAGACCAGAGGTTGAAGAAGCACTACGGCCGCTTGATGGACATCGACGGTCAATCGAGCTAGAATCGTTCATATTGACTAAGTTGACAAAGCCCTCCATCCCCGCCAACTTAGTTGGCCCACAAGTCATCCTCCCACTATGGTGGGTCCCAGCTAAAGGTGGGTATTCATTTTTTTGTGCGTAATAAGGAGGCACTTCCTTGCGTGCGAAGATATAGCTGGTGGGTCCGACATGTCAGCGGGGGGAACGTTTTTTCGTGAAATACAGAGGCCCTTCCGGTGGGTCCCAGCTGTCAGGTGGAGGAATCATTATTTTACACGTAATAAGGAGGCATTTCCTTGTGTGCGGCCATGGACCCAGCTGTCAGCCTCTCCACGTACAGTCCATGGCCGATGGATGTCATTCGTTGACCATGTTGACCAGGCCGCGCCGAGAGCACCATGGCGGTGGACGACGGCGAGGCCTAGGAAGGGAACGACACGGAGCCGGGGAAGACTCGGCAATGGTTGCCCACGCGGTGGGGAGTACGAGTGTTTACTGGTCCGGCTGCCGTCGCCGGAAAATAACAGGAGGTGTGGGTGAGTAGATGAATGGCCTGGCCAGCAATGAAGTAGGGTGGGGCGGCTCACAGGCGGCAAGACAATCGGCCACGGGAGGCGGAGCAGCAGTCCCATCGGAGCTGGTTTGGGCGGCTGGAGCAAGAAAATCAGATATTGAAGAAGCAGCACGGCCGTTGGATTAACATCCAACGGTCACTGCTGCTAGAATCCTTTGTGGACTAAGTTGACAAAGCCAAAGTACACAACAACCTAGTAGACCCACAAGTCAGCCTCCAAATCTATCCCAAACAGCATACAGCCCGAAATTTCTAGCCAGATTCAAATAAATTTTAAATCTAAATATACCTTAATTTAAATTCAATGAAATTTTACCCGCACAAAAACAATGAAATTCAAAATATCAAAATCCGAAAGAAAAAAGTATTTTGGAACTAATTGCATGTTTGCTGTATTTTTTCATTTTACAGCCCATTTCTTATTACTTATAGCCCATTTCTTATTACTTATAGCCCATTTTCTGGGAAAAATGCATCCCTCCTCGTCCCCGAAGATTTTCCAACAGGCGTAGAAAAGCAAGTAGGCCTATGTTGGTTATTCTGCAAAAAACAAAATAGCTGGCTAGCCATTTTTCAGAAAGGAAAAAAACAAACTGGGCTGGTCATGTGCTAAACATATGAAATAAAAGCCTAGGATAGACGGGCCACGGGTCCCGCACAACCCAGTTGATACCCTTCTCCGTCCTGAAAAAACAAAATTATCAAGGCGCCCCGGTCCCTACTGTCATCCTCACCATGTACAGTCATCTCCTTATTCCTCTCGGTTGTTGACCATGTTGACAAAACCGGAGGGCGGCTCCGCGGCTAGCGAACCAAGGCGGAGGACGATGGTGAGGCCTCGGACGGGAACGAACAGGAACCGGGGAAGATCACAGCCAGCCATGGGAGGCGGGAGCAGGCGGTCCTGCCGGCGTTGGTTTGGCTTTGGCGGCTCGAGGAATAAGAGACTGAAGAAACGCGACAGACGTTGAATGTCAATCCAACGGTCAAGGTTGGCACAATCGTTTGTTGACTAAGCGGACACCAAGTAGCATACTTTTTTATATATAGGAAGAAAACTGCGAGGAAAATGTGTTTGTCTGTCGTCCTCCTCACAGGGAACGTTCACCACATAAGTGACTAGCACCCTTGGTTTTCAACCGAGAGGTCTCGGGTTCGAGTCCCAGGAACTCTCAGTTTTGTCCTCCTTCCTTCCTCGCAAAAAAAGGGAAAGAAAATCAAAGACTTGGGAAGGCGTACAAAGCAAGCTGGTGTACCAGTAAAGAGACATTGCCGAGTTTTAGAAAAAAGAGAGACGTGCTCCTGTAGCTGGTTCGAATCCAAACCTAGACTATGACTATATATGGTGCTATGCTACTCTGCAAGTAATGAAACTAACATATCCAACGTTCGCTTCTCCTATTCTCTACTTACTCTGCCTAGCATCGTAAGCTCGCCGCAGCAACCATGTCCGATGGCTGCTCGCCCACCGCTCTTCGCCAGCAACAACCAGATATGCGCCAAGTCGCCACCCGCATTCATCGCCAGGGTCTCATCACACCCCGCCAAGACGCGCACCGCAGCCGATTGCTCATCGCAACCCGCTGCTGTTGGTGTGTGCCATCACTGCAAATCACAGTCATCCGTCAGATCTCAACCACAATCCTCAACCCCGCCGAGTCTTCTACAAATGCCCGAATCATGGGGTAATAATATGTTTAAGTGTTGTTCTACCGCTTTCAGTTGCTAATTTTTTAATAGTTTGGTTGATGATCTTCCAATTTGATTCGTGCGTAAAAGGGAAGATTCGTGTGATTTGTATTTCGAAGTTCTTGATGTGGGGAATGCAACTATGCTGATTATTTGGTTAGCCGAGGAATCCCAATACCAGCAGGTTGGGGTGTTGGACAAGTAAATCGCAGGAACGACGTAAGAGGAAGATGCAGAGCGAAGGTTAAAGATGCAGTTCCTTTGATCATGGCCAAGCAACAAATGCTGAACGTCCTTGACAAAGAATGAGGAGATGAATGTGCTTGTGAAGATAATGGGTAATATCGATGTGGTCTTTAGTATGATTGTCTTTTTATTTGCTGTTTATTTAGCACTCGTGATGTATTCTGTGTCTAAGACATGAGCTCTTTGCTGATACTAGTTATGAATGAAAACTGTGTAGCAGTCTTTGCGTAGTGTTGTGTTCATCTAATGTTTTCTATTAACGGAAATTAGGGGTATCCCTTTGCTCATAAATAAATAAATAGCAAAGGCCCTGTCGGGTCAGCTTTGTTCTCATTCGAAGACGTCGAGCAAATTGCAGTCCAACAACAAACTATGTCATCAAATTCAAGCTTCACAGCCAAATATGAGTACAACTAAACAACAATTTCATCATGTTTTAGTTGTCATAGAATCACCAAACACAAATCAGCGTACATAACTAGTGATGTTCACACAGCAAAATACTAAACAACATGTTCATCAGGTTTCAGTTGTCATAGCAAACACAATTTCACATAGTAGATAAAAAAACATCTTCTGACACGCAAATACGACAAAAGCAATGTAATCATCATCCGCCGTAGCAGCATCAACATCTTCGCCATGTTTATCAGTCTGAATCGTAATTCCCCACGGTGTCATCTTCTTCTTCGTCCTCAACGTCCTCGAACATTGGATTCTTCTTGATCAACTCTTGTATGTCCACAGCACGATAGGCAATCTTTTCGCCGGCGTCATTGACGTGATAGTTCTCAAAGATATTAGGAACATCTGTGTTATCTTGTACATCAGGAGCAGTGTAAGCATCATCTTGTTGTGCAACTTCATTAAACGAATTCCTCTGCTCAAACCTTTGCAATACTCTCCACCATCGCTACATGCAAATGTGTCTTCCAAGAAAAATATTTGTGTTGCTTGATTTGCCAAAATAAAAGGCTCGTTGGTCCCGCCGCCTTGACATTGACGGATTTGAAATAATCATCAGCTGGGTTTTGCGATCCTCGAAAACAGGTTATACCAACGACAAAGACAATGTAACCACACACCGATGATCCTCGAAACTGGAGATATACTGCAACTGAACAATGTCTGCTATGTTAGCATACATTTCAGTTGTCTCTTTGTCATACGTATCCGTGCTCATGATGGCACTGTTTTGTGTCTTCCTGCCTTCGTCTCGTGCAAGGGTGTTGTAGCGCACATCTCCAACAACGCAAGATTCATAATGTCTTACCCGAGTATCGGGACCCATTGCTAGTGAGTAAAGGGCATCATCAACTGCCTGCCCATCCTCCCGCATCTTCTTAACCTATGGTTAGAAAATAGACAAGCTGATCATCTTATGTACTCAATATATTAAAAAACTGACAAAGGCACTTCAAAAGCTTACATGGTTCTTGAACCATTTCGCAAATCCTGCCATAACCAGTTTGTCAATGTTTCTTGGATTTTGTGGCAGTAACTCCTCTTTGTAGATGCTGCACAACATAGTGATCGCCAAACATCTAAATATATAAGAATGTGCTGCAAGTTTAGTAGATTACGATGTATAAGTTGCGATCGCACGCATTTCTGATATAAGGTAGTATCTCGTGACGCTTATTCAACACATACCAAACCATTTTGTCCAAATCTTTAGGTTTGTCCTCTTGTCGACTCTTCCCTATAACTCGAATGTAATAATCGAAAACATTGTGAGCCTGGGATTGTCTTCACCCACCTCTTTGCTAAGCCGATCACCGTTTCAATGTATTTTGAGCGTAATGTCAACGCTTCAGAGCAATGCAGGCCTCTGCAATGGAACCCTCGGGTCTAGCTATGTTCCTAACATAGCCCTTGAAAGTGCCTAGCCGCCTTTCAATAGGGTACATCCAGCCATACTGTACTGGACCTCTAAGTAGTGCCTCATCAGGTAGATGAACAGCCAAATGCACCATCACATCAAAGAAGGCTGGAGGATATATCTTCTCAAGGTTGCATAGGATAGTTGGTATCTTGTCTCTAAGATGCTCCAAAGCATCTATCCCGATATTTCTATCATGGAGTTCCTCAAGAATTGTCCCAGCGCAATCGCTTCTCAGATAAGTCGTATGCCCAATCCTCCGAGGATAACAGTAAAACCCTTTGAAGTAGGACGTGGCGGTCATGAGTTTTCAACCCTTGTACCTTGTTTCCATCTCCACCGACTCTCCTTTCGTGGTTGGAAGCAAATCCATGTGGGAATCTCACACGTGATGACCTCGCAGAATTCTTTTCTTTTACCTTGTCCAAGACGCATACAACCGGAGCCATATCCCGTGGTTTACCTTCATCTTGCACCGCAAATCCTTTCGATACCTAGGTGTGTCAAATCAATCCTAGATTTTAAGGTATCTTTCGTCTTGCCTTCAATATTAAGAAGTGTGCCGATAATTCTGTCACATATATTTTTCTCGATGTGCATCACATCAAGATTATGCCGCAGATCCAAATCTTTCCAATACTCCAAGTCCCACATGGGGAGCCAAAGAATATTCTCAAGTATTAGCAGCTGAGTTGTCAATTCAACCACACCTGGAAACTTAATATCTGCAGCAAAGTGTTTAGTAGCAAAGTAATATGATAGTGGTGGTAACGGTAACAAAAGTAAAGACAAATGAAAGTAATGTTTTTGGTATTTTTGCAGTGATTGTAACAGAGCAACGGAAAAGTAAATAAGCGTAAACCAAGATATGGAAAACTCAGAGGCACCGGATCGTTGATGGATAATTATGCCGGATGCGGTTCGTCATGTAACAGTCATAACATAGGTGACATGTAACTAGCTCCAATTCATCAATATAATGTAGGCATGTATTCCGTATATAGTCATACGTGCTTATGGAAAAGAACTTGCATGACATCTTTCGTCCTACCCTCCCGTGGCAGCGGGGTCCTATTGGAAACTAAGGGATATTAAGGCCTCCTTTTAATAGAGAACCGGAACAAAGCATTAGCACATAGTGAATACATGAACTCCTCAAACTATGGTCATCACCGGAGTGGTCCCGATTATTGTCACTTGGGGTTGCCGGATCATAACACATAGTAGGTGACTATAGACTTGCAAGATAGGATCAAGAACACACATATATTCATGAAAACATAATAGGTTCAGATATGAAATCATGGCACTCGGCCCTAGTGACAAGCATTAAGCATAGCAAAGTCATAGCAACATCAATCTCGTAACATAATGGATACTAGGGACCAAACCCTAACAAAACTAACTCGATTACATGATAAATCTCATCCAACCCATCACCGGCCCAGCAAGCCTCACGATGGAATTACTCACACACGGCGGTGAGCATCATGAAATTGGTGATGGAGGATGGTTGATGATGATGACGGCGACGAATCCCCTCTCCGAGTCCCGAACGGACTCCAGATCAGCCTCCCGAGAGAGATTAGGGCTTGGCGGCGGCTCAGATCGTAAAACGTGATGAAACTTTCTCTCTAATTTTTTCTCCCCGAAAGCCAATATATGGAGTTGGAGTTGGCGTCGGAGGGTCTCTGTGGGGCCCACGAGGGGGCGCCCACCCTCATGAGCAGGTGTGGGCCCCTGGTCTTCATCTTTTGCGAGGATTTTTCTTTATTTTTCTAAGGTGTTCCGTGGAGTTTCGTGACGCTCCGAGAATCTTTTATTTTCTCGCACAAAAACAACACCATGGCAGTTCTGCTGAAAACAGCGTCAGTCCCGGTTAGTTCCATTCAAATCATACAAGTTAGAGTCCAAAACAAGGGCAAAAGTGTTTGGAAAAGTAGATACGACGGAGACGTATCAACTCCCCCAAGCTTAAACCCTTGCTTGTCCTCAAGCAATTCAGTTGACAAACCGAAAGAGAAAAGAAAAACTTTTACAAACTCTGTTTGCTCTTGTTGTTGTAAACATGAAAAGCCAAAGCATTCAAGTTTCAGCAATTATTATGAACTAACCATTCTCACAATAACACGTAGGTCTCACAATTACTCATATCAATAGCATAATCAGCTAGCGGGCCATAATAGCAAAACTCGGATGACAACACTTTCTCAAAATAATCATAACATGGTATAACAAAATGGTATCTCGCTAGCCCTTTCTGAGACCGAAAAACATAAATGCAGAGCACCTTTAAATATCAAGGACTGACTAAACATTGTAATTCATGGTAAAAGAGATCCAGTCAAGTCATACCCGAAATAAACCAATAATAATGAATGCAAACGACTGTGTGCTCTCCAGCGGGTGCTTTTTAATAAGAAGGGTGATGACTCAACATAAAAGTAAATAGATAGGCCCTTTGCAGAGGAAAGCAGTGATTTGTAGAGGTGCCAGAGCTCGGTTTTGAAATAGAGATAAATTATATTTTGAGCGGCATACTTTCATTATCAACATAACAACTAAAAGACGACGATATCTTCCATGCTAAACAGATTATAGGCGGTTCCCAAACAGAATGGTAAAGTTTATACTCCCCTTCTTCCACAAGCATCAATCCATGGCTTGCTCGAAACAACGAGTGCCTCCAACACTCAACGGGTCCCAAGGGGAGTTTTGTTTGCAGTTATTTTGATTTAATTTGCACGAAGCATGAGACTGGGCATCCCGGATACCAGCCTTTTTCTCGTGAATGAGGAGCGGAGTCCACTCCTCTTGAGAATAACCCGCCTAACACAGAAGATAAGGGCAGCTCTAGTTGGCATATGAGCTATTCGAGCATGCAAAACAGAATGTTTATTTGAAGGTTTAGAGTTTGGCACATACAAATTTACTTGGAACGGCAAGTGAATACCGCATATAGGTAGGTATAGTGGACTCATATGGAATAACTTTGGGGTTTAAGGAGTTTGGATGCACAAGCAGTATTCCCGCTTAGTGCAATGTGAAGGCTAGCAAAAGATCGAAGCGACAACAATGTAAACATGCATTAAAATTAATTCACACCGAGTACAAGCATGAGTAGGATATAATCCACCATGAACATAAATGTCATGAAGGCTATGTTGATTGGATTCAACTACATGTGTGAACATGTGCCAAGTCTAGTCACTCAATTCATTTAAAGGAGGATACCACCCCATCATACCACATCATAACCATTCTAATAGCATGTTGGCACGCAAGGTAAACCATTATAACTCATAGCTAATCAAGCATGGCACAAGCAACTATAATCTCTAAATGTCATTGCAAATATGTTTACTTCATAATAGCTAAATCAAGAACGATGAATCATCATATTTACAAAAACAAGAGAGGTCGAGTTCATACCAGCTTTTCTCCCCTCAATAAGTCCATCATATATCATCATCATTGCCTTTCACTTGCACGACCGAACGGTGTGAATAATAATAAGAGTGCACGTGCATTGGACTAAGCTGGAATCTGTGAGCATTCAACTCGAGAGAGAAGACAAGTAATATGGGCTCTGAGTTTAAATAATCAATCATGCATATTAGAGCCACTAAGCATTTTCAATATAGTCTTCTCGACCCCCAAAGAAAAGAAAAGAAATAAAAACTATTTACACGGGAAAGCTCCCAACAAGCAAAAGAAGAACGGGAAATATTTTTGGGTTTTCTTTTTAATTACTACAGCAAAGAAATAAACTACTACTATTTTTTTTGTTTTTTCTTAAGGTTTATCAAACACACAAGAAGAAAGCAGGAAAAAGAAATTTAAACTAACATGCATAGTACAGTGAAAGAGTATGAGCACCGACATCTAGCAATGAGTGTGTGTGAACATGAATGTAATGTCGGTGGGAAATACGTACTCCCCCAAGCTTAGGCTTTTGGCCTAAGTTGGTCTATTGCTGTGATAACCTCACTGATACCCGTAGGTGTAGCTAGGGTCGCATCATGCGATGAAGAATAGTTGGGATCATAATGTGATGAAGAGGACTCGATCGCCATCGACCGGGCAACCGCCTCAGATCCCAAGAATAAATGACATTCATGGAGGCTCATCTTGTGGCTCCGGTTCGAGTTGGTGCAGGATTCCGATAGGCTTGAACAGCCGCCCACGGAACAATGTAAGGACCTGTAGACAAGTTAAACAAAGAGGGAGCAGGCAAAGTAATAGTCTCAGGGTGATGTTTATCAAAGTACAATTTATATTTGAGCTCCCCTTCGCGACTCTTAACAAGAAAATCATGCACTAGCATAGTCTTATAATCTAAATAAGCACGGGAAAGTGTTGTTTCTTCTTTCTCCTCATGCCTAATAGGTATTTCAAAATGTTCAGCTAGGCGTGAAGCATAAATGCCTCCAAAGATGGGGCCCTTAGTACGGTTCAGACTTAACCGTCTAGCAACAATTCCACCCATACTAACAGAGTTATTATGTATAAACCATGGAACAAAATGATAATATCAGGATGTGTGGCGACCGATTCTCCTGTAATAATTCCTTAAAATGGCCCTTGTGCTCATCGGCCCTGTGGATAATCAAGAATCGATGAGGCACCAACTTGATACGTAAATTCCAAGCGAAAAATACAATATGTGTAGTACAAGACCATTCTGGCTGCGAGTACAACAAATGGTTTCAAGGTTGATGGCGGAAGCGGTTTATGAAATATCCTCGCCTATGGGACTCCATTTCCCACGGGAACAGCCGACTGTGTTAACTCAGATTCGCATGGCGGCTATCACCGATGCTTAGGTTCTGGGACAGTCACCGCAATGCTCCTCTCCAAACATGAAATCTAGCCAAGACAATAGCCAGGGACAAGCCAGTGAGTACTTTGAATGTACTCGCAAACACAATGAACACATGCATGATTTAACAATGAGGTATTGAAAATATATCATGCTTAAGACGTTAGTCACATGAGGTAAGTAAAGCTCGATGCGCCCAAGCATGTTATTTTTTATGGTTATATAATAATATGGTAGTATAGCAATCATGAAGTAAATAACACAAAAAATGCCACAATCGGGCGTCTGAGCGACACCGCATAGAGGGCTTATAAAGAAACAAGAACAATGCCGCAATCGGGCGTCTGAGCGACACCACATAAAGGGCTTTAAAAGAAATGCCACAGTCGGGCGTCTGAGCGACACCACATAAAGGGATTTAAAAGAAATGCCACAGTCGGGCGTCTGAGCGACACCACATACAGGGCTTTAAAAGAAATGCCACAGTCGGGCGTCTGAGCGACCGCCCATAAAGGGCTTTAAAAGAAAAGCCACAATGGCCCCGAGCGACACCACATAAAGGGCTTTAAAAGAAATGCCACAATGGAGGCCCGAAATGACACCACATAAAGGGCTTTAAAAGCAATGCCACTGTCGGGCGTCCCGAGCGACACCACATGTGGCTTTAAAAGAAATGCCACGATAAGGCCCGAGCGACACCACATAAAGGGCTTTAAAAGAAATGCCACAATGAATATCCAGGAGGTAGAACCATCCTGTGGATATTCAAGAATACCGTAAAAATATCACGGGTTAGTCCACATCCAAAATAGTAACTATAAATTATCACAAGTCACAATCGTATTTCCGTGTTTAATCGTTTCACCTCCGAAGACTGACACTAAGACCGACACTTGACCCATCCCAAACTGTAATCCTTAACCATGGACACGGCTATTCGAATAGGTTTAATCTCTGCAGAGGGTGTACTCTTTACCCACGAGTAATGGATTTCTTTAGTCCATCGACTAATTCCGCTTCACGGTCTTTTGTTGAAAACACACCTAACTTGCACACACCAGCCTTAACTCACATGTGTCCGGAATCACCCACAACACCTGTTAAGCAAAACTCTAAGTGGGGAGGCTACAACCTCGACGTAACATGGGATCACAAAATTTATACTGCACAAGAAACCGGGAGCTACCCCTTTCGCTACAACCTAAACACCCATGCTCCTGGACCCGTGGTATGACTACCGGATGCCTCCAGATCTCCCACCACGGCCTCTCTCAGACGGTGTGTGCAAGGAAAGGGTTGACAACTTATTGAACCGTACCCTACTTGGTGTAGAGACGAGTGGTAGTAATGAAGCAAGTATGGGGTTATCGCACAAGACTCGATCTACAGTCGACTCAGGAGGTTGTAATATTTCCTGCATGATTAGCACAACAATGCATATATCTCAAACAACAGATGAAAACATCACGCGACATCTCCTCATGTCATACCGGACACGACCGTCTCAACGGAGGACTAGGGCCAAGCCCGTGTCTACCCAAGACAGAGGCCTTCCCGTCTTTCCTTCCGGTGTGCATGAAAGTCGTATGACGGTGATTTCCATCCCAAATCATGTCAACTTCATTAGCATAAACTTATTAATATGAACCCATGAATAGGATCACATCCTCGCATAAAATGACGCATGTATGTGTCGGGGTGGTGTTGCCACGGTGCTATGCAACACACACAAAAATTCACCAGGTTCGTAATGCTTGCCTCCGTGTCATGGGAAGGAAGGGTGCATCCAAATCATCATGAAATCTTCAAAAACCCTATTAAAGTAATATATTTGAATTAACACACAAAATAAAAACAGCACAAAAGTTGTTTTGAAATTTTTTCAAATAAATCTTAAAATAAACTAGACAATATTTGAGAGAGGTAGCAAAAAGAATCAATTCATTTGGAGTTGTATTTAAAAAGTTATCGACAGTCAAAGTTCTGGTCAAAATCTGATTTTAAAATAAAATGTAAAAACGTTTCGATTATATCGCACACGTCGAAGGCGCATTTTGAAAATGCGCTTCCACTTATCCAGCATGGACGGCGCCTGAGTCACTGCCAGTGGGTCAAGGGGGCCCCACTGGTCAGGTTTGACCAGTCTCCTTCCCTCTCTTTCCTCTGGCCGAACAGAGGCGGGAACTCCGGCGATCTTCGCCGGTGTTAGGCGGCTCCTCTAGGGCATCCGAGTGCAGGGATGGATCCGCCACTCCTAGGCGCTTCTTCCGGTGGTCGTAGGGTAGCCGGGGGTGGAGGGAGTCGCCAAGCGAGCTCCACATGGCGGAGGGGCATTCGGTGGATAGTGAGTTTGGGGCTGCGGTGGTCTCCGGCCAAAATTGAGCGAGGGGTTGTGCTCATGAGAGGAAGGGGAGTTCTTGGTGGAGAGAGTGGAGAGGAGAGGCACTGGTGGCGATGGAATCGCCAGGGCTTGGCGGCGACCAAACAGGCCGGACTCGGGAAGAAGGCCTTCCCTTGCTCGATCACGCCAAGGCAACACTAGGAGGATCAAATGAGGTTGCTCGAGGACTTGGTTGAGCTCCGGGGCACTTATATACGCGGTGGAGGTCGGTTCAGGGGCGGCCGGCGATAAGGACGATGGCGAACCGCCTCCCTGTAGCTTGGGCGACGTGGCGGCGACGAGCACTAGCGGACGAGGCTACGGATGAGCTCGCACTGCTCACAAGGGTAGGTGGCAAGCTGGGGAGGCTTGGGCGGCGCCGACCACGGTCGGGCCTGCTAGCGGCCGGCAGCTAGCCGCCACGGCCATCCTGGCGGTGGCGCTGTGGGGCGCCAGGTTGGTCGGGGTGGTGTGTCGGTGCAGGGGGACACGACGAGCTGGCTGGGGCCGGGTTTTGAGTGCGGGGTGGGACGCGGCGACTCGGTTGCAAAGGGTGCCAAGCGCACGCCTGGCGCCGCCAGAGCACGCACTTAAAGGTGCTCGATGAAATGCCATGGCCTGCTACAGGCTTGGGTGAGGCTGGCAAGGAACCAGGCTAGGTTGTTGATAGAGTGAAGCTCAGGGGACAAGGTGGTTTGGTCAGAGACCAAGTTCACAATGCCAACAACAACTTATGTCAAACCGATCATGCACCTGTGTGTTTGACAAAATGCAACAGGCACTTAGGCTATTCTTGAGGGGCCAAATCTTCCGAACAGTGTCTCTATGGATATAAGAGAGGGTGGTGAAGTCAGTTTGTAAAAGGGGAAACTTGCTAGTGCAAGTTTTGCAAAACCTCAATTCTGGGCAGGGAGTGAGTGGCATCATTTCATGGACCAAAAGTGTTCCAAATAGAGCATGCTCCTGGACTTAGGGGTTTTGCAAGGTTGAATACAAGCATGAGAAAACACAAGGTCATTAGAGCAAGAAATAATAGAGTTGTAGTAGAAAACACAAGTCTGGTCCAGAATGAAAAAGAGGTCAAGCAGACTCAAATTTTCCAAAGAACATCACTATGTTTTTGCATAAAGTTGAATGGCATGCTACTACCGACATCCCAAAATTTTGGTGGGAGCTAGAAACAAATATTTGAAAGGGTTGTAGTGCAAAGTTGCCCCTTGGACCAGAGAGAAGAAAAATGGGTGAAAAACCCAAAATAAGCAATGAAATAATTTTATTAATGCACATAATTGATTTAGTGAAATCTCATGACATCTCCAAATTTTGGTTGAAATTTTAAGTGATTTTATCAAATGGTTGTAGTACAAACAGAGCTCCAAAATTTTAATCCAGTTCATTTTAATGAATAAAGCTCAGGGTGAAATAATTTAATAAACAATTCTACTGATTTAGAAATTGTTTTGATGAGATGGCAAAGAAGTCCAATGTATTTTGGAAAGCTCCACTTGGGAAAAATACAAAACTCCTTAACAATAAAAGAAGAGTTCTGAAATCAACAGAAATGAAGATTTTTAAAACCCTTGGCAATTTTTTTTTTAATATTGAAAACTTGGCAAAAAATTTGGGGTGTTACAGGATGCTAAGGTTTCCACAGTTCCCGCGACCAATCAAGCAACGACTAGCAAATAAGGCAAAGTAGCGTAAAACAGGAAAATGTATGTTAGTAATTCTTGCATCAGAAACCTTCCTGGTTTCTCCCACAGTAATAGTGTTAATAAAAGCTTCCACTTCATTACAATGTGGTTCATCTAAGGTGCCCTCAAAAGGTATTTTGCAAACCTTGCAAAATTCAGCTAATGTCATCTCCTTAACAACGTCATATAAATGGAACTCTACTGTTGGAGGTGATTTCTTAGGGAAAAAGTAGAAGTTCTGCACAAAAGTATTTGCGAGTAGGAGATACTGATGACGTTGGTCGCGGAGGAAGTTGGTGAGGCCAGCGTTCTCAATCAATAGATAGAAATCCTCATAAATTCCGGCTCTCCTCAAGAAGTCATCGGAAGGCCATTCACACGGCCGAACCTTCTGCAAGCGAGGCAAATTAAATTTGGGCTTCTGCTCTTCTTCCTTTTGTTTTTCCTTAGAGCTTCGCTCGACGAGCCCCTCAAAAATTTCTTCATTATTTCTGAAACAATCTGAAATTTTTAGTAACTTCAAATAAAAGTGAACCAACTTCAATAAAACTGATAGCAACTACTCATACAAGTGCCTAGAGCCTATATAGAGCATTAGAACTACTTGGAACCATATAAATTTGACATGCAAGCTCAAGAACATGGTCACCTATGCAGCACAAATTTGCAATGGATAAAGCACTAGAACAAAAACTAACTAGACCAATGGAGGAGTCACATACCAAGGAACAATCTCCCCAAGCAGTTTTGCGAGAGGTGCTTTGAGCAAGGAGATCGAAAATCACAAAGAACGGGGCTGGAACTCGTGCTTGAGTTGGTTTTTCGTGTTTGTGTGAGACAGAGGAAGAAGGTGGGTGCAGGAATAAGTGGAGGAGGGCCACCGTGGGCCCACGAGGCATGGGGGCGCGCCTAGGGGGGTAGGGCGCGCCCACCCTCGTGGCTGTGTGGCAGCTCCCGTGGTGATTTTTGCACAAGAAATTCTTAAATATTCCTGAAAAATCATATTAAATTGGCATGGCATTCGAGGACTTTTATTTTCGGATATTTTTATATTGAGCGGATAAGTCAGAGATGCATGTAAAAATACTATTTTACTTTATTTCTACTAAATAATGTAAAGTATAAAGAGGGTACAGAAAGTTGTGCTTCTAGTTTCATCCATCTCGTGATCATCAAAACTAATCCACTAACAAGGTTGATCAAGTCTTGTTAACGAGCTCATTCCGATTAACACGGAACCGGAGAAATTTCGAATAGCACTGAGTTACCTCAACGGGGATATGAAAGTCCCCAATAATGAGTATATCATACTTTTTCTAGACAGTAGGGAGAGGAAATTCAAAACCTCCAAATATAATCGATGGAATTTTTCCAATAGAGTTGATACTATAAACTTGAGGTTGTTTCCTCGAAAAGTGTACCGTGTGCTTATTGCCATTAACATGAAAAGTGACATTGCCTTTGTTGCAATCAATAACAGCCCCTGCAGTATTAAGGAAAGGTCTTCCAAGAATAATAGACATACTATGATCCTCGTGAATATCAAGAATAACAAAGTCTGTTAAAATAGTAACGTTTGCAACCACAACAGGCACATCCTCACAAATACCGGCTGTGTATAGCAGTTGATTTATCAGCCATTTGCAAAGATATTTCAGTAGGTGTCAACTTATTCAAGTCAAGTCTACGATATAAAGAGAGAGGCATAACACTAACACCGGCTCCAAGATCACATAAAGCAATTTTAACATAATTTCTCTTAATGGAGCATGGTATAGTAGGTACTCGGGATCTCCAAGTTTCTTTGGTACTCCACCCTTAAAAGTATAATTAGCTAGCATGGTGGTTATTTCAGATTCAGGTATCTTTCTTTTATTAGTAATAATATCCTTCATATACTTAGAGTAAGGATTTGTTTTGAGCACGTCCGTTAATCGCATATGCAAAAAGATAGGTCTAATCATTTCAGCAAAGCGCTCAAAATCCTCATCATCCTTTTTCTTGGATGGTTTCGGGGGAAAAGGCATGGGTTTTTGGACCCATGGTTCCCTTTCTTTACCATGTTTCCTAGCAACAAAGTCTCTTTTATCATAACGTTGATTCCTTGATTGTGGGTTATCAAGATCAACAACAGGTTCAACTTCTACATCATTATCATTACTAGGTTGAGCATCATCATTAACATTTTCACTAGGTTCATGTTCATTACCAGATTGTGTTTCAAAGATCGCACATAGAGATATCATTTGGATTATCGTGTGGTTCAGCAATAGGTTCACTAGAAGTTTGCACAGTTCTATCATTTTTCTTTTTCTTCCTCTTAGAAGAACTAGGCTTATCAATATTATTTCTCTGAGAATCTTGCTCGATTCTCCTAGGGTGGCCTTCAAGATACAAAGGTTCCTGAGTCATTCTACCAGTTCTAGTAGCCACTCGAACGGCATAATCATTTTTCTTACTATTCATTTCATTAAGCACTTCTTTCTGAGCTTTAAGTACTTGTTCTACTTGAGTGGTAACCATAGAAGCATGTTTGCTAACAAGTTTAAGTTCACGTCTAATATTAGCCATATAATCACTCAAGCGTCTAATCATAAAGGTATTCTGTTTTAATTGTCTACCAAAATAAGCATTAAAGTCATCTTGCTTAAACATAAAGTCATCAAACTCATCCAAGCACTGACTAGCGATTTTAGTAGGAGGGACTTCAGCTTTATCATATCTATAGAGAGAATTTACCTTTACTACCTGTGTCGGGATATCGGGAGGTTCTTCAAGAAATAAGTAATTGAGATCATATACTTCTTCAACAAAGCGGTGAATTAAGACCATGTATTTCTTCAATGGGTGGTAAATTCTTAACATCTTCAGCTTTAATACCTTTTTCTTTCATGGATTTCTTTGCCTCTTGCATATCTTCGGGACTGAGAAATAGAACACCTCTCTTCTCCGGAGTTGGTTTAGGAATAGGCTCGAATTGGCTCTGAGCTGGCTCGGGAGTTGGCTCGGGAGGTGCCCAATTATTTTCATTTGTCAACATATTATTTAATAAAATTTCAGTTTCATCCGGTGTTCTTTCCCCTAAAAGAGAACCAGCACAACTATCCGTAATCTCTAGAAGCATCGGTTAGTCCATTATAAAAGATATCAAGTATTTCAGGTTTCTTAAGAGGATGATCAGCAAAGCATTAAGTAACTTGAGAAGCCTCCCCAAGCTTGTGGGAGACTTTCTTCTTCAATTTGCACAAAATTATATATATCCCTCATAGCAGATTGTTTCTTATGAGCATTGAATTATTTAGCAGAGAAGTAATAAATCATATCCTGGGGACTTTGCACACAACCAGGATCAAGAGAATTGAACCATATCTTAGCATCACGCTTTAATGAGAACGGAAATATTTTAAGTAAATAAAGGTAGCGCGATCTCTCATTATTAGTAAACAGGGCAGCTATATCATCTAACTTACGACGATGTGCCACAATAGTTTCAGATTCGTAGCCATAAAAAGGATCAGATTCAACAAAAGTAATTATATCTGGATCAACAGAAAAATCATAATGATCCTGATCAGGAACACAGATAGGTGAAGTAGCAAAAGCAGGGTCGGGTCTCATCCTACCTCTAAAAGATTCTTTACTCCATTTAACTAGCAACCTATTACGTTCAAGACTATCCTGGCAAGCAAGAATAGCTTCAGAGATTCAGCATTAAAAGGTAACCCTCAGGAATAGCAGGCCTATTTTCATCATCACTAACATCATCGTGTTCAGTTTCAATAATTTCTCTTTCACTAGACCTAGAAATTTGTTCATCTAGAAATTCACCAAGAGGCACAGTAGTATCAAGCATAGGAGTAGTTTCATCATAAGTATCATGCATAGCAGAAGTGGCATCATCAATAACATGCGACATATTGGAATGAATAGCGTAAGCAGGTTTAGGTGTCGCTAGCTTACTTATAATAGAAGGTGAATCAAGTGCAGAGCTAGATGGCGCTTCCTTACCTCCCCTCGTAGTTGAGGGATAAATTGTTGTCTTAAGCGTCTTTCAAGTTCTTCATAGTGTCCAGCAGATATAAATCCCAAATGACTCAAAGAATAGAGCTATGCTCCCCGGCAACGGCGCCATAAAAAGGTCTTGATAACCCACAAGTATAGGGGATCGCAACAGTTTTCGAGGGTAGAGTATTCAACACAAATTTATTGATTCGACACAAGGGGAGCCAAAGAATATTCTCAAGTATTAGAAGCTGAGTTGTCAATTCAACCACACCTGGAAACTTAATATCTGCAGCAAAGTGTTTAGTAGCAAAGTAATATGATAGTGGTGGTAACGGTAAAAAAAGTAAAGACAATGAAAGTAATGTTTTTGGTATTTTTGCAGTGATTGTAACAAGAGCAACGGAAAAGTAAATAAGCGTAAACCAAGTATATGGAAAACTCAGAGGCACCGGATCAGTGATGGATAATTATGCCGGATGCGGTTCGTCATGTAACGATCATAACATAGGTGACACGTAACTAGCTCCAATTCATCAATATAATGTAGGCATGTATTCCGTATATAGTCATACGTGCGTATGGAAAAGAACTTGCATGACATCTTTTGTCCTACCCTCCCGTGGCAGCGGGGTCCTATTGGAAACTAAGGGATATTAAGGCCTCTTTTTAGTAGAGAACCGGAACAAAGCATTAGCACATAGTGAATACATGAACTCCTCAAACTATGGTCATCACCGGGAGTGGTCTCGATTATTGTCACTTCGGGGTTGCCGGATCATAACACGTAGTAGGTGACTATAGACTTGCAAGATAGGATCAAGAACACACATATATTCATGAAAACATAATAGGTTCAGATCTGAAATCATGGCACTCAGGCCCTAGTGACAAGCATTAAGCATAGCAAAGTCAAAGCAACATCAATCTCAGAACATAATGGATACTAGGGATCAAACCCTAACAAAACTAACTCGATTACATGATAAATCGCGTCCAACCCATCACCGTCCAGCAAGCCTACGATGGAATTACTCACGCACGGCAGTGAGCATCATGAAATTGGTGATGGAGGATGGTTGATGATGACGACGCATTTAATCCCCTCTCCGGAGCCCCGAACGGACTCGAGATCAGCCCTCCCGAGAGAGATTAGGGCTTGGCGGCGACTCCGTATCGTAAAACGCGATGAAACTTTCTCTCTAATTTTTTTTCCCGAAAGCCAATATATGGAGTTGGAGTTGGCGTCGGAGGGTCTCCAGGGGGCCCACGAGGTAGGGGGGCGCGCCCCCCACCCTTGTGAGCAGGGTGTGGGCCCCCTGGTCTTCATCTTTTGCGAGGATTTTGTTGGGGAACGTAGCAAAAATTCAAAATTTTCCTACGTGTCACCAAGATCTATCTAAGGAGAAACCAGCAACGAGGGAAGGAGAGTGCATCTACATACCCTTGTAGATCGCTAAGCGGAAGCGTTCAAGTGAACAGGGTTGAAGGAGTCGTACTCGTTGTGATCCAAATCACCGGAGATCCTAGTGCCGAACGGACGGCACCTCCCTGCTCAACACACGTGCAGCCCGGTGGCGCCTCCCATGCCTTGATCCAGCAAGGAGAGAGGGAGAGGTTGGGGAAGACTCCATCCAGCAGCAACACAACGGGCGTGGTGGTGATGGAGAAGCGTGGCAATCCTCTGTGGCTTCGCCAAGCACCGCAAGAGGAGGAGTACTTGGGAGAGGGGAGGGCTGCGCTGTAACTTGGGGTGCGGCTGCCCTCCCACCCCCCACATATATATAGGGGCAAGGGAGAGGGGGCCAGCCCCCTCAGATCCAATCTGAGGAGGGGGCGGCGGCCAAGGGGGGGAGGAGTGCCTCCCAAGTCAAGTGGAGGCCCTCCGCCTTAGGGTTTCCCCTCTCCCATGCGCATGGGCCTTGGGGGGCTGGTGCCCCTGGCCCATTAAGGCTAGGGCGCCTTACAGCCCATGCTGCTGTATTGGACGTGGTGGAACAATTTCCGGACATCCGGACCCTCCGAAATCCTCCGGAACCTTCCGAAGCTTCGGTACAATACCGTAAAAACCCGAACTTTTCCCGGAACCCGAACAACAACTTTCCATATATAAATCTTTACCTCCGGACCATTCCGGAACTCCTCGTGACGTCCCGGATCTCATCCGGGACTTGAAACAACATTCGTAAACCACATCCAAACTTCCTTTATAACCCTAGCGTCATCGAACCTTATGTGTGTAGACCCTACGGGTTCGGGAACCATGCAGACATGACCGAGACGTTCTCCGGTCAATAACCAACAGCGGGATCTGGATACCCATGTTGGCTCCCACATCTTCCATGATGATCTCATCGGATGAACCACGATGTCAAGGACTCAATCGATCCGTGTACAATTCCCTTTGTCTAATCGGTATCAGACGCGTGCCGAGATTCGATCGCCGGTATACCGATACCTTGTTCAATCTCGTTACGGCAAGTCTCTTTACTGCTCCATAACACATCATCCCGTGATCAACCCCTTGGTCACATTGTGCACATTATGATGATGTCCTACCGAGTGGGCCCAGAGATACCTCTCCGTTTACACGGAGTGACAAATCCAGTCTCGATTCGTGCCAACCCAATGTACACTTTCGGAGATACCGTAGTGCACCTTTATAGCCACCCGATTACGTTGTGACGTTTGGTACACCCAAAGCATTCCTACGGTATCCGGGAGTTGCACAATCTCATGGTCTAAGGAAAAGATACTTGACATTAGAAAAGCTTTAGCATACGAACTACATGATCTTTGTGCTAGGCTTAGGATTGGGTCTTGTCCATCACATCATTCTCGCTAATGATGTGATCCCGTTATCAACGACATCCAATGTCCATGGTCGTGAAACTGTAACCATCTATTGATCAATGAGCTAGTCAACTAGAGGCTTACTAGGGACATGGTGTTGTCTATGTACCCACACATGTATCTCGAAGTTTCCTATCAATACAATTATAGCATGGATAATAAACGATTATCATGAACAAGGAAATATAATAATAACTAATTTATTATTGCCTCTAGGGCATATTTCCAATAGTCTCCCACTTGCACTAGAGTCAATAATCTAGTTCACATCGCCATGTGATTAACACTCATAGGTCACATCACCATGTGACCAACATCCAAAGAGTTTACTAGTGTCACTAAACTAGTTCACATCATCATGTGATTAAGACTCAATGAGTTACTGGGTTTGATCATGTTTTGCTTGTAAGAGAGGTTTTAGTCAACGGGTCTGCAACATTCAGATCCGTATGTACTTCGCAAATCTCTAGGTCATATTGTAAATGCTGCTTCCACGCTCCACTTGGAGCTATTCCAAATGGTTGATCCACTATACGTATCCGGTTTGCTACTCAGAGTCATTCGGATAGGTGTTAAAGCTTGCATCGACGTAACCCTTTATGTCGAACTCTTTATCACCTCCATAATCGAGAAACATATCCTTATTCCTCTAAGGATAACTTTGACCGCTATCTGGTGATCCACTCCTTGATCACCTTTGTACCCTCTTGCCAGATATGTAGCAAGGCACACATCAAAGTGCGGTACACAAAGATAGCATACTATCGAGCCTACGTCTAAGGCATAGGGACGACCTTCGTCCTTTCTCTCTATTCTGCTGTGGTCGAGCTTTAAGTCTCAACTTCATACCTTACAACTCAGGCAAGAACTCCTTCTTTGACTGATCCATCTTGAACACCTTCAAGATTATGTCAAGGTATGTGCTCATTTGAAAGTATTATTAATCATTTTGATCTATCTTATAGATCTTGATTCTTATTGTTCAAGTAGCCTAATCCAGGTTTTCATTGAAAAACACTTTTCAAACAACCCTATATGTTTTCTAGAAATTCTACATCATTTCTGATCAACAATATGTCAACAACATATACTCATCAGAAATTCTATAGTGCTCCCACTCACTTCTTTGGAAATACAAGTTTCTCATAAACCTTGTATAGACCCAAAATCTTTGATCATCTCATCAAAGCGTACATTCCAACTCCGAGATGCTTACTCCCGTCCTTAGAAGGATTGCTGGAGCTTTGCATACTTGTTAGCATCTTTCAGGATTGTCAAAAACCTTCTGGTTGTATCACATACAACCTTTCCTCAAGAAAACTGTCAAGGAAACAATGTTTTGACATCCTATATGCAAGCTTTCACAAATAATGCAGTAAATGCTAATCCAATTCCAACAGACTCTTAGCATCGCTACGAGTGAGAAAGCCTCACCGTAGTCAACTCCTTGAACTTGTCGGAAAACATCTTTAACGACAAGTCGAGCTTTCTTAATGGTGATACTTACCATCATCGTCTGTCTTCCTTTTAAAATCCATCTTTACCCAACGTCCTTACGACCATCAAGTATTTCTTCCAAAGTCATGGATCCTCTCTTGGATGTTACGGCCTCGAGCTTGAACTTGTGAAAAATCTCATCGTAGTCAACTCCTTGAACTTGTGAAAAACTCTTCGCCACAAGTCGAGCTTCATAGAAGGTGACATTACCGTCCATGTCCGTCTTCTTCTTAAAGATCCATTTATTTCAATGGCTTGCCGATCATCGGGCAAGTCCACCAAAGTCCATGCTTTGTTTATGATACATGGATCCTATCTCGGATTTCATGGCTTCTAACCATTTGTCGGAATTTGGGCCCACCATCGCTTCTCCATAGCTCGTAGGTTCATTGTTGTCTAGCAACATGACCTCTAAGACAGATTATGCACCACTCAAGTAGTACGTGTCCTTGTCGACCTACGAGGTCCGGTAGTGACTTGATCCGAAGCATCATGATCACTATCATCAGCTTCCACTTCAATTGGTCTAGGTGCCACATGAACAACTTCCTGTGCCCTGCTACACACTAGTTGAAGTGATGGTTCAATAACCTCATTAAGTCTCCACCATCCTCCCACTCAATTCTTTCGAGAGAAACTTTTCCTCGAGAAAGGACCCGTTTCTAGAAACAATTACTTTTGCTTCCAGATCTGAGACAGGAGGTATACCCAACTGTTTTGGGTGTCCTATGAAGATGCATTTATCCGCTTTGGGTTCGAGCTTATCACGATGAAACTTTTTCACATAAGCGTCGCAGCCCCAAACTTTTAAGAAACGACAACTTAGGTTTCTCCAAACCATAGTTCAAATGGTGTCGTCTCAACGGAATTGCGTGGTGCCCTATTAAAGTGAGTGCGGTTGTCTCTAATGCCTAACCCATGAACGATAGTGGTAATTCGATAAGAGACTTCATGGTACGCACCATATCCAATAGGGTGCAACTATGATGTTCGGACACACCATCACACTATGGTGTTCCAGGCGGTATTTATTGTGAAACAATTTCCACAATGTCTCAATTGTGTGCCAAAGCTCAGAATCTCAGATACTCATCTCTATGATCATATCATAGACATTTTATCCTCTTGTCACAATGATCTTCAACTTCACTCTGAAATTACTTGAACCATTCAATAATTCAGACTTGTGTTTCATCAAGTAAATATACTCAACATCTACTCGAATCATCTGTGAAGTAAGAACATAACGATATTCATTGCATGCCTCAAAGACTCATTGGACTGCACACATCAAAATGTGTTATTTCCAACAAGTTGCTATCTTGTTCCATCTTACTGAAAACGAGACTTTTCAGTCATCTTGCCCATGTGGTATGATTTTCATATCTCAAGTGATTCAAAATCAAGTGAGTCCAAACGATCCATCTGCATGGAGTTTCATCATGCGTATACACCAATAGACATGGTTCGCATGTCTCAAACTTTTCAAAACGAGTGAGTCCAAAGATCCATCAACATGGAGCTTCTTCATGCGTTTTATACCAATATGACTTACATGGCAGTGCCACAAGTAAGTGGTACTATCATTACTATCTTATATCTTTGGGCATGAAAATGTGTATCACTGCGATCGAGATTCATTAAACCATTCCTTTAGGTGCAAGACCATTGAAGGTATTATTCAAATAAAAAGAGTAACCATTATTCTCCTTAAATGAATAACCGTGTTGCGATAGACATAATCCAATCATGTCTATGCTCAACGCAAACACCAAATGACAATTTTTCTGGTTTAATACTAATCTTGATGGTAGAGGGAGCGCATGATGTTTGATCACATCAAACTTGGAAACACTTCCAACACATATCGTCAGCTCACCTTTAGCTAGTCTCCGTTTATTCCGTAGCCTTTTATTCCGAGTTACTAACACTTAGCAACCGAACCGGTATTTAATACCCTGGTGCTACTAGGAGTACTAGTAAAGTACACAATAACTTAATGTATATCCAATATACTTCTATCGACCTTGCCAGCCTTCTCATCTACCAAGTATCTAGGGTAATTCTGCTCCAGTGGATGTTCCCCTCATTACAGAAGCACTTAGTCTCGGGTTTGGGTTCAACCTTGGGTTTCTTCACTGGAGCAGCAACTGATTTGTTGTTTCATGAAGTACCCCTTCTTGCCCTTGCCCTTCTTGAAACTAGTGGTTTCACTAACCATCAACAATTGATGCTCCTTCTTGATTTCTACATTCACGGTGTCGAACATTGCGAATAGCTCAAGGATCATCATATCTATCCCTGATATGTTATAGTTCATCAAGAAGCTCTAGCAGCTTTGTGGCAATGACTTTGGAGAAACATCACTATCTCATCTGGAAGATCAACTCCCACTCGATTCAAGTGATTGTTGCACTCAGACAATCTGAGCACAATCTCAACGATTGAGCTTTTCTCCCTTGTTTGCAGGCTAAGAAAATCGTCGGAGGACTTATACCTCTTGACATGGGCACGAGCCAGAAATCCCAATTTCAACCCTCGAAACATCTCATATGTTTCGCGACATTTCGAAAAACGTCTTTGGTGCCTCAACTCTAAACCGTTTAACTGAACTATCACGTAGTTATCAAAACGTGTATGTCCGATGTTCGCAACATCCACAAACGACGTTTGGGGTTCAGCACACTGAGTGGTGCATTAAGGACATAAGCTTTCTTCCGTCCGCATAATCGCTACTGTCGACTTTCAACTATATTTTCTCTAGGAACATATCTAAACAGTGGAACTAAAGCGTGAGCTTACGACATAATTTGTGAAGGGCTTTTGACTATGTTCAGGATAATTAAGTTCATCTAATGAACTCCCACTCAGATAGACATCCCTCTAGTCATCTAAGTGATTACATGATCCGAGTCAACTAGGCCGTGTCCGATCATCACGTGAGACGGGCTAGTCATCATCGGTGAACATCTTCATGTTGATCGTATCCTCCATACGACTCATGCTTGACCTTTCGGTCTCTTGTGTTCCGAGGCCATGTCTGTACATGCTAGGCTCGTCAAGTTAACCTAAGTGTTTCGCGTGTGTAAATCTAGCTTACACCCGTTGTATGTGAACGTAAGAATATATCACACCCGATCATCACGTGGTGCTTCGAGACGACGAACTTTCGCAACGGTGCACAGTTAGGGGGAACACTTTCTTGAAATTTTAATGACGGATCATCTTATTTACTACCGTCATTCTAAGCAAATAAGATGTATAAACATGACAAACATCACATGCAATCAAATAGTGACATGATATGGCCATTATCATTTTGCCCTTTTGATCTCCATCTTCGGGTCACCATGATCATCTTCGTCACCGGCATGACACCATGATCTCCATCATCATGATCTCCATCATCGTGTCTTCATGAAGTTTTCTCGCCAACTATTACGTCTACTACTATGGCTACCGGTTAGCAATAAAGTAAAGTAATTACATGGCTTTGTTTAATGACACGCAGGTCATACAATAAATTAAGACAACTCCTATGGCTCCTGCCGGTTGTCATACTCATCGACATGCAAGTCGTGATTCCTATTACAAGAACATGATCAATCTCATACATCACATATCATTCATCACATTCTTCTTGGCCATATCACATCACATAGCATACCCTGCAAAAACAAGTTAGACGTCCTCTAATTGTTGTTTGCATGTTTTACGTGGCTGCTATGGGTTTCTAGCAAGAATGTTTCTTACCTACGCAAAACCACAATGTCATATGTCAATTTCTATTTACCCTTCATAAGGACCCTTTTCATCGAATCCGTTCCGACTAAAGTGGGAGTGACTGGCACCCGCTAGCCACCTTATGCACCAAGTGCATGTCAGTCGGTGGAACCTGTCTCACGTAAGTGTACGTGTAAGGTTGGTCCGGGCCGCTTCATCCCACAATACCGTCGAAACAAGATTGGACTAGTAACGGTAAGCATATTGAAAAAAATCAACGCCCACAACTAGTTTGTGTTCTAGTCGTGCAAAGAATCTACGCAATAGACCTAGCTCATGATGCCACTGCTGGGGAACGTAGCAGAAATTCAAAATTTTCCTATGTGTCACCAAGATCTATCTAAGGAGAAACCAGCAACAAGGGGAAGGAGAGTGCATCTACATATCCTTGTAGATCGCTAAGCGGAAGCGTTCAAGTGAACGGGGTTGAAGGAGTCGTACTCGTCGTGATCCAAATCACCGGAGATCCTAGTGCCGAATGTGACGGCACCTCCGCGTTCAACACACGTGCAGCCCGGTGACATCTCCCATGCCTTGATCCAGCAAGGATAGAGGAAGAGGTTGGGGAAGACTCCATCCAGCAGCAACACAATGGCGTAGTGGTGATGGAGGAGCGTGGCAATCCTGCAGGGCTTCGCCAAGCACCGCGGAAGAGGAGGAGTACTTGGGAGAGGGGGAGGGCTGCGCCAGAACTTGGGGTGCGACTGCCCTCCCACCCCCCACATATATATAGGGGCAAGGGAGAGGGGGGCCGGCCCCCTCAGATCCAATCTGAGGAGGGGGCGGCGGCCAAGGGGGGAGGAGTGCCTACCAAGTCAAGTGGAGGCCCTCCCCTCGTGGTTTCCTCTCCCATGCGCATGGGCCTTGGGGCTGGTGCCCTGGCCCATTAAGGCTAGGACGCCCCTTACAGCCCATGCTGCTGTATTGGACGTGGTGGAACAATTTCCAGACCTCCGGACCCCTCCGAATCCTCCGTAACCTTCGAAGCTTCCCGGTACAATACCGGAAAAACCCGAACTTTTCCTGGAACCCGAACAACAACTTTCCATATATAAATCTTTACCTCCGGACCATTCCGGAACTCCTCGTGACATCCAGGATCTCATCCGGGACTTTGAACAACATACGGAAACCACATACAAACTTCCTTTATAACCCTAGCATCATCGAACCTTAAGTGTGTAGACCCTACGGGTTCGGGAACCATGCAGACATGACCGAGACGTTCTCCGGTCAATAACCAACAGCGGGATCTGGATACCCATGTTGGCTCCCACATGTTCCACGATGATCTCATCGGATGAACCACGATGTCAAGGACTCAATCGATCCCGTATACAATTCCCTTTGTCTAACGGTATTGTACTTACCCGAGATTCGATCATCGGTATACCGATACCTTGTTCAATCTCGTTACCGGCAAGTCTCTTTACTCATTCCGTAACACATCATCCCGTGATCAACCCCTTGGTCACATTGTGCACATTATGATGATGTCCTACCGAATGGGCCCAGAGATACCTCTCCGTTTACACGGAGTGACAAATCCAGTCTCGATTCGTGCCAACCCAACAGACACTTTCGGAGATACCTGTAGTGCACCTTTATAGCCACCCAGTTACATTGTGACGTTTGGTACACAAAAAGCATTCCTACGGTATCCGGGAGTTGCACAATCTCATGGTCTAAGGAAAAGATACTTGACATTAGAAAAGCTTTAGCATACGAACTACATGATCTTTGTGCTAGGCTTAGGATAGGGTCTTGTCCATCACATCATTCTGCTAATGATGTGATTTCGTTATCAACGACATCCAATGTCCATGGTCAGGAAACTGTAACCATCTATTGATCAACGAGCTAGTCAACTAGAGGCTTACTAGGGACATGGTGTTGTCTATGTAACCACACATTTATCTGAGTTTCCTATCAATACAATTATAGCATGGATAATAAACGATTGTCATGAACAAGGAAATATAATAATAACTAATTTATTATTGCCTCTAGGGCATATTTCCAACAGATTTTTCTTTATTTTTTCTAAGGTGTTCCGTGGAGTTTCAGGACATTCCGAGAATCTTTATTTTCTGCACAAAAAACAACACCATGGCAGTTCTGCTGAAAACAGCGTCAGTCCGGGTTAGTTCCATTCAAATCATACAAATTAGAGTCCAAAACAAGGGCAAAAGTGTTTGCAAAAGTAGATACGATGGAGACGTATCACGCGGCTTGTCCTTGGCAAGGAAACAGCGGTGTCCAATGTAGCAGATCTTGCTAAGTATTGCGTATGACAGCGGATTCCTGTCACAGCGAACACATGCTTTGTAACCATGTGTCGTTCGCCCTGACATAGTGCCCAAAGCCGGATAATCATGGATGCACCAAATTATAACAGCACGCAGAAAGATATCAGCTGGTGGGCTGCTATATAGGTCTCGAGTGAGAACACCCTTCCATAGTTGTTGAAGTTCCTCCACAAGAGGCTCCATGAACAAATCAAAATCCTTTCAGGACTTTTTGGACCTGGGATGAGCAAGGCCATCACGTAGTTTGATTCTTTGGTGCAGACATTTGGAGGCATGTTGTAAGGGATAACAAGCACTGGCCACATGCTATATGTGGCGCTCTGGTGGCCAAATGGGTTAAATCCATCTGAAGCTAAGCCAAGTCTAATGTTTCTTGGGTCAGCAGCAAACTCATTGTGTTTATCATTGAAGCTTTTCCACTCGCTACCATGACATGGATGGCTCATTACATTCTGATCTCTGTACTCCTGATTCCTAGAATGCCACAGTACATCCTCTCTTGTTTTAGTATCATGAAACAACCTCTGCAATCTTGGTGTAACTGGAAAATGTCTCAGAACATTATGAGGAATCCTCTTCACAGCATCGCCATCTTTCCATCTTGATGATTTGCATTTCGGGCATTCACTTAAGTTGGCATAATCCTTCCTAATGTAACACAATTATTCCTACAAACATGGATCATAGCATATCCAATTCCAACTGCACGAAGGAAATTCTTCATTTTACTGTAGGTGTGTGGCAGCTCAGACGCATCTGGGAAAGATTTGCGAAAAGCAGGCAACATCGCATCGAATGATTTGTTGGTCATCCGCTCAGATGTCTTCACCTGAAGAAAGGTGACCATAGCTAAGAATCTTGACAGCTTATTTCCGGGTGACAGAACGTTGCATTGTTCCAACATGCAGGCCCATCGCTTTTCTTCTTCGCAGTGAAAGTTCACGGAATGCACGAGCATTTCGTAGCATTGTTTCAATGTTGGTCAAACTCACTTGGATCCACCACCACCTCCTCCTCCTCCTCTTCCACCGAAAGCATCAGAAGATCAAGATGGTGATCTCCTGCTTCCACATAGTCAATAACATTGACGTTCACAGCTTCACCATGATGAACCCACCTAGTATATGTGACTGACATCCCATACAAGTGTAGATGATTTTGCACAGTTGACTAGGGTCTTGTAACTGAATTCATACAACTGCTACACGGGCAGAGCACATCTGATTTCGGACCACCGTGCTCAGCTCTGATAAAGTTCATGAAGTTTTCAACCCCCTCGACATATGCAGCGGAGAATCTTCGAGCGTGAAGTTATCCAAGTCATGTCCATCATTAGACATACAAATTAGTTCTTCTACTAGATATTATAGGAAAAACATATATGCTTTTTATGAAGTCCGTAAAAAATTCCTAGGTCGATGTCTAAAGCTATGGCAAGATATTTGGACGAGCAGATCTAAGTAACGAAATATATGTAAAGCTAATTCAGCAAACAGATTTGAGTGCTAAATTATGGCAGGCTGTTTCAGCAGTCAATGAGGCCGAGCACACAGCCATCACAACAACAAAGATCGAGTATAAAACGGTGTAGAGCTATTTCACCTAACAGATTGGCTACTAGACCATGGCAATCTACGTCACAATAAATATATGGCAGGATATTTTAGCAACTAATCGCCCTTGGCATGCCATCTCAGCTAACCAGATTGAGTGCAGAAGAGGGCAAGGAAGCTTCTTAAGCAGAGCATATTGACAGTAAACTACTTCAGCACACAGTGAGATTAATAGCGGCTATCAGCTAACATTCAGCGCTACACCGACATGAACGGGGCCTCAGTCTAGAATGCGCGTACCGTGGGAGAAGCTAACCCCCGTGCGTCTCCAAACGAATGTCGTCAGCGGTGGCGGCACTGACCGCCGTGCGCCTCCACAAGAACATAGTCAGAGGTGGCGGCGTGGCTAGAGGATGGCAGTCTACGAGAGCATACTGTGGGAGCGAGAGGATCGCCGTGCGTCCCCTCGACGAATCGCGCGCCACGACGGCGCCGGGCGGGAGGGTGGCTTTGGCGGAGCGAATGGAGTGGAGGGGGACGGGGGGAGGGGGGTTTGGGGTATATTATTGGCTAGTCAGCCGAAGGGCGGTTGAATCGAATTTGGGGGGAATTTTTGTGTGAGGGGGAGGATTTTCGCGCGGTGGGCGGGGGGAGTTTGGCGCATGGTCGGTTTCTCCAAGTGCAGTCCCATGTGTCAGTGAAGAGGCAAGCGAAGCTGCCCGCTTATGCGTGAGCCGTGTGCAGGACCGAACATTTGTGGCGTGCAATGCGACCGCGACAGGAGTGTTGTGAGTGTACCGCCTTTTTTCCATTTAAACTAGGTGCTTCGCCCCCTCAAAAAAAATTTGTTGCTTCGCGCGATCCATTGATACTACTACTAGTAATCTGGTAATCCCGACTAAAACGACGCGAGCGGGTCTTTTCCCACGCGATATGCTGGGAGGTTGGCTTAGTTGGGTTTTTTAGGATGAGTAATGCTACACCTACGTAATCCCACTTACGTAATTAACGTAATGTGAAACATGTGAGTTGTTGATTGTAGATTGGGGGGAGGGAGGGGCCCACCACCATGAAAATCAGGGAAGGAGAGAGAGAGTCAATTTACGTTAACCCTTTCGTAGGTTCCCGTAGATGTAGAAAGATGTGAAATGCGTGAATGTGTAGTGGACGTACTATTGGAGGGACAATGCTACACCTACGAAAAGTAACGTAAGAGTTTTACGTAAAAGCTGATGTGGAGAAAATTAATTGGGCCAGAATTAGCAGTTGGGGCCCACCCCCGGTGAAAATCAGGGGGCCAAGAGGATTTGTTTGGAAGGTTACGTAGGTCTTCGTAGACCATTCGTAGACGTAGCATTATTGCTATTGGAGTGCCTAAGATAATTTGTGTATGTATAGACCCTATGTGTTTATTTTACTTCGCATGTTAGATTTGTCTCGGTTCAATAAAAAGCAGAGTTGGTGATGATGGTGTGCCTGTCATCCTGCAATATAGGCCGTCCGATCTATATCTAACGGATAGGAAGGAAACTATGACAATTTACCCGCACTCATGTCCACATTTGCAGATAAAGGCTTTCCCTCGTTCATCCTTTTCTCCCACAAGATCTTGATCTTCCATGCAACACACGGGCATATTGCTAGTACTCCTACAATATGTATATTATTGTGAAAGTTCATATACACCGGCCGAGATTAATGCAAACACGGCAGATTTTCATTACATTTCGAACTTTTATAGTACAGAAAAATAAAAGAAACCTGTCATGGATTTGTCACGTCAGATGTCCTTAGTGTCAGGACTTAGTCGCGAGGCCAACGCATCTATGTGGTACCTTGAGAGGGGTTGAGCGGAATCGAGAGACGCAACACAAGACAAGAATTTAGAGAGCTTCGGGCCCCGGGAAACATCATCCGGTAAAAACCCTACATGTTGTTTGAGGCTAGGTCTCATTATCATCACGAGTGAGTCGCCGTAAACTGGCTCTCCTCTTTGTGGCTAGCCCTAAGATTGTTTCTTCTTGCTTGTAGCCTCTCCCTTTAGAGCCCTGCCCTCCTTATATATGTTGAAGGGCGGGTTACATGTGGAGTCCTATTAGGATTAGGATTACTCTATTACAAATGGAGTCCTAGTCTTGCTTCCTTCGTAGGGAGAATAGTCCTTACGCTTTCCTCATAAACCGCCCACCATTAAACATGAACCGCCTTCGGGCCTTGGGCCTTGTCATCCGTCTGTCTCCGTATGCCGGATCACCAAGTGAGTCATAATGACCAGGTGGGTTGCTTGTAAACCGCCAGTCGTGGTGGGTCGCCATGAATCGCCAAGTGCCACCGGATCTCAAGAACCGCCAAGTCCGGCGGGTTATACTTCCGGACGGTTTACGCCCATGAGGTATATCCCGACATTAGCCCCAGTTTAATTTGGATTTGTCCATGTTAAACTAATCTGCAACATAAACACAAGAACAAATTTGGCGGGTTGTGCTCCGGGTTAAGAATTCTTGTAGACCGACACACGATCATCCTTAAATCCTTGTCATTTCCTCCTTCTAGAAAATCCAAGTCAATAGACCAGCTTCATAATCAATTTGCTTGCAGAAAAAATATTGTAAATGAAGAATCCATTTGAATTGGCCTTCAATGCTCTAACTTGACAAAAATATTAGTCTCTGAAATATTCAACTGATATCTAGCCGGCTTGAAGATGTAAAACTTGTTGTTTTATGATTACCACCATTGTCGGGTTATAAAACTGATAATTCCGAGTCATGATTGTTGCAGACACCGGTTCATGATTGTTGCCAACGCTGGTTGTAGCCCCCAAGTCTTTGAGCAGAACAAAGTGGTGGCTTAAGACTTTGCCTCGATAAATACATCGCCACTTTCAAAGAAATCCATGTTGTTCATCCCAAAGTGACTAGTAAAACTGAATACTCCATACTATGTAGCCCCCAAGTGCGGGTTGTCATGCTTGCGACAACACAGGACTTGTAATTGTCTTATACTCATAAAAACTTCAACCAGTGTAGCCCCCAAGGGCCGGGTCATTATGCAATAATGAGCAGGGACTTTGTAGGTATAATCATGTAGATTTGAGCAATGATGTGTAGCCCCCAAGGGCCGCTCAAGAAGATAATATTGAGCTGGGACATAATATATACTTCAATGAAAATAACATCATATGATGTAACCCTCATCATGGGACTTGAATCCACGTCCACAAGGTTAAGAGCCTTGTGCTTTACCAACTGAAAGCAAAGGACTCTTCAATATAATGAATAAAAAGCTTTGTACCTTCAACTGTTGACAGGAGCAATTGGTAGCCCCAAGGGCCGACTCATTATAATGTGATGAGTCGGGTCTTCAATAATATGAGCAAAAATTACTTTGCATTAGCCCCAAGTGTCATGGTGCATGCTTGCAGCGACATGAGACTTGCATATTTGATATAATCTAAACTTAAATAATGTAGCCCCCAAGTGCCGGGTCGTAAGCCTGCAGCGACTCGGGACTATTCCCTCCATTGTAGAATAAATCATACCCATTGATAAAATAATAGCCATTGCTTATTTGAGCGACTTTGAAAACCTCAATCATAATATTGGTTATTGATAACCATAATAAAAATCTAGCCATGTTGGCTATTCAAGATAATATAATCTGGTATGAAACACCTTATTCATTCAATATCATAATGAAAATTCAGCCAAGTTTGGCTATTTGAATAATATAACCCAATGATTTATAAGCGCATGATTCCAATGGCGCAATCCAAATATGTACTGGCGACTTATAGTCCAAAGCCGTGCCGGGTTAACAAACACCGGATAATTTCTCATCATATACCGGGCGACTTATCATCTTAAAGCCGTGCCAGTTTAATAAACACCGGATAATTTATCATCATGCTTTATTCAACCTGTCTCGCATACAACAAGTTTAAAGTGTCCTGGCGGTTTATCACGGACGGGTCATAATGCCCAACATATAACCCATGTTTATAACCAAGGCTGCACTTAAGAATAATCAATGAAATATATCATACCTGTGACATTGAATCACATCATTGGTTTACCAACTTTTTGTAGTAAGGGTGATAACCCCAATCTTGAGTAATGATAACTCCTTTCATACGTGTCGGTTTATGATAAAACCGTGCGGGTTGTGATAAACACCGTTTAACCATATATAATTCTGGCGACTCGTAGTCAAACCAGACCGGGCGGATAGTCTCCGGATTATGATTTGATCATGTACCGACAATTTGTAATTGAAAGTCAAGCCGGGTTAATGAACACCGGTTTACTCCATAATAAGATGGTAACATAAAATCAAACCGGGCAGATAGTCTCCGGATTAGGATTTGACCGTGTTCCGCCAGTTTGTAATTGACAGTTTGAAACAGATTAACAATGTCGGTTTAAAAACACAACAAAAACCAAATAACAGTTATGAAAAAATATGGAAGCAAAGGCAATGATAAGACCGTTTGCAAAAAGAGGCTTTACTGAGCCGATCAAATGGTGTTACCATGGTCGGACACGACCAAGCTCCCAATAAGGTGTAGCTATGGTTCAAGTTAGCCAGGTCCCCAACTGAAACCGTGGCATTATGCCGATCAAGTGGCGTGGCAATTGTTCGGGTTCGACCAAGCCCCCAAGTGACTCTATGGCCTTGGGCCGATCAAGAGGCGTGACTGGTTCAGACTTGACCATGTCCCCAAGTGATCTGGTGGCTTTCGCCTATCAAAAGGTGTTGCATTGGTTCGGACGACCAAGCCCCCAAGTGATATTGTGGCACTAGGTCGATCAAGAGGCGTGGCTATGGTTCGGATAATGACCAAGCCCCCAAGTGACCAATAATATGATAAGCCAATAAGGCATGATACCCATGTTTGGACCGCGCATCATGGCAGCAAGTCTTGTTTGGCACCCTTTAACTTTTTGCAAGAGATAAATCCTTCTTGAACCGGGATTTTGAACCGGATATTGAGAGCTTCAAAGCTTTGTGGGAGACATCTTTCCCTTGAACCGGATTGTAAACCGAATCTTCATTTTCAGCCGGAAATTTTCTGATGGCCTTTCAACTCGAACTTGCAAGAAGTTAATTCCTTTTTGAACCGGACATTTCTAAACCGGATTTGAGCGCTTGAGAGCTTTGTGGGAGAATATATTTCCCTTGAACCGGATTGTAAACCGGATACTTGAGAGCTTTAGTGAGACTGACTTCCCTTGAGCCGGATTTTAAACCGGAATCCTTTCTGATGATCCGGAACTTCTTCATTGAGCCGGGATTTTGTAACTGTCATATACTTACTAAGCCGGAAATTTTCTGACGGCCTTCAAATAACAGTAGCCTCCGGGACCGGGTTATCTTTCCCTCCATCGTCCTGGGGTTCTTAAATTTGCTGGCAAGATTTGCTTAGTCATGTCATCGTAGCCCATGAGTCTCAAGGTGACTCGAGGAGTTGGCTTGAAACTCTCCATATTTGACCGTGATATAAACCGGCATAACTTGTATATCATTGGTGTTGATAACACGATGTGAATCCACAGAAGGTTGTGATGACTGCGGCGGGTTTATAAATGATACCGTATGAGCCGTGTCAGCAACTCGGCCAATGGTTCCTTCCAACTGGCGATTTGAAGTTAACCAAATTGTAGTGGCGGCGACTTGTGCGCCTGCCCATTGAGCCATCCAGTGTAGACGACGGTTGATAGTATATGATAATTTGCCTCCATTTTGAAAGAAAACCGGGCTACCCAAGTTGTGACTTGCTCATGCAGACAGGTGAGGCCTGGTATGTTGATGTAGACCAGGCCGCAATAAATGGAAGGTAGAGACGTCCACAGTATTAGAGGTGGCTTGGGCAGATGAACCGGCCACGGTGTTGTAAACCGGTTCGGACGGGCGATTCAAACGCAGGCACGGTCCCGCAAGCTGATGTAAACCGGGCCGTAAGGCGGCGTCTTACACGCGTCCATTCACCGTGTAATGTGGCACGGACGAACACCGGGCATGACGTTGCCAGCGCGTGCTTCGTACCCATGGTATAAACCACGTGTATAATGAATAATTGTCCTGCATACAATATTGCAGACCAAGGCAAAGATAAACTACTCTTTGACAAAAATAATATGCACTAATAAAATATATTTTAGATGGATATCACCTGATGTGTTAGGCCAGAAATTATCCGCCATGGAGTTGATGATCACCACAGTGATGCTAAAATTAAACACGGCCGAGTCGGCCAGACGAGCAGACGGATGGTCCGGCCGCGGTGTTGTAAACCGGACTACGGGGCGGCGGTTTGTGTTCTGATTTATCAGTGTGATATACGCAGATGCTGGTGTAGAACAGCTAGCGCGCGCCGTCCGCAGTAGGGCATCACTTTTATAGTGAGCACTTGTCCTGTATAAAAAGATATAGGCCAGAGTAATTGTTCTTTGATAAAAACAATGTGTTAAGAAAAATAGATGGATATCACCTGGTTCGTCTGGATGATGATGGAGTCTTACAAACACCGAGTTAATCGCCGCCCAAGGCAACGACGGAAACGGTGCACCACAGCAGTGAAAACGGCCCGAGGTGAAACCGTGGATGATGAAGTAGAGGCAGCCCACAACGGACGTGCAAGCGACTCGGAACAACGTTGCTGCGGCGGCTTGTGGAGGCAGGTCCGCGGGCCGTGGTTACAACAACGATAAAAAACGCACCAACGGCTTGGAACGGCGCGGCGGCCCCGCAAAGAGGTGAAGCGGCGCGTGGACGGCCAAGGCCAACTGGGCGGGTCGAGGCGCTGCAATGGCCGCAGCGGCAGTGAAACGAATCCACGCCCACGACCCCATCCACTCCGGATCGTGGTTGTTTTGATTTTTTACCTTACCATGAGGATGATCCTGTAGTAGCACTTGCCTCCTTCCAATTCGGATGGATGTAGTCATTAAAGACGTAACACGTCTTGATCTAGTACTAGTACTCTAGTAGTATTAGCCCTCTTCCCAAAAGGAAATAATTGATGTTGGCTTTCACGTGACAAAGTACTAGAAGTATCAGAGCGGTTTGACCGAGAGTCCTCGCCATGACCTGCCCGGATGCGTAGAGTCACTTTTTCCTGATCTTCACGTGCTAACCCTACGTAGCACCTTCTTCCTTTATTTAATTCTTGAGTTAACTTCCGGAAGATTCTTTGTATGCATATAGCAACCAGATTTGAAAAAGACAAACCGATCCGGCTTCAGGAAATCGTCTCGGCAACTCCCGCTTGCAAAAGATGCGACTCGGTGAATCAAACGGAAATAATAGTATTTTGATGATCTTGACCCGTACTGATGAAACCTCCTTTGCACTTGGCTTTTTGCGGCGATGCAACGGAAAGTGATACGACCACGACGGATCACCTGGCCGCGTTTGACGGTGCACATAGACGCAATCCGGCTCTTCTCATCTGAAAATTATGAACTTCTCCATCCTTAGAAAGATCCCTCCAAGAACTCAACACCGCCGTGCGCAAGCCCCACGATGGGCGCCAACTGTCGTGGATTTGTCACGTCAGATGTCCTTAGTGTCAGGACTTAGTCGCGAGGCCAACGCATCTATGTGGTAGCTTGAGAGGGGTTGAGCGGAATCGAGAGACGCAACATAAGACAAGAATTTAGACAGCCGGGCCCCGGGAAACATCATCCGGTAAAAACCCTACATGTTGTTTGAGGCTAGGTCTCATTATCATCATGAGTGAGTCGCCAGAACCGGCTCTCCTCTTTGTGTCTAGCCCTAAGATTGTTTCTTCTTGCTTGTAGCCTCTCCCTTTAGAGCCCTGCCCCTCCTTATATATGTTGAAGGGCGGGTTACATGTGGAGTCCTATTAGGATTAGGATTACTCTATTACAAATGGAGTCCTAGTCTTGCTTCCTTCAGAGGAGAATAGTCCTTACGCTTTCCTCATAAACCGCCCACCATTAAACGTGAACCGCCTTCTGGGCCTTGGGCCTTGTCATCCGTCTGTCTCCGTATGCGGATCACCGGTGAGTCATAATGACCAGGTGGGTTGCTTGTAAACCGCCAGTCGTGGTGGGTCGCCAGTGAATCACCAAGTGCCAGCCGGATCTCAGTAAACCGCCAAGTCCGGCCGGGTTATACTTCCGGCCGGTTTACGCCGCGGGGTATATCCCCGACAAAACCCGACCCTAAACCTATTCTACGGCGGTGACCGACATCCTCCATCTGCGATCTCTATGTACGGGGGCGAGGTTCAAGACCCGTGAAGTGAAGGTGCGGTCTCCGGCGAGGAAGAGTAGAACACGGGATACGGCCGGCCAGTTGGCACACCATGCCCTGCCGCCTCCCATGCCCTACTCATCCTCGGAGGAGTCCCCGACCTCGGCGGTGCCGGACGTTGGACGGCGGCAAGTAGGATGCGTGGCTGACGGTGCTCCCGTCGTCGGCCGCCAGCGTGGCCACCGCTTGTGCGCGTCTGCGTCCGGCTAGGTTGCCTATTGCGTCGCGAGAGGCGACTTGAGCAAGGGAGGCGACCTCAAGCTTCATCCCCGAAGACAAGCTCTGCCGCGGAGCGTTCGCACTTGCGGTCATGGCGGATGTGGTGCCAGGTAGGAGGACGATGCGCTATGGTGTGGAGGTTAGCTGGACGTTGCCGCTTTAAGTAGCGCATTCTGGTGAGGCCAAGCGTTCGGGTGCGGCATTACGTCGCCGGAGTTGGTTCCTCGGGCACCGAGCCTCTTAACGATGACATACGAACGGAAGGCATGAATGCGGGTAGCTGGCGCCGGCTAGGAACGCACCACGTGACGGCGTGAGGGATGATGGTTTTGGTGTGCCAGGGTAGTTAGCTGCGGTCGTGGCAACGTTGGAGATGCCCTTTGCTCACATGCGATCCCCGCATATCATTGAAAAAGCAAGACCCGGCATGGTCTCAGGTGCAGAGGATGCAGTTGGCCGTGCTACACCCCTCCGCGGACGCGGCGCGGCGCCCCGTGCATCCTCGACGAGCCGGGTGTTGGGGTGTGTTTGGATTGTGGCCAAAGTGCACCTTACCAAAATTTTGGTCGTGACCAAAAGATTGGTCTTTGTTTGGATGGTTGCCATTTTTTTGGCATGCCAATGAACTCTAGCCAACTCTAGTTCATTTTTCTTGCCAATGTCGGCCAAATCATGGGCAACCAATACCTCAACCAAAATTTTGGTCATGACCCAAAGATTGGTCTTTGTTTGGATGGTTGCCATTTTTTGGCATGCCAATGAACTCTAGCCAACTCTAGTTCATTTTTCTTGCCAATGTCAGCCAAATCATGGGCAACCAATACCTCAACCAAAATTTTGGCTACCCAATGCTTTGATGGGGCAACCTTGGGCACAAACCTAACATAAAGTTGGTCGTGCCACAACACTAATGCCACCCTCGGCACACTGAAACCGACCGTGTCTAGCGATGATATGAGCGTGTTGCTCACCGCGGTTGCCGTGTCCAGAGGCGGTGCTACAGCTGCGCTCCGTTGTTGGCCCCAACAACCCACATGAACGGTTGTCGGTGGCGAGGAGGTCGTGGGCCAGCTCCTCCATTGGACTAGTCTGCGCTACGTCGTCCCGACAGGTGTGCCCCACATGTCGGTTTCCCTGTTTTCCCGGCCATATTCGAGCGTCAGTGCTCCGCGTTGCGCATTAGGCCTTTCACTATGTAGGCCAAGCGAGACAACTTATTGTTTATTTGAGCCGTTCAAGTATAATTATGTGGCGTTTGCTTATTTCTCATTCCTCTCCAACCCTCTTCTCCATCGATCATGTCGCCCTCCAGTCAAGTCCATCCTCCCGCATGCCTCATTTGAACATCCCGCCGAGTATCATTCGCATGTACCCACCCTAGTTCTCTTTCAATAGATCTCCGGACCCCGAGATGAAATCGAGAGGGAACGAGTGGGGGCACGTGATACCTAAGGCGGATTCAAAATTTTGAACCAGTGACCATAGCATCCGCAAAACATATATAAAGGGTATTCAATGTTTGTTTCATTTTTGAACATACAATATACTCCCTCCTATCCTTTCTAGTTTACATATAAGTTTTATGTGTAGTCAAAATATCTCTACTTTGATCAAAAAGGTATCAACATTCAACAACGCCCAATGAATATTGTTAGATTCGTACGTACTCCTAGATTTGTACTCGAGATGGTTTCCAATTTGACTATTGACAAGATTAATAGTACATGAGATGTATAATGTGAAAATTATATCATTGGAAACTCCTTTCACATACGAATTTGACCGTATGCTTTGTGTAAGTTGCATGTCATATATTATTACTCTAACATATCGTCAAAGTTAGCCTCGAAAAACGTATTAGGCCCTGTATAGTAAATGGAAGGAGGGAGTAGTAGTGGAAGTAGATCCTCTGACATAGGTATCCCTGCCTAACCCTCCCTTTCGGTCACTTACTGGCGGACCCCATGCTTGCTAGGCCCCGCATGTCAGTTACTCAATGGGTTCGCCACGTCGAGGATCCTCATCCGTAGTATACTCCCTCTGTTTTTATTTACTCCGCATAAAACGGAGGGAGTGGTAGTATAATAAATGACGCGGGCGGGGGAGGGGGAGGGACGTCGGTTTGCTCTCAACTGCAGTCCCACAAGCGAGCGAAAACGCAAGATGAAGCGTGTTCCATTCGGTGAGCAACGTGGAGGGTCCAGCATGCCGGGCTGCAACGCGAACGCGACAAGAGCGATGTACAGTCAAAACCGATTGACCAGTCGTCACCGGAACCACTATTCACACCAGAACCTTCGCTGCTCGGCCTACGCCAGCCACTGCCCTAAAACCACACAAAATATCCATCCCATTCCCCCACCCTTCGATCCCCTATCCCGAATCAAGCGTCCCCTAGTTCGCCGGAAAGCCATGGTGCGCCGCAAGATCACTTACTACAAGATGCTGACGTCGGAGCGCCGCGCAGAAATCGCGGCGGCGATCGGCGCCACAGACCTCCGTTCCCAAGCTCGCTTTGCGGCGGGCCAATCCCCGAGTTCTCTGGAGCCAAGCTACGAGGAGGAGGAAGCCGATCCAATGTTCATGGCGGAGGTCGCGGCGCAGAAGGCCCCCGATGGGTATGAGACGATGGACGTCGACTTCGTGCCGGTGTTCGAGTCCCCATGGTGCAAAAGTGCACCAGTGGTTCAACATGGTGATACTAAAGGAGGACCGGGAGGCAGAGGCTCAACTCAACGCGGAGCGCGCGCATGCCGCTGCCATCGAGGCTCTCCTGCAAGCGGAACCGGATGTCGTGGATGTGAACCGGGCGGCGGAGGCTCAACTTGAGGCGGAGCGCGCGGATGCCGCTGCCATCGAGGCCCTCCTGCAGGCGGAACCGGGCGTCCTGGACTTGAACCGGGCGGCAGAGGCCCGACTCGACGCAGAGCCCGCGGATGCCGCTCTCATCGACGCCCTCCTGCAGGTGGAACTGGACGTCCTGGACTTGAACCGGGCGGCGGAGGCTCGACTCGACGCGGAGCGCGCGGATGCCGCTGCCATCGAGGCCCTCCTGCAGGCGGAATCAGACGTCCTCGACTTGAACCGGGTTGTGCTCTCGTCCGTGCAGAGCGCTCGCACGCTCCGCTTGAACGAGTAGCTGGAGGCCGAGGACAACCACGGTGCGGAGACACACGTCGGCAACGACGGTTGGTTCGCGCCGCAGCCAAAGACGACAAGGCCGTCTCTTTCCGCGAGCAGTGATAGTTTTTCCTTATGTTGTTATTTTTATGGATCTTTTGCTGTGTAAAAACATATATTTGTTATGCAAGTCGCATGACTTGGGTCAGTCTACCATTTCAGGCGGTTGGATGAATATCCCTCGTCTCCTAACCCTTCTTTCCTTCTTCCTCGCCTCTTCTTCTTCCCCAACAGACCACCGCACGGGGCGTACGGATACTCCCCAACATGCGGTTGGATAAACATACTCTATGAACGAAAATTATGTGTCAGCGATAGGATGTCTGAGTTTGGTTTGTTCACATGCGACAGCACGTGTCAGTGAGGGTGCGTTCCCTTGGTTTGGTTTGCGGCGTGCAGGAGCGATGGTGTGAGGGTGCAGAGCGACCGCGGCGTGCAGGAGTGATCGTGTGAGGGTGCGGTGCGACCATGATAGCTGTGCACAAGTGTACCTCCTTCTCATTTTGAAAACTTTAGGCAAGCTTGGCAAAAAATGTGTGGCGAAGTTTGGCAATGCAAGGCCTAGACCCAAATAGGATAAGTACGTACGTACTAGGAGTACTAGTGTTAAAAAAGAAAGGCGAGGTTTTCTTTCACGGGACTTAATCGATACAAACCCTCGTTTCACGTGTCAATTAATGCGTATTTTTTTCTCCAAAGACCAAAGAGCTAACCACCTCACTCCTCATCGCTTGATTAATGCAGCGCCATGCAAACCAACCTTCTCACTTCCGCATGCATGCAGGGGATATTAATGTCCTTGGTTGCTAACCCCATCTATTTTGCCTCGATTAGTGTTAGTGGCCCTTAGCAAATTGTAATTTTTATATACTGGCCTTGTGTAAAAAAATGGAGGTAGTAACTATATTTAACTTCCTTCCCCATTGCGGTGACGTCGACGATATCTTTTTTTTGTGGTTTGGCGAAGTGCATTCGCAAGTGCCGCCTGCAAGCCAAGACAACCGCCTTATTTGCATCCAGGAAGTCCGTTGAACCAAAGGACTAGTACTACTAGGAGTACTAGTGCGGTGAGATGGCTTCTCGAAGAAGACGATGGAGAAGCGGAGTCAGCGAAGAGTGAAATGATGGTTGCTTCGTCCGTGCTTTTGTGATATGACGCCTCACTGCTTTGTGATTTGTGATAGAAGGGCCAGGGGAGTAGACTCTGTGCTCTATACTGTACTACATGTGTCCAAGCATGGGAGAAAGAGGAGAGACGTTGCATTTTTCTATTCCTTCAATCAATCAATCAGGGAGCTTCGGTGTAACATCCCAAAATTCTAAATTTTGGAATGTTATATTAAATAAATAACTATGCTTGTTGTCTGATTGATGGTTTGATTGATTGAGTGAAACTGAGTGGAATTTGAAAACTTTTGAAAGTTGAATGAGAGGAAATGAAATGACTTTCCCAAACTTTCCCTTTACCTTTTGGATCCCCTTGAATTCAAGTTCATTCCAACACCAAAGCCTAGAGTGAAGATGACATGACTTCTTCCATTTTGAAATGAAAAGGTTTTGGAAAAGATTTGAATTTCATTTGGGAATATTTCAAATTCAAAGCTTTATGCAACTCAATGATTTTCATGAGGGAAGATAAAATGACTTCTTTAATTATATGAAATATGAGTTGGAAGTTAAAAAGTATCAAAATGAAAGTCATTTGAAAATGCCTTGAAACCCTCTTTCAAATTTGAGTTTTGGAATTTGAATTCAAACTTTGGCAAGTGGGAATCATATCAAAATCTATGCCTGATAAATACTTGAGCAAAAGTATGAGAGGAGTAAATATGACACTCCAAAAATATCAGAGGAAAACAATGCCAAAAGTTTTGAATTCAAATCTGAGTTTTAATTGAATTTGAAAAAATGAATTTTTATAAAGTTTGGATTTTACCTTTGGAAAAATGTTCAAATGATAGGGAATATTCCCCTGATCATTTTGGTATATATATGTCCTATATAAAATATTTATATTTTAAAAGATATCTCTGTTTTTGTTTTATTTCAAAATAAAAAATTTAAAAAGAGAAAAAACCCCCAGGCGCCAGCCAGGCCCCCTGGCCCAGCCAAAAAGCCCCCCCACCGGCCCACCAGCGGCCCAGAGGCCAGCCAGCGAGGCCAGCCAACCGGCCTCACCTCCCCCTCGCCCGAAACCGCTTCGCGCCGGTCGCCCGCTCGCCCCGCACCCCTCCCTCTCTCTCTGGCAGGTGGCCTCCACGACCCTCCTTCCACCCCTCGCCCACGCCTCGCCCGCGCCGCCGCCGATCGCCGGATCCCGACGGATCCGGGATCCGATCCTCCCGATGCCTCCCCGCCCAAGCCGGGCGCCCCTATATAAAACCCTCCCAAGACCCCATTCCCCTAGCCCCTTGCGGACCCCTCCTTCTCTCGCACGAGCTCATGGGAGCCGAGTCCCCGCCGCCGCCATTTTCGCCGCCCGCCCGCCCTAGCCACTCCAGATCACCCCCGACTCCACCGAGAGCCTCCCCGAGCTCGTCCGCACCCCCAGGCCACGCCCCCGACCTCCCCCACGCCCGGAGCCCTCGGCGCACTCGTCGCCGCCGCCGCCGCCGCCGCCGCGCTCCGGTAAGCCACCGAACTTCCCTCCCCCGTCCGATGCGTGATGAACGGCTAGGATTAGATCACCCCCGAAGGGGTATTTCTTTTAAAATAAACCGGACCGGCCCGGTTTAGTTTACGGTTTATTTAGTTAGGGTTTTTATTTATTAGCCCGGCCCGTTTTAGTTTAACCCTAGGGCCCGTTTAGGTTATTTTACGCACAGTGCGTAGTTTAGGCCCATTAGGCCCTTTTTCTTTTATTTTTGTTTTCTGTTTTAACAGAATAGTTTCTGTTTTGAAAAATTCATATCTTTTATTCTGTTTAATATTTTTAGGTGATACTTTTTTTGTTGGTTTGCAAAATTTCTGTAGTTTCTGCAGAATGTATATTTAGCTATGTTAAAATTAATTAAAATTGCTTTAATTTAGTTTTAGTCAGAATAGTAAATCTGCTATAACTTGAGTTAGAAAAATTATTTTTGGATGATTCTTTTTGTCCCAACTTTATGTTGGCATCGCCAAACTATAGGAATTAATTTGGGTATTTTAGGGTTAATAAAAAAATAGTTTTAAGCAGAATCTTGTTAATCCTAATTAATTAACTAGCTACGGTTTTCCTATTATTTTAATTAGTAAAACAATTTATTTTTCACATGTGATTGATTATTCTAGGATAGTTTCTGTCACTTTATAGGATGAACTTTTATTATAATAAATAAAACTTTTATTTTATTTGTTCTTAATAGAAATTGAATTAGGCCTAATAGGAGTTTCATAATAGATTTTAAGTTAATTCTTTTTGCTCCTAATTGCTTAATGCATCCTTTTCTGTTAAGTTAAGAAAAACTCATGCTTAGGTTATGTTAAGAAAAATTTTGTTATATAAAACTAGTTTTAGTTGTTGCTTGAAGTAGGAAAACTTTGAGTTGGATTTCTTGAGTTTTCCTTTGGGTTTTGATTCGTTTGTTTTGGTGTGTTATGTTACTATGCTATTGTGTTAAGTGATCATATGCTATATGCTTATTGTGATATTTGTTTGTCTCGGTAGAAAAACCTGAGTGACGAAAAGTTCTAACAAGTCATTATTCCAGAGTGTCGTTAACTTCATCAAATTACCAGGCAAGATCAATTTGAACATGATTTCATACCTATGTTTATTGCATTTAGTGGCATCTTTGCAACCACCCCTCAAAGAGTGTTATTGAATCTTTGTAGTTGAGTAGTATGCATGAGGTAGGAACCCATCACCCTGTTACCAAGCCCGGACGATATTTTATTTTAATGCTACGCTATAAGTAGACGGGTTTGGTATGAGTGCACGAGAGTGGTGTGAAGAAGGAGGACTCTCGTCAATGACGACAACTCCATGATGGAATCTGCAAGGACTGCACCTTCAAGACCTCAAGACTTCAAGACTCGAGACAAGAATTCAATACACACTCTTTGGGTGAAGGATTTGTTGACGGGCACCCTGGAGAACCCAGTGGTTGGCCAGGATGCATGGAGAAGCGCCATGACATCTTGCGGAAAGCTTCACCCAGACTCAAAGAGACGGAAGAATACTTCATGACCGGAAGCTTACCTGTGCAACCGCAAGTCATTATGGGCTCGCTTGGTTGACCTTAGTTGTGACTCTGGCTGGGGCGGTACTAGCGGATGTAGAACTACGGTAGGATGGGTTGAGTACCTGGACAAGTGGTCAGAGGAACTCTTTGGAAGACCATGTTTCGGTCATCTTGTTCTCAAACACTCTGAAGTGCGAGAACGTAAAGAGAGGGATCGAATCTTGCGGGTAAAGTGTACAAACCTCTGCAGAGGGTTTAAAACCTAATCGATTAGCCGTGTCCCCGGTTACGGACAATTTGAGCATCTGGACTTGGATCTATCTAAGAACACTCAACACAGGATTGATAACTTAATTGTGGGCAACTTATGTTGAATTTGGGCTATGAGACATCGGTTACGGAACCATGTCATGATAGAAAACTCCATAGTACAGACTTCATTTATTCCTTTGATGTAGGGAAAATAAAATCAGCTTTTACGCAAACAAAACTCGAATCTGAGCCACAAAGCCATATTGCATATAGTATAGTTTTATCATCTGTTTTTCTCATGTTGTGATCTTGCCGGTACATTCAATGTAATCGACCTACACGGCTGCAACGTATCATGTTGCAAATATTTACTTCCGACGGTAAGAGTACGGTCAGAGGTTACGGTCTACACTCAACTTGCCGATGGCGTTGATGGGACTCCACACCCGTTTGATTGTTTCCGCTGAGTATTATGAGGTATATATCAGTTTTACGTTATTTATACATGTGATTGCACTTTGATATATACATTGATGTACTGTGTGTGCCAGCATACTGATCCAGGGATGGCACGGATACACAGAGGCTTGACCGTCTGAGGTCGGGTCGCTACAGAGATGGTATCAGAGCACATGTTGACTGTAGGACGTGACCCTAGAAATCGGAAAGCCCCTTGGACAGGAAATTTCTAAAACTTTATTTTCAAAAAGACTCTTACTTCTCATCTTTTTTGATTTTATCAAATAGACCCTCTCACCTCAAATAGTTAGAATATACCCCTTTTCCCTTTTGATCACCCGGAGGATCAACTGAAGACCCTCCAAGAAGGATTTGATATCGGAGAATTGATGACCCTATTAGAGTAAAGAGGATTTCACCATGTATTAGAAGCTACAACAGTTGAAGACTAGAAGACTTGAAGGATCTGAAGAATTATTTGACCTTTAGAAGACCAAACCCCTGTTATACACCTACGTTAGATGCAACAGTTTTGTGAGGTGTCATTTGTTTGATGTTTTCCGACAGCCACAAAGTAAAACCCGTTTCTTCAAAAACTATTGTTTGTATTGTGTGTATCCCTCCCCACCTCTCTCATATCTCATCCCAAAACTTTTGGACCCCATAGATGATGAATGAAGTTGGACTGATATTCTCTGGATCAAGACTCAAATGGGAGGCAGAGCTATGGATTCTAACATGGAGAATCACTTGGGAGCAATTTGGTTTCAAGGAAGAATGAAGTATCGTGACGCTCTTCAAGATTTTGAAGGAAGTGCCGCAACCTGGTGGCAGATGCATCATGCTATACAGGGATGGAATGGAGCAAAGACTTGGAAAGAATTCAAGAAGACTCTCTTGAGGTCCCGTCTTACCCGGAAGCACCATGATACACCAAGAAATAAACCTTGTGCCTGCAAGATTTGCGGAGAAATAGGACACACCTGTGAGGAACACAAGGATGGATGCCCTCATTGTGAGGAGAAACACCCAGTGAGGAATGCCCAACTAGTCGTGTGACTTGTTTCTTGTGTGAAGGAACCATCCACTACCCGACCCAAGGTCACATTTACCCCATGGTGCAACAAACTATTCAGGAGCAGGAAGAAGGAATGAAAGAAGCCCTCCGAGAAGTTATGAAAGAACTGTGATGAAGGAATGTGTTGAAGACCCCGATGGAGAAGGCCTCAACAGATTTTACTCCAATGCCTCGCTATTCATGTGGAGAAGAAGGACATTTTTCGCAGTATTGCACCAAGGAAAGAAATGAGTATCCGGGATATTTCCCGATAGCGTAAGTGAAGTTTGACCCTCGGAAATAGAAGCTCTGATCATTACAGAAATCCGGGAAGAGAAAAAGAAGGCAACCCTGAACAACACAATTTTCGCAGAGAAGGACCTGAGTCATATCACTTGTTACAGGTGCAAGGATTTAGGTCATTACGCTAGTAAATGTCCAGAAAAGAAGCCAAGAATCCAAGGAGCCTACATAATCACAAAGAAGCCCCGAGACATGTCGGAAGTCATTTGTTTTCACTGCAAGGAAGCAGGACATTATGCTACTAAATGTCACAACAAGATGAAAGCTGGAGTTGAGTAGTTGGAATTTTAGTATTGGAAACAAGAGTAGTAGAAAGCAATTTCATTTTCATGAGTTCAATGAGTTGAGTTATGTAATGGGTGCTCAGAGTTTGTAATGGATTCATGAAATCAATAAAGTTAAGGTGACGTGTTTTCATATGTTTAATTGTATGAGTTGTTACTCTGTGAACAAAGATTTTGACCGTTTTCGAGGATATGAAAAATATGGTCTATGGATGGATTTGTGAATTTCATTTTAAGGGTGAAAGTACCCTATGAAGAACACTAGACCAATGGAAATGGAAATGTGTCCCACAGGTTGGAGTTTGGGAAAAAATGAGTTGAAGTTTTATCTTTGATATGATGGTATTAGGAAATGAGATGTTATTGGATTTAAAGTGGTGTAATGTTGGAAAATGGAGCAATTGTAACTCCAAGGATGAGTTAAAGAATGCACTAGTGTTGAAGTGGGCCATAACCCACAGGCCCAGGATTTTGAAAAGGAACGGATGTAACCTTGATGAAGGAAGAAAAATTGGAAGAATCGGTGATCCAATCAGCATACGTTTCTTAGGAGGTTATGAAAACCTGAGAGTGGTAAAGTAACGATAGATGTTTTGTTTGGCTTGCTGAACCAAAGGATTTACTCGAACCCAGTTCGAGAACAAGAGAAATTCTGCAATGCTTGTGAGTATGCCCAAGTGTTAGAATACGTGATTCGATATTTACGTATGTGGTAATGCTTCAAATGCACGGATGGATTGGCCCCATACCGAAGACTTCTATCATGAACTATCATATGTTGATGGAAAATCAGAGAGCCTCGAAAACCTTAGAAGAGTGTCGACGCGATAAGCCATAAAATCATAGAATGGTAGTACGATGGAACCCTTTACAGGCAACCGTTGCCAATCGTAGGTTATACGATGAAGTTCAACCCAGACCCGTTTCTGCAGGAGAAACCATTAATGGTAGACCACCATGAGTGTTTCGATAGTTGTCTAGAATGGACACAGACCTATCAGCTAAGAAGATCCAGTCTCGGACAAACTTCAACTTTGACAAACCGACCCAAGATTTGGAGGAAAACTTTATGCTTCTGACAGAAGAGCGCTAATGAAGGAATTATTGTAAGATATGTGAAGAGACATACATTGTCAACACTCCAGAGGAAGTATCTGAGTTTATTGGAACCATAACCTTGTTTTTAAGTGTGGTACCACCCCTGACCTTTCTGACCAAAACTTTTGCTAGAAGACCCCAACCCCTAACCTTTTCTTGCTAGCCTCTTCGAATCTCGAGGACGAGATTCATTTTAAGTGTGGTAGGTTTGTAACATCCCAAAATTCTAAATTTTGGAATGTTATATTAAATAAATAACTATGCTTGTTGTCTGATTGATGGTTTGATTGATTGAGTGAAACTGAGTGGAATTTGAGAACTTTTGAAAGTTGAATGAGAGGAAATGAAATGACTTTCCCAAACTTTCCCCTTACCTTTTGGATCCCCTTGAATTCAAGTTCATTCCAACACCAAAGCCTAGAGTGAAGATGACATGACTTCTTCCATTTTGAAATGAAAAAGGTTTTGGAAAAGATTTGAATTTCATTTGGGAATATTTCAAATTCAAAGCTTTATGCAACTCAATGATTTTCATGAGGGAAGATAAAATTACTTCTTTAAAAATATGAAAAATGAGATTGAAGATAAAAAGTATCAAAATGAAAGTCATTTGAAAATGCCTTGAAACCCTCTTTCAAATTTGAGTTTTGGAATTTGAATTCAAACTTTGGCAAGTGGGAATCATATCAAAATCTATGCCTGATAAATACTTGAGCAAAAGTATGAGAGGAGTAAATATGACACTCCAAAAATATCAGAGGAAAACAATGCCAAAAGTTTTGAATTCAAATCTGAGTTTTAATTGAATTTGAAAAATGAATTTTTATAAAGTTTGGATTTTGCCTTTGGAAAAATGTTCAAATGATAGGAATATTCCGTGATCCTTTTGGTATATATATGTCCTATATAAAATATTTATATTTTAAAAGATATCTCTGTTTTGTTTTATTTAAAAATAAAAAATTAAAAGAGAAAACCCCCAGCGCCAGCCAGCCCCTGCCCAGCCAGCGCCAAGCCCCCCCACCAGTAGGCCCACCAGGCGGCCCAGAGGCCCCTCGAGGCCAGCCAACCGCCTAACCTCCCCATCGCTCAAACCGCTTGGCCGGTCGCCCGCTCGCCCGCACCTCCCTCTCTCTCTGGCAGGTGGCCTCCACCACCACCTCCTTCAACCCCTCGCCCACGCCTCGCCACGCCGCCGATCGCGGATCCCGACGGATCCGGATCCGATCCCTCCGAGGTGCCTCCTGCCCAAGCCGGCGCCCCCCTATAAAGCCCTCCCCGCACCCCATCCCTCCCCCCCCTAGCCCCTTGCCGGACCCCCTCCTTCTCTCGCAGGCTCATGGAGCCGAGTCCCCGCCACATTTTCGCCGCCGTCGCCGCCCTGGCCACTCCAGATCACCCCCGACTCCACCAAGAGCCTCCCCGAGCTCGTCCGCACCCCCCAGGCCACTCCCCGACCTCCCGACGCCCGGAGCCCTCGGCACTCGTCGCCCGCCCGCCCGCCCGCCGCCGAGCTCCGGTAAGCCACCGAACTCCCTCCCCGTCCGATGCGTGATGAGCAGCTAGGATTAGATCACCCCGAAGTATTTCTTTAAAATAAACCGGACCGGCCCGGTTTAGTTCTACGATTTATTTAGTTAGGGTGTTTATTTATTAGCCCGGCCCGTTTAGTTTAACCCTAGGGCCCGTTTAGGTTATTTTACATACGGTCGTAGTTTAGGCCATTAGGCCCTTTTTCTTTTATTTTTGTTTTCTGTTTTAACAGAATAGTTTCTGTTTTGAAAAATTCATATCTTTTATTCTGTTTAATATTTTTCGGTGATTCTTTTTTTGTTTGTTAGCAAATTTTCTCTAGTTTCTGTATAATATATATATAGCTATGTTAAAATTAATTAAAATTGCTTTAATTTAGTTTTAGTCAGAATAGTAAATCTGCTATAACTTGAGTTAGAAAAATTATTTTTGGATGATTCTTTTTGTCCCAACTTTATGTTGGCATCGCCAAACCATAGGAATTAATTTGGGTATTTTAGGGTTAATAAAAAAATAGTTTTAAGTAGAATCTTGTTAATCCTAATTAATTAACTAGCTACTGTTTTCCTATTATTTTAATTAGTAAAACAATTTATTTTTCACATGTGATTGATTATTCTAGGATAGTTTCTGTCACTTTATAGGATGAACTTTTATTTATAATAAATAAAACTTTTATTTTATTTTTTCTTAATAGAAATTGAATTAGGCCTAATAGGAGTTTCATAATAGATTTTAAGTTAATTCTTTTTGCTCCTAATTGCTTAATGCATCCTTTTCTGTTAAGTTAACAAAAACTCATGCTTAGGTTATGTTAAGAAAATTTTTGTTATATAAAACTAGTTTTAGTTGTTGCTTGAAGTAGGAAAACTTTGAGTTGGATTTCTTGAGTTTTCCTTTGGGTTTTGATTCGTTTGTTTTGGTGTGTTATGTTACTATGCTATTGTGTTAAGTGATCATATGCTATATGCTTATTGTGATATTTGTTTGTCTCGGTAGAATTTCCGGGTGTGAATAGTTCTACCAAGTCATTATTCGAGAGTGTTGTTATCTTCATCAACTTACCAGGCAAGTTCACTTTGACCATGCTTTCATCCCTATGTTTATTGCATTTAGTGGCATCTTTGCAACCACCCCTCAGTAGTGTTATTGAATCTTTGTAGTTGAGTAGTATGCATGAGGTAGGAACCCATCACCCTGTTACCAAGCCCGGGACGATATTTTATTTTAATGCTACGCTATAAGTAGACGGGGTTTGGTATGAGTGCACGAGAGTGGTGTGAATAAGGAGGACTCTACGTCAATGACGACAACTCCATGATGGAATCTGCAAGGACTGCACCTTCAAGACCTCAAGACTTCAAGACTCGAGACAAGAATTCAATACACACTCTTTGGGTGAAGGACGGTTGTGGGCACCACTGGAGAACCCAGTGGTTGGCGGGATGCATGGAGAAGCGCCATGACATCTTGCTGAAAGCTTCACCCAGACTCAAAGAGACGGAAGAATACTTCATGACCGGAAGCTTACCTGAGCAACCGCAAGTCATTATTGGCTCTGGCTTGGTTGAACTTAGTTGTGACTCTGGCTGGGACGGTACTAGCAGATGTAGAACTACGGTAGGATGGGTTGAGTACCGGACGGTGGTCGAGGAACTCTTTGGAAGACCATGTTTGGTCATCTTGTTCTCAAACACTCTGAAGTGCGAGAACGTAAAGAGAGGGATCGAATCTTGCGGGTAAAGTGTACAAACCTCTGCAGAGGGTTTAAAACCTAATCGATTAGCCGTGTCCCCGGTTACGGACAATTTGAGCATCTGGACTTGGATCTATCTCGGAACTCTCAACACCGGATTGATAACTTAATTGTGGGCAACTTATGTTGAATTTGGGCTATGAGACATCGGTTGGCGGAACCATGTCATGATAGAAAACTCCATAGTACAGACTTCATTTATTCCTTTGATGTAGGGGAAAATAAAATCAGCTTTTACGCAAACAAAACTCGAATCTGAGCCACAAAGCCATATTGCATATAGTATAGTTTTATCATCTGTTTTTCTCATGTTGTGATCTTGCGGTACATTCAATGTCTTGACCTACACGGCTGCAACGTATCATGTTGCATATATTTACTTCCGACGAGTAAGAGTACTGTACAGGGTTAAGGTCTACACTCCACCTGCCGATGGCGATTATGGGACTAAACACCCGTTAGAATGTTTCCGCTGAGCATTATGAGGTATATATCATTTTTCGTTATTTATACATGTGATTGCACTTTGATATATACATTGATGTCTTGTGTGTGCCAAAGATCTTGATCCGAGGATGGCACGGATACACAGAGGCTTGACCGTCTGAGGTCGGGTCGCTACATTATGTTCCATCTTTTTGGCTTTGGCAACACCGTCCACAATGGTTCCCACGATGCCAAAAGTTATTTCACATTTGGCTACACATTGTGGATGCCCTTAACCGTACCACTTGGTTTTGCTCCTGTGTGCTATGTATACAAATCTCAATTATATTGATCTAAAAAATTATAGAATCAAGAATAGTAAAAAGGAGGTGATTTTGCCGCGCAGATGGCGGGGGAGGTTTCTTATTTTCGGAGGACGTTGTCCTGGCGGTTTGCTAACATGCGGTCCCATGTGTTAGTGCTTTACCAAGCCGATCTGCGTCTCACATGAGGCAGAACAACGGCAGAAGCAACACGTGGTTAAGTTGAAGAAGATGAGGGAGAAGCGGATTCAGCAACGAGTGAAATGATGGTTGCTTCGTCCCTCCAACTTTTTTTAGCATTATTACTTCGTCCCTCCAACTTAACTGCGGGAAATGTGCAGCTTTGTGATTTCACGCATCATTGCTCATTAATACGCCGGCGCCATGACTGGGGTGCTTCACCCCGGCTGCTCTTCACTGTATTCCGGTCTGGCACGTGGACCCGATAGCTTGATGACCCACATGTCGGCGAAAGGGACTAGAAGATTTATGAAAGCGAGCGCTCCACTCTTACGACGGAGGAGTAGATTTACACGACAGCCAGTGAACTGTCACTTGTACTGTATAGTACTATAGTTTTTTGTTTCGCACGATCCATCGATACAAACCCGATTAAAGCAGGAAAGGCGGGATTTTTCCCAGCCTTAGATGATACTGGCCATACATTTCAAAGGTAATTTTAATGTATGCAAACTGAATAATTATAAGTAACAATATGATATCTAGTAAACTAAAAACACATATGATTTATTGTGTTAGAGTGTAGTAGTAGTGTTGTAACATGCAAGAACATGTAGAGATGTAGTTTTGGAGGGCCAACAGAGAGAAAAGCGCAGTACGGTCACCGAACTTCAGAATAAGCTGATTACGGTCACTATATACGTTTTGCGGTATTACACGGTCACTTGCTCACGGTTCAGCATCGGATTGCACTCTGTTGACTGGCCAAATAGTCTGCGTGGCGCCATGTTGACTAGTTAAATTGACCATGTTCCTTGTGGGTCCCACCGTCAGTTCACATAAGGAAAAGGTCAGATAAACACAAATTTATGCAGGCGCGACAAGGCTCCAACCCGTGCGCGGGAATCACCTTGTTGTGTATGTATGCATCGAGCCTGATGTGCGCATGCACGTGTAGGTTGAGCACTTGAGCGTGAGAGTGTGTGTTGTCGTGTGGTATCTTTGGTGTGTGCATGCATGCGTGCGTGTGTGCGTGTGAGTGTTGTGTGCGTGCGTGGCTACGTGTGTACGTCTGAGTGTTGCGTGCGTGCGTGGGTGCATGTGTTTGTGTGAGTGTTGCGTGGATGCAGTTCATGTGCATGCGTGCGTGTGTGTATAATCACCACACCAGCTCCTATGTGTTAAAACAGACGGCTCAGCATATCAATACAAGGCCACCTGTGCCCGCGGTCATGACTTCAAACCACCGTCCAAATATTTTTTCTCATTTGTTTTCATTCTTACTAGCAAAGATGCCCGTGCGTTGCACGTAACATCAAGATGCATTTGTATGACTTGTTTATCTTGTGAGAGAAAAGGGTGAACGAGGGAAGGCCTTATTTGCAAATGTGGAGAGGTGTGCGGGTACCTTTTTGCAAAATTGCCATAGTTTCTTTCCTATCCGTCAGATATAAATCGGACGGCCTATATTGCAGGATGGCAGGCACACCATCATCACCAACTCTGTTTTTATAAGAGTGTATTTTATGTATTTTATAAGAGTGTAGATGTAGAGTAGATACAAGTCGACAGGTGGGCACGATGGTAGTGAGATAATGTGATGCAACACAAGAGGTACCACGTGGAGCGTTTAACTGGTCAACTAGTCATGTCATGAGCAAATACAGAGTTGGACGGTACGCCCGTGACTGTATAATAACCACTAAACGTAAATGGTGACCGTAATGAGTGGATTCTGAAGTCCAATGTATGTATCGTGATTTCGCTTCAAATACAATGATCCGCATTGCATATATCGCGTGAGAAAGATGAAACATGCGTGAATTTTCTGGGGGCTTACTTTTAGAGGACCTGGAGATAGTTTTGTGTGCATACGTGAAAGGGGCATACAGGGGGGTATGCGATGGAGAGAGAGATGCTCTTCGTTTCTCATTATGATGACTAACTTTGTATATAGTATAAAAATAAAAATTCACAGTTCAAGAGTACTCTAAACGTGAATGCTTGTGTTTCAAAATTTCGAACGAAGCGCCAAAAGAGCCTCTACTCGCCCGAAACCGTGTGAGACCAATGTTTGGTAGTACAAGGAAATTACTTTTCTAATAACTCCGACCCGTGAAACCTACCGGCCCGACGTCCAAAGGTCTAAACCGGGGTAGGTTTGTAGCTTCATCTAGACGCCATGCAACCGCCTCCGAAAAACATTCATACACAATGGCCGCCTAAGCACACATGCGCGCGGCCGAAATCGCTCCCGCCCACTATTTGGGACACCTGGGATTACCATCCTACCTCCGACCATGATGGGTCCGAAATTTAAGAGGGGGGCAAAGTTTGTACTTTCCCCAAATTTTAAACAAGCGCGTCCCATCTTCTGTTCTAAAAAGCCAAAAACAAGTGCCTCCCAGACCGAAACAAGGTTCCCCCCCACCCGTCCAATTCCCCATTCGTACTCTGTGGGCGCCAAAACTACCTCTACACCAGCCGCGAAGCCCCGGCGTCCTCCGTCCGCCACCCCATCCCACCCATCAACGCCGCCTCCTCCATCACACGGAGCCGATACCCGGCGTCGTCGTCCGCCCATCGCAACCTCAACCGCAACGCCCTCCACGGCTAGTAGTTGCAACCGAGGCCGAGCCGTCTGTACCCGAGCCAGTTCAACCACGCCGTCCTGCGCCTCACCGCTGCCGCTCCAACTTCGCCACCCTCCACCATACCGGAGTTGTTCCTGCTACGCCGTCCTTCGCCGCCTCGGATCTGCTTCCACTCCGCCGACATACGGCCACGGCAACACAGTCAACAATTTGGCCATGGGTTCGTCCAAGCCTGCACCCTCCAGAACATCGGTTTCCAGGGTAAAAAGAAGAAGATCGGTAGCGACATCTGGAGGTGACCACACTGGCATCCGAAAAAGGTACTCATCTTCCCTTATTCGTGCAAATCTTACGTCTCTGCTTGCACGGTATTCATCCCACAGAAGACACTAGTTGACCACTTCTTCTTCATACTAGATGTTCCTAGTAACTCACGATGCACAAGGTTTATCCTCATATACTATTTCACCTTAGCTAGAGGTCCATCGCCCCCCTGAATTTCAATTTCTGGCCAGTTGATTCCCAATTAACGGAAGCATTCCCCGGCATAACAGGTGCTAGTACGCCTATTACGTCGGGGAAGCAGCACCTTGGTGTTTATCTTAGGTACGTGTGCGGCCTAGAGCTACTGGCGCCCGATCTGGAGGTCGGCCGGGATTAAAGGGATGGCCTGGGCGCCAAGCTGCACGGCGGTGGTGTGAGGTCGAGGGAGGTGGGCGGCGGAGGCGGGGTCTGGGCCGGTGGTCGCCGGGCGGTTCGAGAAAGATCGTCAACAAAGGATGGCGGGAGGTAGACGAAGGCCATCTGCCTGTTCCTTACAGATCAGACGGTTCATTAAAAAGATCGATCGACCTATTTATTTTCAAATCATTGTTATCTTAGATATGACCACATGTGGTGGTGTCTTTGGAGGAGTACTGCATTTCCTGTGCTCATATATTACAAAATCATACAGTAGTAGAATCTAATTTTGTTTGCCATGCAATGTTATAGAGCTATCATATGTCTCCTGTCATTTATTTTTCATCCACCGCTATCTCACTACTTTTTACAAAGGCACTAGTTCTGCACACACTTCACCATACTCTCACTATTGTGTTTTTATGCAAGGGTATTTCAGAGGCTACACGAAAGAGAAGCAGCAAACAAAAGAGAGAAGTCGTGCCAGCTTTCTTCGCGGGTATGCATGACACGTTAAAGCGCTATAAAGGGTGCAGTGTCAGCAGATGGAGATGGTAAACGTAGCTCTGGAGTTGATGACCTCGCTCGCAATGAACCACCATCCCAGGTGCTTGCTTTAAATTCGCGGTGTCATATGTGGTTGCATGTTCCATATGGTGTCTAGCTTGTATTCGAAAGGCCGAAGTCGATTTTTTACATGAACCACCATCCTGTGAGCACCAGAAGACAAATAGCTAGTCAGGGCACCGGCCGAGCCAGTGACAAGCCCAGCAAAGATAGGCGTCATCAGGAAGCCAACTAAAAAGCTGCGATGGTGGCGAAGCAGCCTGCCTCCCACCAGGATCTCGGGTCCTAGATGATCATGCTCACCACTCCAGCCGGATGTCTAGCTTGTATTGCTTCCAATTTGGTTAAATTGCATCTGCTTAGCTTACACATTATACCTTTGAATATGACATGCCTTTATGTTTTTGGTACATACTAGTACATCTGTGTATTAACCATGTTCTTACATCAAACTAATGTTCTTGTGTATCCCTCATCAATCACTTATGACGAGGCAGGCAGGCAAGGAGACTACTCCTCATTTAAAGAATGCAGCGTCGACCTCCGACATGATTCTCAAGAAACAGAAATGCTAGATGAAGATAATGAACGTAGCTCTGTAGTTGATTACAGCATTTCCCCTACACTAGCATTGCAGGTGCCTGCTCTAACTTGGCAGCGTGATATGCGGTTGCATGTTGCATATGGTGTCTAGATTGTAATTCTTCCAATCTGGTTAAACTGCATGTGCTAGTCTGCTTAGCTTATACATTGTACCTGTTAATGTGACATGCCTTCCTGTATTTAGTACATAGTACATCTGTCTATTAAGCATGTCCTTACATAAAACTATTGTTTTTTTGTATCCCGCATATATCAATATGACGAGACACCTTTAGTATATGCAGTGCGATATTAGTTGCATCTTTCATATGATTTATAGCATGCGCTACTTATAATTTGTTGAAATTCCATTTATGATGGGACGCTTTTAACTTGGCAGTCATATTGGTTGCATCTTTCATGTGGTGTCTAGCTTGCATTGCTTCTTATTTGCTGGAATGGTTTACCTTAGTTTACACAAACAGTTGTGAACATGCCATGGCGTCTGTTTTTGTACATATTCCTTCCTCGTATCATGTGTTTGCCTTACATCAAAGTAGTGATTGTCGTTATCATGCATGAATGAGTTCTAAAGAGAGAATTTTATTGCTTTTTCTTGTCGGTTTTACTTGACAATTCAAAATCAATAAAGCGGAAGGAAGTTAGCAAGGCAGCGGATAAAGGTGCTCCTTCCAAACGGAGGGCCTCTACAGTTTCTACTCCTCCACACCCCCAAGTTGATTTCCACGACAACACATGCATAAACACTCAACAAAGATGTGTTTATGATGAGCACGTCTCCCCTAGTGCAGCATCACCGGTGCTCCCTCTAACTTGGCAATCAAGTATATGTGGTTGCATGTTATGTGTGATGTCTAGCTTGTATTGCTTCTAATTTTGTTGAATTCCATCTGCCACTTTACACATTATACTTGAATAAGACACGCATTCCTGTTTCTAGAACATACAATATATGTCTATCACACCATGTTCTTACATCAAATTACTAATGTTGTGTAACCTGCAACAATCACTTATCATAAGACACGTTTGACTTCGGAGTGTGATATAGGTTACATCTCACATTCTTTTCTAGCATGTACTACTAATTTGTTGAAATGGCACTTATGACGAGACAGTTTTAACTTGGTAGAGTGATATTCGTTGCATCTTTCATATGGTGTCTAGCTTTCATTGCTTCTAATTTGTTGAAATGCCTTCTCCTTAGTTTACAGATCATAAGCTATGAATATGCAATGGCACTAATGACGAGAGGTCTCTAACATGGTAGTGTGATGTTGTTTGCATCTTGCATATGATTTATTTCTTGTACTGGTTCACATTTGTTTAAACGCCATTTATGATGAGACACTGTTAACTTGGCAAAGCGATATTTGTAGCATCTTTCATATGGTGTCTACCTTCCATTGCATTGCTTCTAATTTGGTGAAATGTCTTCTTCTTAGTTTACACATCATAGCTCTGGTTATCTCTTCCGTCCTGTTTTTATACATATTACATCCTCCTATCATGTGGTTGTCTAACATCAAAGTTCAGTTAAATGCATCACGCATCAATTTGTTACGAAGAACTAAATTGTTATTCGTTTTCTTGTCGGCTTGACTTAACATGGCACGAGAGAAAGAGGAAGAAACACGAGAATGGCGGGGAATGAGAAGCGGATGAATCCTGCAGATTCTGGTGCTTGATGGTGCAATAGAAGGTCAAAGTCCAGCGGAAAATTCTACAAACACGGCATCCCATGCTACACAAGCTGCAAAAAAAGCCAAACAGAAACAAATAGCTGCCACCAAACAAGCAGAGACAGCCCTAGTTCTTGCAACACCTACCACCGTACTACCAGTTGCACGACTTACTCGTCGTCGGCCAATCGAGCTAGCAAAGACGTTCCCAAGCTCCCTTGCCACGACACTACTTCCCAAGCATTCTTGACACAAGACGAGTTGGCAATATCGAGATGAACCTTGTGAGCTTCAACAGCAAGAAGGTAGTTCACAGAGTCAAGTTACGATTGCATTCTTCTTTATATGTAGTCTCACAGTTTGATGTACACTAACACTTCCTATGTTCGTTGTTGAACTAGCACCTAGGCGCAAGAGGAAACAAACATCAGGGATATTGCTCGATAGGTTAACTAAATCTATAGGAGGAAGAATGGAGATCCGTTTTGAGGCAGGTTTAAAAAGGCCACGTGATGTTACAGAGTCAGCCAAGTTAGTATCAGAGGCAGCAGTTGCCGTTAGGTGTCATGTATGTATCCTCCCAACATGGATTCAGTACAGGAATGACAAAGACGAAACTCAGTTCAACACCTTCCTCGACCATTTATCTGTAAGTATGGTTATCTATGGAAACTAGTAATATCATCTTGCTCTGTCCCATACTTGTTAGGTTGCTGATAATGAGACTCCCATAATTTTCAACAGATGAGGTTCAAGTTGGATAGCCAAGATGATGCAACCAGACAAGCTTGCACCCATGTTTTCAAGTCTGCTCGGCGACGGTATTGGTATAACTTGAGGAAAACTCACTTTGAAGGCAAGGCTAACAGTGAACTTTCCCAAACATCTCCAGTGGAAAATATATCGGATGAAGACTTGAGGGGCCTTGTTAAACACTGGTCTGATCCTAAGTATCAGGTACATTATATATATGTGATCAGATCACATTTTGAAGTCCTATTTACGCATGTGCCACACAAATCTATCTTCTTGTAGGTAAACTGTTCAAAGAACAAGGCCAACCGTACGAAAGTGAAATTCCAATGCATTTACGTGATCTCGTAGCTATATTGCACCTTTGCAAGGCTCTTGTAATTAGCTGTTGTTTCACTCTTTTGTTGTACCATATTATCGGATCTATATTGACTTGTTAAAATGCGAGGAAAGCCCGCAAGGACCAAAAAGTACCGAACCAAATGTTGTGGAAATCTTCAAGGACTGTCACTGTAGCAATAAGAAGGTCATGACTACACCAGTCAAAGCCGCTGTTGTAAGTCCTTAATACTCATGCCTTTGAACTACTACTGAATCTGACTTGTGCCTTGATCTGCATGGTTTTGTAGCCAATGTATATTACTCTTTTCAATTTTATACACAATTGTCTTAGCGTATCATTGCACCTTACAAGGTTTAAAAGAGAGGAGTGATGTTCCTTTGATCTTGACCCGTAATCTAGTTCCGTGCTGGACTTGCCCACACAATGTTACAATTGCATGTTTGTCTGTTCTTAGTTGTTTTGTGATACGAATGATGTCATACTATCCTTACCGTATTATAAACTTCGTCTCTTTATCCTTAGCCCTCAATACAATGTGAAGAAATAGACAATACATTAGCGATGGTACATGGTCATATGTTTGGAACCTGGTTTTATTATGTACTTTGCAATAAAATACAACAAATATTTTACATAGGTTCACCAGAATAAGTTCTGTATATAGACCAAAGCTATTTTGTTTGGTTTTGTTGCCTCCTTAATATCTTACATTACGGTACTACTAATGTAAAACCTAAACTTTTCAAGAGCTATGGAAAAAATGGTGGAACCGCCATCTTACGAAGGTGGCGAGGCAACTATAACCGCAATGTCGACTCTTCTTGCGGTGGGTCAAGACTGTCCACTAACAGTGCCAAAAGCACGTTCCTGCGTAATACTAGGTTGGTTGTTAATGCAATATCTTCCAAACTTCCTCATGATCAAGATATGCAAGCTCAAAGCAATGTTGTATCTGCGCTCCAGACACAAGTCCATTCCCTAACAGAGACCCTTTGTGAAACAAGGAGAGACATTGTTCGATGTCGTAAAGATATGCATGGTTTTGAAACCAGACTATCGGACATTTGCTATGTTGTTCAGGAGCCTAAGGGAAATGAAGGCGAGGGTTATGGTGCTCCATCAGACAATACAGCATGAAAACGTAACAGTTAGGTCAAATGAACTGAGCTTCTGAACTTCTGGTGGTGCATTTATCTGCTAGACTGTTAATTTTTATGCCAACCTTCCTTTTGTTATATAGTTGTAATTTGTTTTGGTGCGATACAAAATTTATTCTTAACATGCAGCCACCGGCTGAAGAAAACAGCAAGCCATTTTTGTATAGTGTAGGGTGTTCCCTATATTTGCACTGGTGGCGATCTTTGATGCTGAGTGGATGTAATCTGTGCAATCGCCTTAATATCCTAGCGTTAGTTTCGGCCTTATTTATTTCCTAGTCTTCTTTTTCCCTGGTTTGCTAGTGGCCGCAACTACCATGGGCCATATACGGGCCGTAGGATCCATTGGTCTCCTACAGGCCGTAGGATCCACCGGCCTCCTATGGGCCGTCAATAAATGCGCCTCCAACGGGGCCGTAGAATCGGTGGGCCTTGGGCCGTCGGATAAATGGGTCTACATGGGCCATAAGCAGGCGTGGTGGTATCGGCCCGGCCGCAGTAACGGGTCGTTAACGGTAGTAGGACAACAAAAGGCTTAATTACATCACGGGCATAACGGGTCGTCAATGGGCGAGAATATAGGGCGGGCTGGAAAGCGGCGCAACGGTTTAACAGGCCAGAAACGGGCCGACTCTTGCCATGGGCCGAATTTGGCCCATTAGGGTAACAGGCCAGTAACGGGCCGACTCTTGCCATGGGCCGAATTTGGCCATTAGGGGAACAGGCTAGTAACGGACCGGAAGTAATCGAGGGCTGAAAAGGAGCCCAAGAATGTATGGGCCGTCAATGGGCCGAAAGCTAACACGGGCTGGAAACGGCCCATGTAAATCACGGGCCGTTAACAGGTACAAAGAAAATTACTGTTCATTATGGGCTAGAGTCACCATGGGCCTATAAAGGGCGAAAGATCTGAAAGGCCTCATATGGGCCGAAAGACGTCGTGGGCCATACATGGGCCGAAAGTGAAATGGGTCGGTGTTATATTCGACGGCCCACATGACGTTGTTGGGCTGATTTCCTTTAGGGCCTAACGGGCCGTGAGTTAACGGGCCGTAAATGGGCTATTTTCAAAGAGACCATTAACAGGCTTTTCATGGGCCAGCCCGTTAGCTTTTGACCAAGTCAAACGGGTCGGCTTTGTAAGCTAAATGGGCCAGTGGTGGGCCGTGGCACGTGTCGACATATGATAGGCGCCTATCTGACCCACTGACGAGCTGACACATGTTTCGTCCGGCCAATAAGAATTTTACATGTGGAAATTTCCCATTGGTCGGGGTTGTTAACGGCTTATCGGATCCAAAACCCGACCCGATAGCTTAATGGTGTTCCGTTACGGTGGATGCCACGTGTCGGTCACCCTTGACGAAAGCACTTATGTGACGCGTGATTTATCATCATGGAAGTGGACACTTCCGTGATGATAATTTTGGTAACGTCATGGAACACTTCTACGACAGCACAGGTATGACTATCTTGATTCTGTCATAAATTTATCATGGATGTACATGCATGACAAAAAATGCGACCTACTGTGACAAACATGTATCATCACGGAAGTGTATTTTTTTTTGTAGTGCGAAGCGCCGGTTCAACCGCGTGCTACGGATCCTCGTCGTTTGGATATGACTCTGCCTCAGCATGTTCCGACACTGCTGGGCCATTATTCTAACCCTTAGGATAACATGATCACTGCGGCGGCACGATTGGCGGCTCTTCTAGTTGAAGGTGAGTCTAGCTGCGATAGAGAGGCGGAGGGCTAGAGAACTTCTTCAGACAGCCGTGGCTCAACAGGCGGCTTATTCGTATAGCTGTGAACGGATACACTCAACCCCTCATCCAAGCCGGAGCTACAACAGGCACATTGAGTCGCCAGCAGTTTCAAGCAGTGACCAGCACCATAACCAGCCTCGTAAGCATGACCCGGCATGCGGTGGTGTTGATGCTTAGACTCTGGTGGATCAGGGCAGGGCGCGTCGGGAGGCTGAGCTGGCGGCTCAACAGCAATCTCCGGTTTATCCATTAGCGTCTGTGGAGGCAGGAGTGACCTCTAGAACCCTGGGTGTGCCATGTTTAGCACTGGATCTGTGCAACGAGCGTTTACCTAAGGATTTCAAGGGCCCTCGTAAGGTGCTTAATTACAACGCAGATCAGCCCCTCGGGCTTGGATTGAAAGCTATGAAATGGCCATGGAGATGCTGGATGTTAATGATGCTGCATGTGCTAAGTATTTCACCACGATGTTGGACGGGCCGGCTCGTACTTGGTTGAAAGGGCTGCCCGTTAACTCCATAAGATCATGGGCAGAGTTGAAAGCTCGTTTTATCCAAAAAGATTAAAGACACGTGCAAGCAGCCTATGTCGATCCTGTATTTGGATTCTTGTGTCCAAGGTGAGGGCGAGTCAACAACCAATTGGGTGCGCCGGATCTCAGCTGTTATACACTCATCGGATAGTATCAATGCCAGTTCAGCAGTCCTGGTGTTAGAGAAGAATTGTCGTTTCCTCCCCCTTAAGCAGAAACTGGGGCGGCTTGAGTGCCACAGCAATGACATGGGGGAGCTCATGGCGGCTCTCGTCAAATATACCGACTCTGATAGTACCAAAGACCCCGACTCTGATGAGGAGAAGGCGGGTAAGGGAAAGAAGAGTGGCAGTGCGAAGGGATAGCAACATATCACAGCGGGTCACGGTGGCAACGGTAAGCGCAAGGCTAAGGGCGGTTTAGACTTTGTGGCCAACACCAATACACAGAATAATAATCAGCGTCGCAAGGGAAAGCCGCCCCGGTTTGGAGGGCCAAAATTTAACCTTGAAGCGATGATGAACCAGCCTTGCCCAAAACATGGCACGCAAGAGAAGCCGGCAAATCATCTGTGGAAGGATTGCTTCATTATGAGGGAGTATAGGAATTCCATTTTTTTCCAGAATAATCATGGCCCGAATGGCGGTTTAAGATCCGGCTCTCACGGGCCTGGCTTTGGTGGTGGCGGTTCAAACTTTGGTTTCCAAGGCCAAGGCAGTCAAGGTGGTTTTAATCAGCAGTCTGGTCAAGGGAATCAGTAATAGCTATATGGAGTAATCCAAAGTAGTTGAATAGTGGACAGTATCATGTGTTCACCACGAGTTTATGTAAACGGGACCAGAAGATTCATAAAAGGGCAGTGAACGCAGTTGAGCCGGCGATTCCCTATTACTTCCGATGGTCTGAACATCCTATTCTTTGGAGCCGTCAGGATCACCCGCCCCGGGTTGACAATCCGGATCATTTTGCTTTGGTGGTTGCGCCAGTTGCAGGTAGTGACAGTTTTGCCCATTCAGAAGTTCAAAGCCTAAAAGAAGGAAATATCACCGGTTTAGGACTATGTTATTAACCAGACCGTGGGTTCAAAGGTAAAGTGCTATAAACGGATGACAGGTTAAGCCGGAAGATGGACATTGAAGTACGCGGATATTCATATTTGGCGGCTTAGAAGGGGACTAATGGTACCTACCGGATTAAGGATTCTGTTGTTCAGCCGGACAGAGTTTAACAGTCAAGTATATTGTGCAAAACCAAATTATGAGGATGAATAATTAAGCATGGTTAAACCGAGGAGTATTGCCGGGTTATGCATATGAAGCATATGATGGCGGTTTAAACAGGGCCTAATGTTATATGGTGGATCACGGTTTACGGTATAAGCCGCCATGGAAGTTATAATACTTCAAATTTATCAGTGAAAAATTGGCTAAGTGACGGACAAACAAATTTCAAAGAATGGAGCTACAATTTTGGATCTACAATAGTTCAGAAAAGGCAGTAAATTCTAAACCTAAGGTGGCGGCAGCAGGAAAGTTTTTGTGTTCTGATGAGATTTTCTATGGAAAGGGGGATATTCTAATGTTGAAAACGAATGCTAAACTGCTAATGCACAAGGCTCATGCCATGATCAGATTAAAGAAGCTACTCAAGCTAAGAAAGAAAATGAAGAACGGTGAAGAACACCGATGAACAGAGCAAACCCTAATGCGGATCTAAGGGTTGGGGAGATAAAACTTACGGATGCTGATGAGCAGCAGTCACGCGCCGGCGTTCTCTGGTCTGGTCAGGGTGATGCAGCGACCTGAGTTGACGCAGCAGGCGGAGGTCGACGGCGGCGGATCTCGAGTGCATGCGCGGCTTTGTGAAGGAGAAAAACGAAGACGAGGAAGCGAGGGGGAAAATGAAAACTATGCCCGCCCTTATTTATAAGAGGATGGATATAAGGCAGGCGCGGGAATCGAGGAGGCCGAAATCATCATGTGGCTATATGGACGCCTCAATTTTCAGGATGATCATTAAGATAAGGATTGGTTAAAGATGTTCCGGGCCTCGTGTGAAATTAATGTGAAATGACGTCATGGCGGGGTAAGGAAGTTCTGTGAGCTGACGTCATGGCGGGTTACAGCAAATTTGTTAAAAGGACAATGCAAGATTTTGATAAGTCAGGTATTGAAGATTGATATGAACAAGTTCAAATCAACCTGGGGCCTAATGTTGAGGATATAACTACTCGGTATGAACCGCCCAGGAGGGGCCGGGTCATACCATTGGCGACTTATCAATGAAGATGGCGGGTCATAGCAAGCCCATTGACGGCCCAAGACCGAGAGGCGACTTGAGGGGATGAACTGCCACATGTATAACTTGTATTGTAAGGTTAGCTTATTTAGTCACCGAGCCGGACACGTTGTGTATGAGCCGGTCGGGACTCTGTAAGCCGCCGGGCATCGACCTGTGTATATAAAGGGGTGACCCGGCGGCGGGTTAACTCAAGAAACAAGAGATCGAGAACTAGGTCAAGCGTATTCGCTCCCTGGTAATTGAAACCCAAGCAATACAATCCCAAACTGGAGTATGCCTTTACCTCCACCACGAGGGGTTGAACCAGTATAAACTCTTTGTGTCCTTTGTCCCGATTAACCCCTTTAAGCTAACCTAGTTGCGATGGCTCCACGACTAAGTCCTTTCGCTAGGACATATGTCGTGTCAATTCCACGACAGGGCATGCTCTTAATTTGTCAGCCAATGTAAAAACATGCTTCCATCTGAAAGAGCCATAGAGGACAGTGGCCTAAGGAACAACCTGATAATAATAAGAGCTCCAAAAAAATTCACCCATTGGATATCCTGAAGAATTAGCAAATAAGTTGTGGGGTCGGCTGACCCCATAGCTTTAACGTGGATTTGTCAATGCAAATGAGAACAACATTAGGTCATTTGTATGTCTTTCCTCTTATAAAGATTTGAGATGGTAGTGGTTTGTTCATCTTTAGAGATTACCTCTAAAGTTTGCCAGAAAGTAATTACTACAGTTATCATACATTCTATGTACTTGACACATGTATCCAATTTTTTCATTAGTTGATTCGAATGATGTATATTTTGATTTAGTTTTATTTTCACAAAGTTAAGGACTACTCTCTCCGTCCCTCAATACATGGCGCATACATTTTTAAAAAAAACTCAAGTTTGACCATTACTTTAACCATGAAACCTGAGTAATGTTTCACAATAGTTTTGTTATAGATTCATATATAAAAAAAGTTCTCAACTATATAATTTTTATGACATTTAATACATATATTATATCATTAATCAAATTAATGGTCAAAGCTTAATTAAGTTATGTCGTGTTCTTAGTGGGCGTATCTTTACTATCATAGCGGTGATCTTCCGATTTGTTCACCTCACCTAAGGGCATCTCCAATGCGGACCCTTAAACCTCCCGCAACCTTCCGGACCGCGTTGTGACTTTTTCCGCAAAACAGAGACAAAAGTGGGGGAGGTTTTCGGGAGTCCGAACATGTGAAACATACGAAACCGACACCCCAGGCCCACCCAAAACCCTTCCCGTACTTGTGACTCCATCCTCCCCATTTTCTCTTCTTCCTTCTTTCTCTTTTGTCATCGCCACCGCTCCACCACCCCGGCCATCACACCACACCCATGCCAGAAATCTGTGTGTCCGTCACCTCTGGTGATCCAGTAGGGCTCCCAGCCGCTTCTCCTCCATCTCTGTTCAACTCCTGTCCTCTGACCGCCCCGCCAGGTACCATCCTCTACCATGCCCGACAAATCTTTGATGAACTGATGTAGCTGAAAACAGCTGTCCCTCCTTGTTTGTAGCAATGGATTCTGATTTGGAGTACATATACGAGCAGTATGTTGAGTCCTCTGACGGCTCGTCGGACGATGAGGAGTACTTCCGATGAGATGGCGATGGTGCAGGCGGTCCTTGAAGACGTAGAGCACGCGGAGGAGCATGTTCTCAATTTCAAGGGCTCGATCAAGGGTCATCGCGTGCTCAATCGCAACAGGGTGCGCAGGCATTTGGCACTGATGGCTGACTACTTTGCCCACGATGCACTCTTTGCTGGCCATTTCCTTTGGTGTTTTCAGATGCGCAATACCGTCTTCGACCATTTGTACCATGGCATCCAAACCTACGATGACCACTTCATCCTGAAGAAGGATGTTGTGGGAATGATTGGCTTCTTTGGTTACCAAAAGTGCACGACCTCACTCCGGATGCTTGCATATGGCATGGCCGCTGATTCATGGGGCGAGTACCTATGGATGTCTGACAGCACATGCGGAGATGCCATGGTCAGGTTTGCAACTATCATGGTCGAGGTGTTCGGACCTCGGTACCTGAGAGAACCAACTGTGTGATGTCTACTATGCAACTTTATTCTTGTAGACACGTGTTGGGCCTCCAAGCGCAGAGTTTTGTAGGACAGTAGATATTTTCCCTCAAGTGGATGACCTAAGGTTTATCAATCCGTGGGAGGCGTAGGATGAAGATAGTCTCTCTCAAACAACCCTGCAACCAAATACAATAAATCTCTTGTGTCCCCAACTCATCCAATACAATGGCAAATTGTATAGGTGCACTAGTTCGGCGAAGAGATGGTGATAAAAGTGTAATATGGATGGTAGAAATATATTCTTATAATCTGAATAAATAAAAACAGCAAGGTAGCAACTAGTAAACGGGCACAAAAACGGTATTGCAATGCTTGAAAATGAGGCCTAGAGTCCGTACTTTCGCTAGTGCAATCTCTCAAAAATGCTATTATAATTGGATCATATAACCATCCCTCAATGTGCAACGAAGAATCACTCCAAAGTTCCTATCTAGCGGAGAACATACGAAGAAATCATTTGTAGGGTACAGAACCACCTCAAAGCTATTCTTTCCGATCGATCTATCCAAGAGTTCGTACTAAAATAACAACAAATAATTTCAGATTCATAATACTCAATCTAACACAAGGAACCCCAAAGAGTGCCCCAAGATTTCTACAGGAGAAACAAAAGATGAGAACGTGGATCAACCCCTGTTCATAGATTACCCCAATGTCACTGCAAGAATCCGCAAGTTGAGTGCCAAAACACATATCAAGTGAATCAATATGATACCCCATTGTCACCACGAGTATTCATAAGCAAGACATATATCAAGTGCTCTAAAATCCATAAAAGTATTCAATCCGATAACAACGAAATCTAAGGGAAAAACTCAATTCATCACAACAAGATAGAGAGGGGAAAACAAAAAATGATCCGACTATATTAACAAAGCCCGCGATACATCAAGATCGTGACATCTCAAGAACACGAGAGAGAGAGAGAGAGAGAGAGAGAGAGAGAGAGAGATTGGACCCATAGCTACTGGTACAAACCCTCTGCCCCGAGGGTGGACTACTCCCTCCTCATCGTGGTGGCCGCCGGGATAATGAAGATGGCCACGGATGATAATTCCCTGCTACCTCTTGAGCTTGTGTTGGTTTTCCCTTGAAGAGGAAAGGGTGATGCAGCAAAGTAGGGTAAGTATTTCCCTTAGTTTGGAGAACCAAGGTATCAATCCAGTAGGAGACACGGAGAGTAGCTACCGAATACCTTCACACAAAAACACCAACTTGCAACCAACGCGACGAAGGGGTTGTTAATCCCTTCACGGTTATTCGCAAAGTGAGATCTGATAGAGATGGATAACGGTAAAGAAATATTTTTGGTATTTTTGGTTTATGGAATGGAAAGTAAAAGATTGCAAAAGAAAGTAAATCGGAAACTAGAATTGTAGATCGGAAACGAAGATGGAAAATAGACCCGGGGGCCATAGGTTTCACTAGAGGCTTCTCTCAAGATAGAAAATATTACGGTGGGCGAAAAAATTACTGCTGAGCAATTGATAGAAAAGTGCAAAGTTATGACGATATCTAAGGCAATGATCATGAATATAGGCATCACGTTTCTGTCAAGTAGACCGAAACAATTCTGCATCTACTACTATTACTCCACACATCGACCGCTATCCAACATGCATCTAGAGTATTAAGTTCATAAAGAACCGAGTAACGCCTTAAGCAAGATGACATGATGTAGAGGAATTAACTCAAGCAATATGATGAAAACCCCATCTTTTTATCCTCGATGGAAACAATAAAATACGTGTCGGTTCCCCTTCTGTCACTAGGATCGAGCACCGCAAGATTGAACCCAAAGCTAAGCACTTCTCTCATTGCAAGAAACACCAATCTAGTTGGCCTAACCAAATCGATAGTTCGAAGAGACTTGCAAAGATATCAAATCATGCATAAAATAAGTTAGACGAGATTCAAATAATATTCATAGATAAGCTGATCATAAATCCACAATTCATCGGATCTCGGCAAACACACCGCAAAAGAGTATTACATCAATAGATCTCCAAGAACATCGAGGAGAACATGGTATTGAGAATCAAAGTGAGAGAAGAAACCATCTAGCTACAAGCTATGGACCCGTAGGTCTGAGGTAAACTACTGACGCTTCATCAGAGAGGCAATGGTGTTGATGTAGAAGCCCTCCGTGATCGAATCCCCCTCCGGCAGGATGCTGAAAAAGGCCCCAAGATAGGATCTCACGGGTACAGAAGGTTGCGGCAGTGGAAAAGTGGTTTCGGTGCTCCCCTGGAAGTTTTCGGGGTACAAGAGTATATATAGGAGGAAGATCTAGGTCAGGAGGCCACCGAGGGGCCCACAAGGTTGGGGGGCGCACCCCACCCCCCTGGTCGCGCCCTCCACCCTTGTGGCTGCCTCGTGGCTCTTCTAACTTGCATTCCAATTCTCCTGGGTGTCTTCTGGTCCAAGAAAAATCACCGTGAAAGTTTTATTCCGTTTAGACTCCGTTTTGTATTCTTTTTCTGCGAAACTCTAAAACAAGGAAAAACAGAAACTGGCACTGGGCTCTAGGTTAATAGGTTAGTCCCAAAAATCATATAAAATAGCATATTAATGCATATAAAACATCCAAAACAGATAATATAATAGCATGGAACAATCAAAAATTATAGATACGTTGGAGACGTATCAAGCATCCCCAAGCTTAATTCCTGCTCGTCCTCGAGTAGGTAAATGATAAAAACAGAATTTTTGATGTGGAATGCTACCTAACATATTTGTCCATGTAATTCTTTTTATTGTGGCATGAATGTTCAGATTCGTAAGATTCAAAACAAAAGTTTATTATTGATATAAAAACAATAATACTTCATGCATACTAAGAAAATAATTATGTCTTCTCAAAATAACATGGCCAAAGAAAGCTTATCCCTACAAAATCATATAGTCTGGCTATGCTCCATCTTCATCACACAAAATATTCAAATCATGCACAACCCCGATGACAAGCCGAGCAATTGTTTCATACTTTTGACGTTCTCAAACCTTTTCAACTTTCACGCAATACATGAGCGTGAGCCATGGACATAGCACTATAGGTGGAATAGGCGGTGATTGCGGAGAAGATAAAAAAGAAGGAGATAGTCTCACATCAACTAGGCGTATCGACGGGTTATGGAGATTCCCATTAATAGATATCAATGTGAGTGAGTAGGGATTTCCATGCAACGGATGCACTAGAGCTATAAGTTTATGAAAGCTCAAAAATAAAACTAAGTGGGTGTGCATCCAACTTGCTTTCTCATGAAGACCTAGGGTGTTTGAGGAAGCCCATCGTTGGAATATACAAGACAAGCTCTATAATGAAAAATTCCCACTAGTATATGAAAGTGATAACATAGGAGACTCTCTATCATGAAGATCATGGTGCTACTTTGAAGCACAAGTGTGGCAAAAAGGAAAGTAACATTGTCCCTTCTCTCTTTTCTCTCATTTTTTGGGCCTTCTCTTTTTTTGGCCTTTCCCCCTTTTTTATTTCCTCACTTGGGACAATGCTCTAATAATGAAAAGTCATCACACTTCTATTTACTTACAACTCAAGAATTACAACTCGATACTAGAACAAAAATATGACTCTATGTGAATGCCTCCGTGATGTGCAGGATGTGCAATGAATCAAGAGCGACATGTATAAAAACTGATGAACAGTGGCTTTGCCACAAATACGATGTCAACTACATGATCATGCAAAGAAATATGACAATGATGATGTATGTCATAATAACGGAACGGTGGAAAGTTGCATGGCAATATATCTCAGAATGGCTATGGAAATGCCATAATAGGTAGGTATGGTGGTTGTTTTGAGGAAGGATATGTGGTGGGTTTATGGTACCGGCAAAAGTTGTCGCGGAAAGGTGAGAGTGCGTATAATCCATGGACTCAACATTAGTCATAAAGAACTCACATACTTATTGCAAAAATCTATTAGTCATCAAAACAAAATACTACGCACATGCTCCTAGGGGGATAGATTGGTAGGAAAAGACCATCGCTCGTCCCCGATTGCCACTCATAAGAAGACAATCAAAAAACATCTCATGCTCCAAATTCGTTACATAATGGTTCACCATACGTGCATGCTATGGGACTCACAAACCTTAACACAAGTATTTCTCAAATTCACAACTACTTACTAGCATGACTCTAATATCACCATCTTCATATCTCAAAACAATCATAAGGAATCAAACTTCTCATAGTATTCAATGCACTTTATATGAAAGTTTTTACTATATCCCTCTTGGATGCCTATCATATTAGGACTAATTTTATAACGAAAGCAAATTACCATGCTGTTTAGAGACTCTCAAAATAATATAAGTGAAGTATGAGAGTTCATCGATTTCTATAAAATAAAACCACCGCCCTGCTCTAAAAAGATATAAGTGAATCACTAGAGCAAAATTGCCTAGCTCAAAAGATATAAGTGAAGCACATAGATTTTTCTAATAAATCACGATTCATGCGTGTCTCTCCCAAAAGGTGTGTACAGCAAGGATGATTGTGGAAAACTAAAAAGCAAAGACTCAAATCATACAATACGCTCCAAGCAAAACACATACCATGTGGTGAATAAAAATATAGCCTCAAGTAAAATTACCGATAGACGAAGACGAAAGAAGGGATGCCTTCTAGGGGCATCCCCAAGCTTAGGCCTTTTGAAATCCTTGAATATTACCTTGGGGTGCCTTGGGCATCCCCAAGCTTAGGCCGTTTGAAATCATTGAATATTACCTTGGGGGTGCCTTGGGCATCCCCAAGCTTAGGCTCTTGCCACTCCTTATTCCATAGTCCATCAAATCCTTACCCAAAACTTGAAAACTTCACATCACAAAACTTCAACAGAAAATCTTGTAAGCTCCGTTAGTATAAGAAAATAAATCACCACTTTTGGTACTGTTGTTAAAACACAAAACCACATCTAACCAGAGGCTAGATGAATTATTTATTGCAAAACAGGACCTAAAAAGCAAGAACAAATATAAAATTGGGTTGCCTCCCAACAAGCTCTATTGTTTAACGCCCCTAGCTAGGCATAAAAACGTGAATAGATCTAAGTATTGTCATCTTTGGCATGCAATCCATAAGTGGCTCTCATAATAGATTCATAAGGCAATTTAATTTTATTTCTAGGGAAGTGTTCCATGCCTTTCCTTAACGAAAATTGAAATCTAATGTTTCCTTCTTTCATATCAATAATTGCACCAATCGTTCTAAGGAAAGGTCTACCAAGAATAATAGGACATGTAGGATTGCAATATATATCAAGAACAATAAACTCTACGGGCACATAATTCCTATTAGCAACAATAATAACATCATTAATTCTTACCATAGGTTTCTTAATACTGGAATCCGCAAGATGCAAATTTAAGGAACAATCATCAAATTCACGGAAACTGAACACCTCACATAAAGTTTTTGGAATCGTGGAAACACTAGCACCTAAATCACACAAAGCATAGCATTCATAATCTTTAATCTTAATCTTAATAGTAGGTTCCCACTCATCATAAAGTTTTCTAGGGATAAAAACTTCCAATTCAAGCTTTTGTTCAAAAGATTGCATCATAGCATCAACGATATGTTTGGTAAAAGTTTGTTTTGATTATAAGCATGAGGAGAATTCAACAAGGATTGCAACAAGGAAATACAATCAATTAAATAACAATTATCATAATTAAATTCCTTGAAATCCAAAAGAGTGGGTTCACTGCTACTTAAAGTTTTGACCTCTCCAATCCCACTTTTATCAATTTTTGCATCAAGATCTAAAAACTCTGAATCACTGGGACGCCTTCTAACTAAAGTTGACTCATCTCTAGTCCCATCTTTATCAAGATTTACATTGGAAAACAAAGACTCAATAGAAGTAACATCAATCACTTTAAGATATAAATCTTCAGCCTCCGGTTTGGCGGCCATTTTGTTTACTAAAGTAGGTTGTTTATCAGAAATTTGACCTACTAAATTTTCAAGATGCGCAAACTGAGATCTCAAGCTCTTTATTCATGTATCCCATAAAGTTTTTCTGCTCCTTGAGCTTGTTTCTAAAGAAATTGTTATGCTCAAATTGCAAAGACATGAAGCGTCTAACATTATTCTCGATGTCATCTAACCTCCTAAGGTGAGGGTCAATGTTTTTGGAGGAGTCATTGCGACAAATCAAGAAATCCAACACATGGGCTCACAAAAAGCAAACAAAGAAGACGAACAGAAGAGGGGCGAAGAAAAGGCAAATCTTTTCGAAAATCGTTTTAGAAGTGGGGGGGAGAAAAACGAGAGGCGAATGGCGAATAATGTAATACGAGGGATGAGAGTTTATGATGGGTACTTTTTATGTCTTGGTGTATATCTCCCCGGCAACGGTGCCTGAGATCCTTCTTGCTACCTCTTGATCTTGCGTTGGTTTTTTCCTTGAAGAGGAAAGGGTGATGCAGCAAAGTAGCATAAGTATTTCCCTCAATTTTGAAAACCAAGGTATAAATCCAGTAGGAGACAACGCGACAAGCCACCGAATACCTGCACAAACAAACACCAACTTGCAACCAATGCGACAAAGGGGTTGTTAATCCCTCCACGGTTATTCGGAAAGTGAGATCTGATAGAGATGGATAAACGGTAAAGTAATATTTTTGGTATTTTTGGTTTATGGAACGGAAAGTAAAAGATTACAAAAAGTAAATAGGAAACTAGAATTGTAGATCGGAAACTTATATGATGGAAAATAGACCCGGGGGCCATAGATTTCACTAGAGGCTTCTCTCAAGATAGAAAATATTACGGTGGGTGAACAAATTACTACCGAGAAATTGATAGAAAAGTGCAAAGTTATGATGCTATCTAAGGCAATGATCATGAATATATGCATCACATCCGTGTCAAGTAGACCGAAACGATTATGCATCTACTACTATTACTCCACACTACAACCACTATCCAGCATGCATCTAGAGTATTAAGTTCATAAAGAACGGAGTAATGCCTTAAGCAAGATGACATGATGTAGAGGAATTAACTCAAGCAATATGATGAAAACCCCATCTTTTTATCCTCGATGGCAACAATACAATACGTGTCGGTTCCCCTTCTGTCACTAGGATCGAGCACCACAAGATTGAACCCAAAGTTAAGGACTTCTTCCATTGCAAGGAAACCAATCAAGTTGGCCAAACCAAATCGATAGTTCGAAGAGACTTGCAAAGATATAAAATCATGCATAAAAGAATTCAGAGGAGATTCAAATAATATTCATAGATAAGCTGATCATAAATCCACTATTCATCGGATCTCGGCAAACACACCGCAAAAGAGTATTACATCAATAGATCTCCAAGAACATCGAGGAGAACATGGTATTGAGAATCAAAGTGAGAGAAGAAACCATCTAGCTACAAGCTATGGACCCATAGGTCTGAGGTAAACTACTGACGCTTCATCAGCGAGGCAATGGTGTTGATGTAGAAGCCCTCCGTGATCGAATCCCCCTCCGGCAGGATGCCGAAAAAGGCCCCAAGATAGGATTTGTACGGGTACATAAGGTTGCGGCGGTGGAAAAGTGGTTTCGGTGCTCCCCTGGAAGTTTTCGGGGTATAAGAGTATATATAGGAGGAAGATCTAGGTCAGGAGGCCACCGAGGGGCCCACAAGGTTGGGGGGCGAACCCCACCCCCCTTGTCGCGCCCTCCACCCTTGTGGCTGCCTCGTGGCTCTTCTGACTTGCATTCCAATTCTCCTGGGTGTCTTCTGGTCCAAGAAAAATCATCGCAAAAGTTTTATTCCGTTTAGACTCCGGTTTGTATTCTTTTTCTGCGAAACTCTAAAACAAGGAAAAAAACAGAAACTGGCACTGGGCTCTAGGTTAATAGGTTAGTCCAAAAAATCATATAAAATAGCATATTAATGCATATAAAACATCCAAAGCAGATAATATAATAGCGTGGAACAATCAAAAATTATAGATACGTTGGAGACGTATCATTCCCCCCTCCGGTGGAGTGCCGGAATGGGGTCTAGATTGGTTTTCGGTGGCTACAGAGGCCTGCGGTGGCGGAACTTCTGATCTAGGGTTACCCCCGAGGGTTTTGGGATATTTGGAAATTTATGGGGCAAAAACAGGGTGCAGGGGCCACCGAGGTGGGCACAACCCACCTGGGCGCGCCTCGACCCCAGGCACGCCCAGGTGGGTTGTGCCCCCCTTGGGGCACCCCCCCCCCCCCGGTGCTTCTCTGGCCCACTGGATGTCTTCTTGTCCATAAAGAATCCACAAAAAGTTCTGCGTTGTTTGGACTCCGTTTGATATTGATTTCCTGCGATGTAAGAACAAGCAAAAAAGAGCAACTGGCACTGGGCACTGGGTCAATAGATTATTCCCAAAAAATGGTATAAATTTGCTATAAAATGATTTTAAAACATCCAATAATGATAATATATTAGCATGAATACTTCATAAATTATAGATACGTTGGAGATGTATCAGCATCCCCAAGCTTAATTCTTACTCGTCCTAGAGTAGGTAAATGATAAAAAGAAATAATTTATGAAGTGTGAATGCTAGCAAAGTGCATAAGTTTGATCAATGACAATTTCAATCACTTTTCCTAGCATCATAACAGCAATTCTTTCCTATAAAACTTCTCATGTTAAAGTAGCAACCAATTCACATGTTAAGGTTCAAATAATGAATTCTCTTGAAACTCAAAAACCTATGTTCTCAGTCACCAAGCAATTGTAATTCAACTGATTCAACAGAGTTTAAGTAAGAGCTCTGCATACTCAACCATCATATAGTCTTCTATGATTGCTAACACTCACCGCATACACATGAGCAAAACATTTCAAGCGGACACATAGAAAGATAGGGGCTTGTAATTTCGCCTCCCAACGTATTCACCTCAAGGGTGATGTCAACAATAATAACTCATGCTACCCATATCCAACTGGATATATGTGCCTAGATCTTTCTTCACCACATGATGCTTGCCAAAAGAGAAGAATAAAAAGGGATAGAGAGAAAAACTTTGACTCTTGCATGAAAGTAAATACATAAAAGTAAAAGGTAGGCCCTTCCCAGAGGGAAGAAGAGGTTGCGATGCGCTTTTTATTTGTATGATCAATCCCTTAGTGCAAAATAAAATCACGTTATATTGCCCCTTATGATAGCAACCTTCATTATGCAGTCTTTCGCTTTTATTCTTTGCCATCACAAGTTCGTACAACACTCAATTTTCTCTTACACTAAATTATCTAACACTTTTAGAAGCAACGTTTATTGCCTTATTGCACCGATGACAACTTACTTGAAGGATCTTACTCAATCCTTAGGTAGGTATGGTGGACTCCTGAAAATAAGATTTGGGTTTAAGGGTTTTTGGATGCACAAGTAGTATCTCTACTTGGTGCGGAGTTTTTGGCTAGTAAAGATGGGGGGCAAGCACCAAAGATCTATGACAATATAACTTCTATGTGAATACGAACAAACATAAACCATTACGTTGTCTTCCTTGTCCAACGTCAACAATTTTGGCATATAATATTTTGATGGGGGATCACAATCACAAAATATTTCCAAGATAGAGTATTTGCATGTGAAAGTTCTCTTCCTTATACTAATCATTCATGAATTGCTTGTATGACCAATATTGTGATTGTCAAGATTCAAAAGATTTCACTTTATAAACCCAATGTGAAGCTACTACTAGGCATGATATGAACATATAATTTCAACTTCATGATATTCAATTCATTCAACAATTCATCGTAGGATATAAGTGAAGCACAAGAGTAAATGACAAGCTACTCCAAAAAGATATAAAGTAAAGATCAAGCGAGTAGTTAAGCAAATGGGTAGCTATTTGAGGACTCTCTCTTATTTAAAAACTTTAGATCTAAGTATTTTATTAAAAAAGAAAGCAAAACAAAACAAAATTACATTCCAAGAATAGCACACATCATGTGAAGAAGCAAAAACTTAGGCTCAACTGATACTAACCGATAATCGTTGAACAAGAAAGGTGGGATGCCTACCGGGGCATCCCCAAGCTTAGATGCTTGAGACTTATTGAAATATTATCTTGGGATGCCTTAGGCATCCCCAAGCTTGAGATTTTATGTCTCCTTAATTCCTCTCATATCACGGTTTTCCTAAATCTCAAAAACTTCATCCACAGAAAACTCAACAAGAACTCGTGAGATAAGTTAGTATAAATCAATGCAAAACCTTATCATTCTCTACTGTAGAAAATCACCAAAATTATTATTCAACATTGCATACTAAATGCCTCTGCTTATTTAATACTCATATCCTCAAATAGAATCATTAAACAAGCAAACAAATGAAAACAATGCAAACATAACAGCAATTTGCCGAAACAGTACAGTCTGTAAAGAATGCAAGAGTATCAATACTTCTTTAACTCCAAAAATTATGAAAATTTACCACACTAGAAAATTTATCAGAGCTTATTATTCTAAAAAAATTCAACATTTTATCACATTCTGACTTTTCTAGGAAATTTTGCAACAGCGATAAACTTTCTGTTTTGAAACAGCAACGTGTAGACTTGCAAAATAAGCATGGTAAAGGTTAGACTTGACATTTTTATTGAAAATAAAGATGCAAAACATTATTATAAATAACATCAAGCAAATCCTAACAAAAGAAAATGACACTCCAAGCAAAACACATATCATGTGATGAATAAAAATATAGCCTCAAGTAAGGTTACCGATAGTGTTGGAAACGAAAGAGGGGATGCCTTCCGGTGCATCCCCAAGCTTAGTTGCTTGGACATTACTTGGATATTAACTTTGGGTGCCTTGGGCATCCCCAAGCTTAGGGTCTTGTCACTCCTTATTCTCCTCATATCGTTATCTCACCCAAAACTTGAAAAATTCAATCACACAAAACTTGCGGAACTTCGTGAGATAGGTTAGTATGATAAAGAGAAAACCATTTCACTTTGGTACTTTATACGTATCCAACATATCTATAATTTATGAAGTATTCATGCTGTTATTTTATCGTTCTTGGATGTTTTACAATCATTTTATAGCAACTTTATATCATTTTTTGGGACTAACCTATTGACCAAGTGCCCGATTGCGATTCTTTGTTTTTGCTTGTTTTTTACATCACAAGAAATCAATACCAAACGAAGTCCAAATGCAATGAAACTTCACGGAGATTTTTTTATGGACCAGAAGACAAACAGTAGGCCAAAGAAGCACCTAGGGGGTGCCATGAGGGGGGCACACCCACGAGGGCGCGCCTGGGGGCCCAGGCGTGCCCAGGCGTGCCCAGGTGGGTTGTGCCCACCTTGGTGGCCTCCCACACCCCCTCTTTACCCTATAAATTCACAAATATTCCAAAACCCATCGGGGTTAACCTAGATCAGAAGTTCACTGCAGCCTCCTCAGAGCCACCGAAACCAATCTAGACCCTTTCCGCACCACAGCCAAGGGGAATAATCTCCGGTGGCCATTTTCATCATCCCGGCGGCCACCACGATGAGGAGGGAGTAGTACACCCTCGGGGCTGAGGGTTTGTACCAGTAGCTATGTGTTTAATCTCTCTCTCTCTCTCGTGTTCTTGAGATGTAACGATCTTGATGTATCGCGGGCTTTGTTAATACAGTCGATCATATGGTGTTTTACCCTCTCTATCTTTTTGTGATGAATTGAGTTTTTCCCTTTGAGATTTCGTTGTTATCGGGTTGAATACTTTTATGGATTTGAGAACACTTGATATATGTCTTGCAATTGAATACTCGTGGTGACAATGGGGTATCGTATTGATTCACTTGATATATGTTTTGGCACTCAACTCGCAGATACCCGAGGTGACATTGGGGTAATCTATGCATAGAGGTTGATGCACATTATTGTCTTTGTTTCTCCGGTAGAAATCTTGGGGCACTCTTTGAAGTTCTTTGTGTTGGATTGAGTATTATGAATATGAACTTGCTTTGGTGTTATTTTAGTACGTACTCTAGGATAGATCGAACGGAAAGAATAGCTTTGTGTTATTTTAGTACGGACTCTTGAATAGATCGAATGGAAAGAATAGCTTTGAGGTGGTTTCGTACCCTACAAACAATTTATTCTTATGTTTCCGCTAGATAGGAACTTTGGAGTGATTCTTGATCGCACTTTGAGGGATGGTTATATGATCCTATTATATTAGCACTGTTGAGAGATTGCACTAGCGAAAGTACGGACACTAGGCCTCATTTTCAATCATTGCAATACCGTTTTTGTGCCCGTTTACTATTTGCTACCTTGCTCTTTTTATTTATTCAGATTATAAAAAAATATTTCTACCATCAACATTACACTTTTATCATCATCTCTTCGCCGAACTAGTGCACCTATACAATTTGCCATTGTATTGGGTGTGTTGGGGACACAAGAGATTTCTTGTATTTGGTTGCACGGTCATTTGAGAGAGACTATCTTCATCCTGCGCCTCCCACGGATTGATAAACCTTAGGTCATCCACTTGAGGGAAAACTGGTACTGTCCTACAAAACTCTGTGCTTGGAGAACCAACACGTGTCTACAAGAGTAAAGTTGCATAGTAGACATCAGTACTCTCAAAGACAAGATTAATAATTTTTCTCACACAATGCCTACTATAGCATATCATTTTCACAATTTATATTGAGCAATATAAGCCATAGAAACTATAAAACAAGCAAACTATGCATTGAAAACAGAATCTGCAAAAACAGAACAGTTTGTAATAATCTGTACTCCAACCATACTTCTGCTACTCCAAAAATTATGAAAAATTAGGACAACCTGGGTAATTTGTCTATTAATCTTATGAAAAAATAATAAGCATTTTATCATGCTTCTGTTAAAAATGAGAATTATTTTCCTGACTGCAAATTTTTTTGTTTTTCAGCAAGATCAAATCAACTATCACCATAGACCATCCCAAAGGTCTTACTTGGCACTTTATTGAAACGAAAGCTATAAAACATGATTACTACAGTAGCTTAATCATGTGGACACACAAAAACAGTAGGGGTAAATGTTGGGTTGTATCCCAACAAGCGCTTTTATTTAATGCCTTTTAGCTAGGCATGATGATTTCAATGATGCTCGCATAAAAAAAAAGGTTGAAACACAAAGAGAGCATCATGAAGCATATGACTAGCACATTTAAGCCTAACCCACTTCCTATGTATAGGGATTTTGTGAGAAAATAATTTTTGGGAGCAAGAATCAACTAGCATAGGAAGGCAAAACAAGTGCAACTTCAAGATTTTCAACACATAGAGAGGAAACTTCATATTATTGCAATACCTACAAGCATATGTTCCTCTCTCATAATAATTTTCAGTTGCATCATGAATGAATTCAACAATATAACTTTCACATAAAGCATTCTTTTCATGATCCACAAGCATAGAAAATTTATTACTCTCCACATAAGCAAATTTATTCTCGTGAATAGTAGTGGGAGCAAACTCAACAAAATAACTATCATGGTATTGAAAATTAAAATCATGATGAAAAGTTTCATGGTTATCATTATTCAATATAGCATGCATGCCATCACCATAATCATCATAGGTAGCAACTTTGTTATCATAGTCAATTGACGCCTCTTCCAAAATGGTGAATTCATCACTAAATAAAGTCATGACCTCTCCAAATCCACTTTCATAATTATAATCATCATAAATAGGAGGCATTCAATCATTATAAAAAATTTGCACATCAAATCTTGGGGGACTATAAATATCATCTTCATCAAACATAGCATCCCCAAGCTTATGGCTTTGCATATCATTAGCATCATGGATATTCAAAGAATTCATACTAACAACATTGCAATCATGCTCATCATTTTTACCAAACATTTTATTGAATTATTATTCTATCAATTGAGCACAACTTTGCTTTCCATCATTTTCATGGAAGACATTATAAAGATGAATAATACGAGACCACCTCAATTCCATTTTTTTGTAGTTTTCTTTTATGAACCAAATTAGCGATAAAACAAGAAACTAAAAGATTCAATTGCAAGATCTAAAGATATACCTTCAAGCACTCACCTCCTCAACAACGGCGCCAGAAAAGAGCTTCATTGACGAGATGTGAGTGTCGCTGTCCTAACCTCCCCGGCAACGGCGCCAGATAAGAGATTGATGTCTACTTTGCAACTTTATTCTTGTAGACACGTGTTGGTCCTCCAAGCACAGAGTTTTGTAGGACTGTAGCAATTTCCCTCAAGTGGACGACCTAAGGTTTATCAATCCGTGGGAGGCGTAGGATGAATATAGTCTCTCTCAAACAACCCTGCAACCAAATACAAGAAATCTCTTGTGTCCCCAACACACCTAATACAATGGCAAATTGTATAGGTGCACTAGTTCGGCGAAGAGGATGGTGATAAAAGTGTAATATGGATGGTAGAAATATATTTTTATAATCTGAATAAATAAAAACAACAAGGTAGAAAATAGTAAATGGGCACAAAAACAGTATTGCAATGCTTGAAAATGAGGCCTAGGGTCCGTACTTTCGCTAGTGCAATCTCTCAACAATGCTAATATAATTGGATCATATAACCATCCCTCAATGTGCAACGAAGAATCACTCCAAAGTTCCTATCTAGCGGAGAACATACGAAGAAATCATTTGTAGGGTACGAAACCACCTCAAAGCTATTCTTTTCGATCGATCTATCCAAGAGTTCGTACTAAAATAACACCAAATAATTTTAGATTCATAATACTCAATCCAACACAAAGAACCTCAAAGAGTGCCCCAAGATTTCTACCGGAGAAACAAAAGAGGAGAATGTGCATCAACCCCTATGCATAGATTACCCCAATGTCACCGCGGGAATCCGCAAGTTGAGTGCCAAAACACATATCAAGTGAATCAATATGATACCCCATTGTCACCACGAGTATTCATATGCAAGACATATATCAAGTGCTCTCAAATCCATAAAAGTATTCAATCCAAGAACAACGAAATCTAAGGGAAAAACTCAATTCATCACTACAAGATACAGAGGGAAAAACACCATATGATCCGACTATATCAACAAAGTACGCGATACATCAAGATCGTGACATATCAAGAACACGAGAGAGAGAGAGAGAGAGAGAGAGAGAGAGATTAAACACATAGCTACTGGTACAAACCCCCAGCTCGGCCGTCGGGATGACGGAAATGGCCACCGATGATGATTCCCCCCTCTGGCGGAGTGCCGGAACGACGTCTAGATTGGTTTTCAGTGGCTATAGAGGCCTGCGGCAGCGGAACTTCTGATCTTGGTTTACCCCCGAGGTTTTTGGAATATTTGGAAATTTATGGGGCAAAGAGGGGGTGCTGGGGGCACCGAGGTGGGCACAATGCTTCCATGGCCCACTGGATGTCTTCTGCTCCATAAAAAATCCACAAAAAGTTCCCCGGTGTTTGGACTCCGTTTGATATCGATTTCCTGTGATGTAAAAAACAAGCAAAAACAGCAACTGGCACTGGGCACTGGGTTAATAGGTTAGTCCCAAAAAATGGTATAATGTTGCTATAAAATGATTGTAAAACATCCAAGAATGATAATATATCAGCATGAATACTTTGTAAATTATAGATACGTTCGAGACGTATCACTATGGCAGACACCGAGAGTTCTGGAAATCTCATAATCAAGAGGGTGGCCAGGTTTGCATGGATCTCTTGATTGCATGCATTGGAAATGAAAGAACTGCCTGAAGGCTTTACAAGGGCAATATCAGGGTCATGGTAAGAAGCACACCATCATTCTTGAAGTAGTTGCATTACATGATCTTTGGATTTGGCATGCTCGGGCCTCACAATGGCATCAATGTGCTGCAACGATCGCCGTTGGTTGCGAGGTTGGCTGAAGGAAAAGCTCCTCCTTGCCATTATACTGTCAATGGATATGAGTACAACATGAGCTACTATCTGGCTGACAGTATCTATCCTTCATGGGCTACCTTTGTCAGCACCGTCTCAAACACACTTGGCCAAAAAAAGCTTACTTTGCCTAAAGACAAGAAGCAGCTAGAAAGGATGTCGAGAAGGCATTTGTAGTTCTTTAGGTCCGATTTGCAGTTGTTTGTGGACCTGCAAAATAATGGGATCCAGAGACCTTGTAGGAGGTGATGACATGTTGTGTGGTCATGCACAACATGATCGTCCAGGATGAGGGTGACGATGTTGCCGCAGCTTTTGAATTTGAGAACATGGGTGATCCTATACAAATTCCGGACAAGAATTCGGCCACATTTGAGGAGTTTATTCAAATGCATCATTAAAATTCGGTGTTGAAATATATTGCCCACCTCCCTTTATCAGTTCGGACTTTTGGATGAGTTGGCTGGAGCATGGATTCAATATAGTATCCAAGCCAAGAGGTCTTGAGTTCAAAACCCTGCCAACGCAATATTAAATAAAACGATTCTGCGGCCTACACTGATCCCACGTCGAAGGACTAAAGTAGCCTAGACGTGAGGGGGAGTGTTAAAATATATTGCCCACCTCCCCCCATCAGTTCGGACTTTTGGATGAGTTAGCTCGAGCATGAATTCAATATGTTATCCGAGCCAAGAGGTCTTGACTTCAAGACCCTGCCAACGCAGTATTAAATGAAACGATTCTGCGGCCTACACCGATCCCACATCTAAGGACTAAAATAGGTTAGACGTGAGAGGGAGTGTTGAAATATATTGCCCACCTCCCTCCATCAGTTCGGACTTTTGGATGAGTTGGCTGGAGCATGAATTCAATATTCGGCATCGACCAACTCACGAGCAACTCAAAGAGGATCTGATTGAGCATCAGTTAGCGGTGAAAGGGGACAACAATGTTGGGATGTACAATATTTGAACTTTTTTAAATTTATACTAGTGTTGTTATGCGTCTATTTGAACTTCTGTGCTCTTTGCCTGTGGCTACTTGATCGTGCGGACTGGAAAAAAAATCCAAAAAGCCGGATGTATGCGGCGACAGTTGGATGGATGCCTCCGCATCCGTAGCCGCGGACGGATGCTGGAGGTTTTTTGCAGGGTCCTCCAAGCAAGAAGTTGGATTTTTTTTCCTTGTCCAAAGGCTGTCCGCGCGTCGTTAATCGGGCTCTCTAGGTCTGTGAATCATGGACACAATCTTGGTTTCGCTGGTTGTAGTCCAGGTGCCCAGCTCTTCTTTGATGCGTTTGTAGGACTTGGTTCACGTAAGAGGTGTTGTTGCTGAAAATTCAGGCCATGTTTGGATTGTTGTTTCACTTAGCAATACAGCTGTAAGCAATACATGTCTCCGCCCGTCATTTTGCTTCCAGCCGAAAATCACTATTAGCCCGATAAGTTACACCTGCAAATTAAATAAACCAATGCCAAGCACGGCCTCAGGCTCTCCGTTCCTTCCGATTGTTCCAGCACAAGACAGCTCCAAGCATAGGATTTCTTTTTCCCTGCCGAAGACACTGATGTACTCCTAGAATCCTTAAAAATGAAGTAGTATTGTTTTAGCTGGGCACGGAAATGGAAAGACACACCCTTCTAAATTTGTTGTCCGTCCAATTCTTTTTCAGTACAAACGCGTGACGTACGGATGGTGCGCCCACCTAGCATGGCCCCTGCCGCGGCCGTCCACATACTCCAGGAACGTGCGGGACCAAGCGGGTGGGGCCGTTGAATGCACCGCGCCAGATTTGGATCTCCACTGAGCAAACTCCACAGTGGGTGAGAATGGACGGACCTCTGAGCGTGGTGATGTTTGTAGGAAATGTGTTCCTGTCCTCTCCTGACAAGTTTTGATACTGGTCCAAATGCGGCCCTGACGGCCGATCTGGAACGTGGACGATTGCTGCTGTTAAAAACGAACCCTTTTTTTTCGCTTAGTTTTGAGGCCAAAGACATTTATTTTTGCACGCGAAAACCACAGGCAGAACGAACACCCTCCGTCAGTGCCCGTGAAGGCAACACTTGAGATTTGGATCTCCTCCATGGGCCATGGAGCGACGCCACTGGCTGGAGAACGGACGGATCCCCGAGCACGGAACGCAGCTCTCATGCCACAGTTTCAGCGATTGATTAAGGGTTGTTGTAGTACTCACTGCTGTAGTCTGTAGTACTAGTGCGAGTGACCCTAACGGTGGGCAAACAAAGCTAGCGTCGCTTCGTTTTGGCTGAGGATTTCGTTGTCGCATGGAGTATGGTCCAGCTCCGCCGTCCGTACTCCGTAGGTAGAAATCGACCGGTTTAATTGGCTCTCCCGCATCGAACCCTGAGTCCTGAGATGGCGTCGGCAGGGCGTGGCCAAAAACCTTCGACAGAGCCCCCAACAAGATAGAAAGATGCTGATTCCGATGGCCTGCTATGTCGCATGGCATATTTGGATATTCTTTAACGGTAAATAGAAATGGATCTCGGCGAAGTGTTTTCTTAAGGAAAAATGATTTAAAACACAAGACCACAACAACATCTACGAAAATACTAAACATGCAATTTTTTTGCCAAAAAAAATCAAATCTATTATAAAAATTCATTGAAAATGCAAAAGATCTCAACATAATAAAAATTACATCAAGATTCCGGGACCAACGAAGGATCATTATTGCCGCCAGAACGAGCCGCTGACACGCTGTTGTCGGCGCTCCCTTGTCGGAGCCGGCTTGATCATGTCGATGACAGCCGGAGGTCTTCATTGTTATTTCTTTGCTCTTTTGAGACAAATATTTGTTTTTGTTGTGTAGCCTACATATCAATGTATTATTTGGTAGAAATTTATAGATATGTAGAAAACATCTTTATGTTGGGGAACGTTGCAGAAAATAAAAAAATTCTACGCTTTCACCAAGATCAATCTATGAGTTCATCTAGCAACGAGAGAAAGGAGTGCATCTACATACCCTTGTAGATCGCGAGCGGAAGCGCATAAGAGAACGGGGTTGAGGGAGTCGTACTGCCGTGATCCAAATCACCGATGATCCTAGTGTCGAATCTGGACAAGCACCTCAGCTCAACACACGTGCGGTTGAGGAAGACGTCTCCTCCTTCTTGATCCAAAGAATGGTGAGGAGTCTGGATTAGGGGTGTCCGGATAGCCGAACCATCACCGTTGGCCGGACTCCTGAACTATGAAGATACAAGATTGAAGACTTCGTCCCGTGTCCAGATGGGACTTTCCTTGGCGTGGAAGGCAAGCTTGGCGATACGGATATATAGATCTCCTACCATTGTAACCGACTCTGTGTAACCCTAACCCTATCCGGTGTCTATATAAACCGGAGGATTTTAGTCCGTAGGACGAACAACAATCATACCATAGGCTAGCTTTTAGGGTTTAGCCTCTCTGATCTCGTGGTAGATCCACTCTTGTACTACTCATATCATCAATATTAATCAAGCAGGAATAGGGTTTTACCTCCATCGAGAGGGCCCGAACCTGGGTAAAAACATCGTGTCCCTTGTCTCCTGTTACCATCCGCGCCTAGACGCACAGTTCGGGACCCCCTACCCGAGATCCGTCGGTTTTGACACCGACATTGGTGCTTTCATTGAGAGTTCCTCTGTGTCGTCATCTTTAGGCCCGATGGCTCCTTCGATCATCAACAACGACGCGGTCCGGGGTGAGACTTTTCTCCCCAGACAGATGTTCGTATTCGGCGGCTTTGCTGCGGGCAATTCACTTGGTCATCTGGAGCAGATCGAAGCTATGCCCCGCCATCAGTCGATTTGGGAGTTTGAACTACACGGCCGACATCCGCGGAGACTTGATCTTCGACGGATTCGAGCCTGACCAAGCGCCGCCCGCCTGTCTCGATGAGCACGATCTAGCTCTGCTGCGAGCGGTGCCACGAGGCCGCACCGGCGTCGCTCGGCCCTTAGCTCGGAGCCGACTCCGCCGATCGAGGGCGAGTGGCTGGACACCGCCTCGGGGCTATGATCTCTATGACGATTGAGCGAACACCATCCACTCGCTTTGCGAATCCGTGACTCAAGGTGCCGGACTCCTCTCCGGACTCCGAACCTCCCGCGCCCCGGCCAATCGAATCCGATTGGGTGCCGGTCATGGAGTTCACTGCCGCGGACATCTTTCAGCACTCGCCCTTTGGCGACATCCTGAATTCACTAAAGTCTCTCTCTTTATCAGGAGGGTTGGGATGCGGACGACGAAGAAATTCAACGCCCACCCACCACCCACTTTGTAGCCACTGTCGATGATTTAACCGACATGCTCGACTTCGACTCCGAAGACATCGACGGTATGGATGGCGATCTTTGGAGATGACCAAGAACCAGCGCCTACAGGCAATCGGAAGGCCACCTCGTCGCATTTACATATACATGGTGAACATCCCAAAAGATGGGAACGGCGATGGAACAATGGAGGATGACCCCTCCAAGAAACAGCCCAAGCGCCAAGCGTCGTGGCGCCGCCTAAATCCCACCACAAAGAAATGGTGATTCCGCACGGAGATAATAACACCCGGACAAGGTCTGAAGACAACCTCCTCCAAAGCGAGATTCAAAGACAGAGGAGGAGGAGAAGCCAGCCCTCATGATAGAGCGGCAGACAGGAAGGTGGAGGACGATAATTATATGCCTCCCTCCGAAGATGAGGCAAGCCTCGACGATGACGAATTTGTCGTGCCTGAGGATCCCGCCGAACAGGAGCGTTTCAAACGCAGGCTTATGGCCACGACAAGCAGCCTCAAGAAAAAGCAGCAGCAGCTTAGAGCTGACCAAGACTTGCTAGGCGATAGATGGATCAAGTCCTTGCAGCCGAAGAGTACGAACTCGAACGCCCCTCCAAGAGATACCCAAAACGCAGGCTGCTACCCCAGTTAGAGGAAGCAGCACCCAAACCTACATCACCAGTGCATGATGCGGCCGACCGGCCACCCCGTGGCCGCGACAGAGAGGCCTCTAGGCCCTCCATTCAAGCCGCACTTCGGCGCCGTTCGAAAAGTACCAAGGCATGGGGAAACGCGCCAGACCTGCGAGACATATTGGAGGACAAGGCAAGGCAAACAAGATCGATCTATGGATCGCGTGGGCGCCCCACGACACGTGATGATAACCGTCACGCCGGATACAACAACTCCGGCTAGGCCGAACACGATGAGACAAAGCTCATTTGAGCTGCGTCGTGATATAGCTCAATACGTAGGCGCCGCACACCCACTATGCTTCACGTATCGAAGTGATGGATCATCAAATCCCGAGGTTTCAAACCCGTAAACATCGAATCATACGATGGCACAACAGATCCTACGGTTTGGATCGAGGACTACCTCCTCCATATCCACATGGCCCTTGGTGATGATCTACACGCCATCAAATACCTCCCACTCAAGCTTAAAGGACCAGCTCGGCATTGGCTTAACAGCCTTGCCGCCAGAATCAATTGGTTGTTGGGAGGACACGGAAGCCGCATTCCTTGATAACTTCCGGGGCACATATGTGCGACCACCGGACGCCGATGACCTCAGCCACATAATTCAGCAGCCGGAAGAATCGGCCGGACAATTACGGACGCGGTTCCTAACCAAGAAAAATCAAATCGTTGATCGTCCGGATGCAGAGGCCCTTGCAGCCTTCAAACATAACATCCATGACGAGTGGCTTTCCCGGCACCTAGGACAGAAAAGCCAAAATCCATGGCAGCCCTCACAACACTCATGACCCGCTTTTTGCGGGAGAGGATAGTAGCTAGCTCGTAGTAACAACTTGACCAAAAACCACAGTAGTTCGGATACCAAGGACAACAATGGCAGGTCGCGTCGCAACAAGCACAAGCGCTGCATTGACGGTGATAATGCTCAAGATACGGCGATCAATGCCGGATTCGTGAGGCTCTAAACCGGTCAGCCAAAAAGCCGTTCAAAAGAAATACTCAGGGCCCGTCCAATCTAGACCGAATACCACGATCGCTCGTGCCAAATACATGGCACCCCCGAAAACCAGCCAACCACACCAACAGGGATTGTTGGGTCTTCAAACAGCGAGCAAGTTAAATGCCGAACTCAATGACAAGGGGCTGCATAGCGATGAAGAGGAGGAGCCCCGCCGAACAATAGAGGATGAAGGGCTTCCCCACAAGTGCGGACGGTGAACATGATATACGCAACCCACATACCCAAAAGGGAGCGGAAGCGTGCAATCGAGGGACGTATATGCGATGGAGCCGGGCCCCAAAGTTCAACCCATGGTCCTCCTGCCCGATCACCTTTGATCGAAGGGACCACCCCACTAGCATCCGCCACGGCAGATTTGCTGCATTGGTTCTTGACCCAATCATCGACGGATTTCACCTCACTAGAGTCTTGATGGACGGCGGCAACAGCCTGAACCTGCTCTATCAGGATACAGTGCGCAAAATGGGCATAGACCCCTCAAGGATTAAACCCACAAAGACGACCTTTAAAGGCGTCATACCAGGTGTAGAGGCCAATTATGCGAGCTCGCTACACTCGAAGTGGTCTTGGATCCCGGATAACTTCCGAAGCAAAGAGTTAATCTTCGACATAGTCCCGTTCATGGCGGCTATCACGCCTTTGCTTGGACGAACCGCATTTGCAAAGTTCAATGCGGTTCCGCACTACGCATACCTCAAGCTCAAGATGCCAGGCCCTCGAGGAGTAATCACGGTCAATGGAAACACCGAACGCTCTCTCCGAACGGAGGAGCATACGGCGGCCCTCGCGGCGAAGGTGCAAAGCAGCCTCTCACAACAATTCTTGAGTCCGGCCACTAAACGTCCGGACAACATCGCTGCGCGCCGGAGTAACCTACAACAAGACCGCTGGCATGATCCGAAAGCATCGCCAGAGCAATCCAGCCCCAACCCCAGCCCTCGCGAAATTGTGAAGCCAAGATTACGTGTACATAACTATGCTCGGAGATACCATGGGCATAAGGGGAGAACACGACCACGGCACGCCCTGCATGCGGCTCAACCGCACTGTGGGCTCCCGATTGTGTCATTCTTTTCTTTCTTCTTTTTCTTACTTTCGGGACTCCGTTTTCCGGAAGCCCTGTCGGCACTAGAATTGCCGAACTCACGATGCAAATGTACCAGGAAGCGTAAAGCTTACGCCGAGTGTCCAGTGGTCTCTATTACGAGCATTATACCTGTTTTACATACCATCACGCATCTTACCCCTGGAGGGGACATGTTAAATAGTCCCATCCCTTGCTTATCGCACTATTTGTATCGCTCGCTTTCATTGCAGTACCTTTTTGAATAAACAATACATAGCTTTTGCCTATTATTGCACTCCTTTCTTTATCTATATATATGTTCATTCATGACATGTTGCACCCGTAAACTTTGGTACGGCCAATACACCACGGGCTTAAGTACCCCAAAAATATGGTGTGATAAGTCCGAACACTTTCACAAGTGCGGCACCCCGAACTTATAGCATTATATGCATCGGCTCCGAATCATGTCTTGGGTCAATAGTTGGGTTTGCCCGGCTCCCATGTTTTGGTACCTTACGTTCCGTTATATCGGCTAAGGTAGCGCTGGGAGAACCACCGCGATTGTGCCCGGTTGAGCTGGGTTGAGCACCTCGGTGGAGAAAGCTAAAACTGACCGCCATGATAGGCGAGAGCCGATCACTGCTTGAGAGGTTTTTCGGGTCCCTAAAGACTTATGCCGCTTAGAGCGAGGAGTCGGCATTGTCCGGCCAAGGCGTGGATAGCGCCCCGAACTCGGTCTTCCGAATACTAGGGGCTTCATCGAAATTTAAAATTATAGAATTCTATGGCTAAGTGAGAGTGTTCAAGCACTATAGTCCGGTTGCCTTGTTCGTTGCGTTGAGCGCCTCCCTCGAAGGACCCAAGAATGGGAACAAGAGCGCTCAAGTTTATCCCGAACACCCCAAAGACTCGTGGCATGGGGCTGAAGCCAACGACTTGCCATCTCTCAAATTTGATAAACGGCCGCACGAAGGTAATATTTTAAATTCTGGCGTTGCTTAGCGCATATGAACAAGTTTTCAGCGTCAGATAACAAATGCGAGTCTATTCAAAAATTACATCTTTAGAGCACTCACCGCTATAAAGCGGGCACCCTTCAGACGCCCTCATAGTACATTTCGGGCTTGCGATGCTCCTTGCCCTTCGGTGGCCCGTCCGTCACAAGCTTCTCAGCATCCAGCTTGCCCCAGTGCACTTTAGCACGGGCAAGGGCCCCACGGGCACCTTCAATGCAGATGGAGCGCTTGATGACTTCAATCCATGGGCAAAGGCCCACCACCACGACTAGCCCAAAGTAGCTCCTGTGCATGGCTTCCAATGGCCACACCGAATGATGAGGCCCTTCATGGCCTGTTCGGCGACCTTGTGGAGCTCGACCAGCTGCTTCAAATTGGTCGCTCAGGCACCGGATGTCCAAAGCCTCAGATATCGAGACCGTAACACCTTTTCTGTTGAGCTCCCTCCTTGGCGCGGTAGAACGCAGCATCGGTATTACACTACGGGCAGATCTGCTAATGCTCCTGGAGAGCTCCGGATTCGGGTAAGTAATAGATAATTCACTTTCACATGCTTGCTTTGCATAAAGAATTCCTTACCCGCCGCTATCTTCTTTAATGATTCAATTTCCTGGAGGGCTTTTTGAGCTTCGGCCTTAGCGGCTTTGGCACTCTCAAGAGCCGAGGCGAGCTCGGACTCTCGAGTCTTCGAGTCACTCTCCAAACTCTCGTGTTTTTCCACGAGAGCCCGGAGCTCTTGCCGCACCTCCGCCACCGCGCCTCCTGCTTCTCTCGCTCAGTGCGCTCATGCCGCTTTGCTTTCGGCCGTGGACACTGCTTCCTTTAGGGTCGCCACCTCGTTCGTGGCCCCTACAATACCCACGTTAGTCCTGTCAATTTTGCAACCAAATCCTTTCTATAAGGTATTACTTTAATAAGGTATTACTTACCTTGCTTGTCCTCGAGCCGCTTCTTGGCAAGGCCGAGCTCGTTCTCGGACCGCTCGAGGCTCTGCTTCAATGCATTGACCTCTGCAGTCGGTCAGGCGGGCAGAGGTCAAAGCAACACTGCATTCCCATATTGACATACTTATGTTAGACTCCTGCGTATATCTTTTTAGATCCTCAGTCGGTTTTTCTTTCCGAACACCGGAACTAAGCATCGAGGGCTACTGTCTATGCGGTAATATTTTTACATATTCTAAACTTACCTCAAAGCCCGTTAGAAGGCTGGCATAAGCCAAATCAGCCCGCTCTTGGCGGGATCGAACTTTATGGATCACCACACTCATAATAAAGGCGGTGCTCCTCGTTGATGGAGGCGCTGTTAGCGCCTCCAGAAGCTATCCGTGCCTCCGGATGGGCCGGAGGTCACCGGCGTCATGTCTTGCCCTTCTTACTAAGGGGCCGCTTGCCGGACTTCGGAACCACTGAAGGTTCCGGTATAGAGTCCGGCACAGGGCCGGACTTAGAGCCCTCTGGGGTCTCGCCCCCTTTGCTCCCGGAGTCCGGGAGGTCGCCTTGCGGCGTCTCCAGGACCACCTCCTCCTGGCTGGGCCCCTTTTGGGACTCCACCGCGGTGTCGTCCGCGTCACGAGGGGAGGAGGCGGTCGGAAGTGAAGTGTTATTCACATCCGACGAATCTAGGGAGCCGCTCGACGAAGCGGCGAGCTCGTCCTTGGGCGGGCTACATGGTTATATTCGGCGTTAGAAGACACTATGCGACAAATAAAAAGCCATGAGCTATTCCGAGTCCGGACACTTACGTTCTCGCCGAGGCTTGGCCCTTGGTGGCCACTCCTCCTCGTCGTTGTCGGCGTTGGTGGAGAAGTCCGGAGGAAGGGTCCTTCCTTTCTTGGACCCTCCGGCCTCCCGATCAGGCGGCCTTCCTTTTCTTCTCTCCTTCATTTGGGAGAGGCTTCTTTTTCCTCCTCCTCGTCCTCAGAGGAGGATTCCGCCTCAGAGTCGTCGGACGATGAGTCTGACAGCACCTGGCGCCGGGAGCTCCTTCGAGTTCCTGTGGCCTTCTTCTTGGCCTTCTTCTCCGGCACGTGAGGTGCCGAGCAGCCCTCCCGTCAATCGGGCGTCCGCTGGGTCTTCTGGCAAGGGGGCCGAACAGTTAATCTGTCCGGACGTCTTCAGCCAGTCCTGTCAAAGGTTAGGGAATTTTAGATCTCGCATAGAGTCAAACTATGAAAAACAAGAGTCCCGTAAAGGGCGAAATAGCTTACCTCGGTAGCTTGGCGCTGCGAGCTGAATCCGCGATCTTCGGTAGCGGACGTGGGAGCCTCGGCGCCCTTGAACAACACCTTCCAGGCAACTTCGTACGTAGTGTCGAAGAGCCTTGTCAGAGTGTGGTGTTGTGCCGGATCGAACTCCCACAATTTGAAGGCCCGTTGTTGGCATGGGAGGATCCGGGGGATGAGCATGACATGGATTTCGTTGTCTAGATTGAGATTCTTGTCCACCAGGTTTCGGACGCAGGTTTGGAGTCCGGACAGCTCTTCCGAATCACCCCACGTCAGGCCCGGCTCTTTCCATGATGTGAGCCGTGTGGGGAAGCCAGATCGGAATTCGGGCCGCCGCCCATTGAGAGTCGCGCGGCTCGGTGATGTAGAACCACCCCGATTGCCACCCCTTTATGGTCTCCACAAAGGAGCACTCGAGCCATAGGACTTTGGCCATCTTGCCAACCATGGCACCTCCGCACTCCGCTTGGCGGCCGCCCACTACCTTCGGCTTGACATTGAAGGTCTTCACCATAAGTCAAGTGGGGCTGGATTTAGAGGAAGGCCTCACACACGACGATGAACGCCGAGATGTTGAGGATGAAATTGAGGCCAGATCGTGGAAATCCAGCCGTAGTAGAACATGAGCCCCGGACAAATGGGTGAAGTGGAAAACCTAGTCCATGGAGGAAGTGGGGGAGGAACACCACCCTCTCATGGGTCCTGGGGTGGGGATGAGCTTCCCCTTATTGGGGAGCCGATGCGCGATGTTGTCGGACAAGTATCCGGCCTTCCGCAGCTTTTTGATGTGCCCCTCCGTGACAGAGGAGGCCATCCACTTGCCTCCCGCTCCGGACATGGCTGGAGAAGGTTGAGGAGGATGTCGCGGACTTGGGTGCTGGAGCTCGAGTCAGCGGAAATGGATGAGCAAAGGAGGAAGAAGGCGTGGGCGAAAAAGTGGATCCTTATCCCTTATATGGAATGGACGAAGCTATGCGTCCTCGCCACCTGGTAAAACTTCGCTTATCTCCCAAGCGCCCGTAATCAATGGCGCGGTTGGGTTACCCACATCCGTATTGATGGGAATCCCGGAATAAGGGGCACAATCTCCGCTCGATAAGACGTGCCAGGAAACCGCCTCGCTAAACGCTACCGAGGTGGAACAAAGAAAACGATTCGTATAAAGGCTTGGCGTGGTGTGATGTCACGCCGCGGAATACGTCAGCAGATCTGTGCAAAGGTTATTCTCTCTACGGTGGTATGTGGAACTTATTTTGCAGAGCTGGACACAATCCTTGTGTTCAAAATCTTCTATGAAGTATTCGGAGGAGGAACCCGCCTTGCAATGCCGAAGACAAAATGCGCCACCGGACTCGTCATTGAAGCCCGGTTCAGGGGAGACTCTTGAGGGAGTCCTGGATTAGGGGGTGTCCGGATAGCTGAACCATCACCGTTGGTCGGACTCCTGGACTATGAAGATACAAGATTGAAGACTTCGTCCCGTGTCCGGATGGGACTTTCCTTGGCGTGGAAGGCAAGCTTGGCGATACGGATATGTAGATCTCCTACCATTGTAACCGACTCAGGTAACCCTAACCCTATCCGGTGTCTATATAAACCGGAGGGTTTTAGTCCGTAGGACGAACAACAATCATACCGTAGGCTAGCTTCTAGGGTTTAGCCTCTCTGATCTCGTGATAGATCCACTCTTGTACTACCCATATCATCAATATTAATCAAGCAGGAGTAGGGTTTTACCTCCATCGAGAGGGCCCGAACCTGGGTAAAAACATCGTGTCCCGTGTCTCCTGTTACCATCCGCCTAGACGCACAGTTCGGGACCCCCTACCCGAGATCCGCCGGTTTTGACACCGACAAAGGGGGAAGGAGACGTTGACGGAGATCCAGCAGCACGACGGCGTGGTGGTGGATGCAGCAGCGATCTCGGCAGGGCTTCGGCGAGCTTCTGCGAGAGGGAGAGGTGTAGCAAGGGGGAAGGGAGGCGCCAAGAGCATGGGTGCGGCTGCCCTCCCTCGCCCCCTTTATATAGGCCCCCTAGGGGGGGGCGGCGGCCAAGGGGGTGGCTTGCCCCAAGGCAGTGGAGGCGCCACCCTAGGGTTTCCAACCCTAGGCGCGGGGGCCATAGGGGGCACACCAGCCCACCAGGCTGGTTCCCTCCCCACTTCAGCCCACGGGCCCTCCGGGATAGGTGGCCCCACCGGTGGACCCCGGGACCCTTCCGATGGTCCCTGACAATACCCGTGACCCGAAACTTTCCCGATGACCAAACTGCACTTCCTATATATAATTCTTCACCTCCGGACCATTCCGAACTCCTCGTGACGTCCGGGATCTCATCCGACTCAACAACTTTCGGTTACTGCATACTCATATCTCTACAACCCTAGCATCACCGAACCTTAAGTGTGTAGACCCTACGGGTTCGGAGACATGCAAACATGACCGAGACGCCTCTCCGGTCAATAACCAACAGCGGGATCTGGATACCCATGTTGGCTCCCACATGCTCCTCGATGATCTCATCGGATGAACCACGATGTCGAGGATTCAATCAATCCCGTATACAATTCCCTTTGTCAATCGGTACGTTACTTGCCCGAGACTCGATCGTCGGTATCCCAATACCTCGTTTATTCTCCTTATCGGCAAGTCACTTTACTCGTACCGTAATGCATGATCCCGTGACCAGAAACTTGGTCACATTGAGCTCATTATGATGATGCATTACCGAGTGGGCCCAGAGATACCTCTCCGTCATACGGAGTGACAAATCCGATCTCGATTCGTGCCAACCAATGACACTTTCGGAGATACCCGTAGTGCACCTTTATAGTCTGACGTTTGGCATACCCAAAGCACTCCTACGGTATCCGGGTGTTGCACAATCTCATGGTCTAAGGAAATGATACTTGACATTTGGAAAAGCTCTAGCGAAACGAACTGCACGATCTTTGTGCTATGCTTAGTATTGGGTCTTGTCCATCACATCATTCTCCTAATGATGTGATCCCGTTATCAATGACATCAAATGTCCATAGTCAGGAAACCATGACTATCTGTTGATCAACGAGCTAGTCAACTAGAGGCTTACTAGGGACATGTTGTGGTCTATGTATTCACACGTGTATTACGATTTCCGGATAACACAATTATAGCATGAATAATGCACAATTATCATGAACAAAGAAATATAATAATAACCATTTTATTATTGCCTCTAGGGCATATTTCCAACAGTCTCCCACTTGCACTAGAGTCAATATTCTAGTTACATTGTGATGAATCGAACACCCATAGCGTTACGGTGTTGATCATGTTTTGCTCTAGGGACAAGTTTAGTCAATCTGGATCTGCTACATTCAGATCCGTATGTACTTTTACAAATATCTATGTCTCCATCTTGAACATTTTCACGTATGGAGTTGAAGCGACGCTTGATGTGCCTCGGTCTTCTTGTGAAACTTGGGCTCCTTGGCAAGTGCAATAGCTCCGGTGTTGTCACGTAAGAGTGCGATCGGCCCGACGCATTGGGTATGACTCCTAGGTCGGTGATGAACTCCTTCACCCAGATTGCTTCATGCGTTGCCTCCGAGGCTGCCATGTACTCGCTTCACATGTAGATCTCGCCATGACGCTTTGCTTGCAATCGCACCAGCTTATCGCCCCACCATTCAAAATATACATGTATCCGATTACGTGACTTAGATTCATCCAGATCCGTGGTCGAAGCTAAGCGTCGACGTAACCCTTTAGGACGAGCTCTTCGTCACCTCCATAAATGAGAAACATATCCTTAGTCCTTTTCGTGTACTTTAGGATGTTCTTGACCGCTGTCCAGTTGTTCCTTGCCGGGATTACTTTGGTACCTTCCTACCAAACTTACGGCAAGGTTTACATCAGTCCGTACACAGCATGGCATACATAATAGACCCTATGGCCGAGGCATAGGGGATGACACTCATGTCTTCTTTATCTTCTGTCGTGGTCGGGCATTGAGCCGAGCTCAATCTCACACCTTGCAATACAGGCAAGAACCCTTTCTTGGACTGATCCATATCGAACTTCTTCAATATCTTATCAAGGTACGTGCTTTGTGAAAGACCTATGAGGCGTCTCGATCTATCCCTATAGATCTTGATGCCTAATATGAAAGCAGCTTCTCCAAGGTCCGTCATTGAAAAACACTTATTCAAGTAGGCCTTAATGCTGTCCAAAAGTTCTATATCATTTCCCATCAAAAGTATGTCATCTACATATAATATGAGAAATGCTACAGAGCTCCCACTCACTTTCTTGTAAACGCAAGCTTCTCCATAAGTCTGCATAAACCCAAACGCTTTGATCATCTCATCAAAGCGAATGTTCCAACTCCGAGATGCTTGCACCAGCCCATAAATGGATCGCTGGAGCTTGCATACCTTGATAGCATTCTCAGGGTCGACAAAACCTTCCGGCTGCATCATATACAGTTCTTCCTTAAGATGGCCATTAAGGAATGCCGTTTTGACGTCCATTTGCCATATCTCATAATCATAGTATGCGGCAATTGCTAACATGATTCGGACGGACTTCAGCTTCGCTCCGGGAGAGAAAGTCTCATCGTAGTCAATCCCTTGAACTTGTCGATAACCCTTAGCGACAAGTCGAGCTTTATATATGGTAACATTACCATCCGCGTCCGTCTTCTTCTTAAAGATCCATTTGTTTTCTATTGCTCGCCGATCATCGGGCAAGTCTGTCAAAGTCCATACTTTGTTTTCATACATGGATCCTATCTCGGATTGCATGGCTTCAAGCCATTTGTTGGAATCTGGGCCCGCCATCGGTTCTTCATAGTTCGAAGGTTCACCGTTGTCTAACAACATGATTTCCAAGACAGGTTGCCGTACCACTGCAGTGCGGAACGTGTCCTTGTGGACCTTCAAGTTCAAGAGGAGCTTGATCCGAAGTATCTTGATCATCATCATTAACCTCCTCTCTTGTCGGTGCAGCACCACAGAACATCTTCCCTGAGTTGCGCTACTTACCGCTTCAAGAGGTAGTACTTCATCAAGCTCTACTTTCCTCCCACTTAATTCTTTCGAGAGAAACTCTTTCTCCGTAAAGGACTCGTTCTTGGCAACAAAGATCTTGCCTTCGGATCTTAAGTAGAAGGTATACCCAATGGTTTCCTTAGGGTATCCTATGAAGACGCATTTTTCCGACTTGGGTTCGAGCTTTTCAGGTTGGAGTTTCTTGACATAAGCATCGCATCCCCAAACTTTTAGAAACGACAGCTTAGGTTTCTTTCCAAACCATAATTCATACGGTGTCGTTTCAACGATTTTAGATGGTGCCCTATTTAAAGTGAATGTAGCTGTCTCTAGAGCGTATCCCCAAAATGATAGCGGTAAATCGGTAAGAGACATCATAGATCGCACCATATCCAATAAAGTGCGACACGATGTTCTACACACCGTTATTACCGAGGTGTTCCAGCGGCGTGAGTTGTGAAACGATTCCACATTTCCTTAAGTGCATACCAAATTCGTGACTTAAATATTCTCCCCACGATCGATCGTAAGAACTTTATCTTTCGGTCACGTTGATTCTCTACCTCATTCTGAAATTCCTTGAACTTCTCAAAGGTCTCAGACTTGTGTTTCATCAAGTAGACATACCCATATCTACTCAAGTCATCAGTGAGAGTGAGAACATAACGATATCCTCCATGAGCCTCAACACTCATTGGACCGCACACATCAAGATGTATGATTTCCAATAAGTTGGTTGCTCGCTCCATTGTTCCGGAGAACGGAGTCTTGGTCATTTTGCCCATGAGGCATGGTTCGCATGTGTCAAATGATTCATAATCGAGAGACTCTAAAAGTCCATCAGCATGGAGCTTCTTCATGCGCTTGACACCAATGTGACCAAGGCGGCATTGCCACAAGTATGTGGGACTATCGTTATCAACTTTACATCTTTTGGTATTCACACTATGAATATGTGTAACATCACGTTCGAGATTCATTAAGAATAAACCATTGACCATCGGGGCATGACCATAAAACATATCTCTCATATAAATAGAACAACCATTATTCTCGGATTTAAATGAGTAGCCATCTTGTATTAAATGAGATCCAGATACAATGTTCATGCTCAAAGCTGGTACTAAATAACAATTATTGAGGTTTAAAACTAATCCCGTAGGTAAATGTAGAGGTAGTGTGCCGACGGCGATCACATCGACCTTGGAACCATTCCCGACGCCAAGATCGTCACCTCGTCCTTCGCCAGTCTCCGCTTATTCCGCAGCTCCTGCTTTGAGTTACAAATATGAGCAACCGCACCGGTATCAAATACCCAGGAGCTACTACGAGCACTGGTAAGGTACACATCAATTACATGTATATCAAATATACCTTTGGTTTTGCCAGCCTTCTTGTCCGCTAAGTACTTGGGGCAGTTCCGCTTCCAGTGACCACTTCCCTTGCAATAAAAGCACTCGATCTCGTGCTTGGGTCCAAGAGTTTGACTTCTTCCCGGTAATCGGCTTGCAGGCGGCAACTCCTTGCCGTCCTTCTTGAAGTTCTTCTTACCCTTGCCTTTCTTGAACTTAGTGGTTTTATTCACCATCAACACTTGATGTTCCTTTTGATCTCTACCTCCGTTGATTTCAGCATTGAATATACCTCGTGAATGGTCTTTTCCATCCCCCGTATTGAAGTTCATCACAAAGCTCTTGTAGCTCGGTGGAAGCGGCCAAGGATTACATCAATGACGCGTCATCCGGAGATTAACTCCCGGTGAGTCAAGCGGTTGTGCAACCTGCATATCTTGAGTATGTGCTCACCGATGTAACTATTTTCCTCCATCTTACAATGAAGAACTTGTCGGAGACTTCATACCTTCGACCGGGCATGAGCTTGGAAAACCATTTTCAGCTCTTGAACATCTCATATGCTCCGTGTTGCTCAAAACGCTTTTGGAGCCCCGGTTCTAAGTCGTAAAGCATGCCGCATCGAACGAGGGAGTAATCATCAAGACGCGAGACTGCCAAGCGTTCATAACGTCTTGGTTCTCTCGATTGGTGCTTCACCTAACGGTGCTTCTAGGACATAATCTTTCTTGGCAGCTATGAGGATGATCCTCGGGTTAGGACCCAGTCCGTATTGTTGCTGCCATCATCTTTCAGCTTGGTTTTCTCTAGGAACGCGTTGAACTTGAGGGTAACGTGGGCCATTTGATCTACAAAACATATTGTAAAGATTTTAGACTAAGTTCATGATAATTAAGTTCGTCTAATCAAATTATTTAATGAACTCCCACTCAGATTAGACATCCCTCTAGTCATCTAAGTGATACATGATCCGACTCGACTAGCCCGTGTCCGATCATCACGTGAGACGGACTAGTCATCATCAGTGAACATGTCCATGTTGATCGTATCTTCTATACGACTCATGTTCGACCTTTCGGTCTTCTGTGTTCCGAGGCCATGTCTGTACATGCTAGGCTCGTCAAGTCAACCTAAGTGTATTGCGTGTGTAAATCTGGCTTACACCCGTTGTATTCGAACGTTAGGATCTATCACACCCGATCATCACGTGGTGCTTCGAAACAACGAGCCTTCGCAACGGTGCACAGTTAGGGGGAACACTTTCTTGAAATTATTATGAGGGATCATCTTATTTACTACCGTCGTTCTAAGTAAACAAGATGAAAACATGATAAACATCACATGCAATCAAATAGTGACATGATATGGCCAATATCATATAGCTCCTTTGATCTCCATCTTGAGGGCTCCATGATCATCTTCGTCACCGCATGACACCATGATCTCCATCATCGTGTCTCCATGAAGTTGCTCGCCAACTATTACTTCTACTACTATGGCTAACGCGTTTAGCAATAAAGTAAAGTAATTTACATGGCGTTCTCAATGACACGCAGGTCATACAAAAATAAAGACAACTCCTATGGCTCCTGCCGGTTGTCATACTCATCGACATGCAAGTCGTGATTCCTATTACAAGAACATGATCTCATACATCACATATATATCATTCATCATTCATCACAACTTTTTGCCATATCACATCACAAATCATATGCTGCAAAAACAAGTTAGACGTCCTCTAATTGTTGTTGCATATTTTACGTGGCTGCAATAGGGTTCTAGCAAGAACGTTTTCTTACCTACGTAAAAGCCACAACGTGATTTGCCAACTTCTATTTACCCTTCATAAGGACCCTTTTCATCGAATCCACTCCAACTAAAGTGGGAGAGACAGACACCAGCTAGCCACCTTATGCAACTAGTGCATGTCAGTCGGTGGAACCTGTCTCACGTAAGTGTACGTGTAAGGTCGGTCCGGGCCGCTTCATCCCACAATACCGCTGAAGCAAAATAAGACTAGTAGCGGTAAGAAAGTTGACAACATCTACGCCCACAACAAATTTGTGTTTTACTCGTGCAAAGAGAACTACGCATAGACCTAGCTCATGATGCCACTGTTGGGGAACGTTGCAGAAATAAAAAAATTCTACGCTTTCACCAAGATCAATCTATGAGTTCATCTAGCAACGAGAGAAAGGAGTGCATCTACATACCCTTGTAGATCGCGAGCGGAAGCGTTCAAGAGAACGGGGTTGAGGAGTCGTGCACTGCCGTGATCCAAATCACCGATGATCCTAGTGCTGAGCAGACGGCACCTCCGCGTTCAACACACGTGCGGTTGAGGAAGACGTCTCCTCCTTCTTGATCCAGCAAGGGGAAGGAGAGGTTGGCGGAGATCCAAAGAAGACGATGGCGTGGTGATGGATGCAGCAGCGATCTCGGCAGGGCTTCGCCGAGCTTCTGCGAGAGGGAGAGGTGTAGCGAGGGGGAAGGGAGGCGCCAAGAGCATGGGTGCGGCTGCCCTCCCTCCCCCCTTTATATAGGCCCCCTAGGGGGGGCGCCGGCCCTAGGAGATGAGATATCCCAGGGGGGCGGCGGCCAAGGGGGTGGCTAGCCCCCAAGGCAGTGGGCGCCCCCCTAGGGTTTCCAACCCTAGGCGCAGGGGGGCCCAAGGGGGGGCGCACCAGCCCACCAGGGGCTGGTTCCCCTCCCCATTTCAGCCCGCGGGGTCCTCCGGGATAGGTGGCCCCACCCGGTGGACCCCCGGGACCCTTCCGGTGGTCCCGGTACAATATCGGTGACCCCGAAACTTTCCCGATGGCCGAAACTGCACTTCCTATATATAATTCTTCACCTCTGGAACATTCCGGAACTCCTCGTGACGTCCGGGATCTCATCCGGGACTCCAAACAACTTTCGGGTTACTGCATACTCATATCTCTACAACCCTAGCGTCACCGAACCTTAAGTGTGTAGACCCTACGGGTTCGGGAGACATGCAGACATGACTGAGACGCCTCTCCGGTCAATAACCAACAGCGGGATATGGATACCCATGTTGGCTCCCACATGCTCCTCGATGATCTCATCGGATGAACCACGATGTCGAGGATTCAATCAATCCCGTATACAATTCCCTTTGTCAATCGGTGCCTTACTTGCCCGAGACTCGATCGTCGGTATCCCAATACCTCGTTTAATCTCGTTATCGGCAAGTCACTTTACTCAGATCGTAATGCATGATCCCGTGACCGGACACTTGGTCACATTGAGCTCATTATGATGATGCATTACCGAAAGTGGGCCCAGAGATACCTCTCCGAATACGGAGTGAAAAATCCCGATCTCGATTCGTGCCAACCCAATGTACACTTTCGGAGATACCCGTAGTGCACCTTTATAGTCACCCAGTTACGTTGTGACGTTTGGCACACCCAAAGCACTCCTACGGTATCCGGGAGTTGCACAATCTCATGGTCTAAGGAAATGATACTGGACATTTGGAAAAGCTCTAGCGAAACGAACTACACAATCTTTGTGCTATGCTTAGGATTGGGTCTTGTCCATCACATCATTCTCCTAATGATGTGATCCCGTTATCAATGACATCCAATGTCCATAGTCAAGAAACCATGACTATCTGTTGATCAACGAGCTAGTCAACTAGAGGCTTACTAGGAACATGTTGTGGTCTACGTTTTCACACGTGTATTACGATTTCCGGATAACATAATTATAGCATGAATAACAGATAATTATCATGAACAAAGAAATATAATAATAAACATTTTATTATTGCCTCTAGGGCATATTTCCAACACTTTAAACATAGATGGAATAATGTGGAATTTCAAAATTTTAAATTTTGTTTTCTATTTTATCGGCGTACGACAATCTTTGGGACCAGCAAAGTCCCTTTGTGGTTCGGCTGAGGGGAGGCAACACACAAAGAGCAGATCCAGCAGGTAAACACACACGAATTTGGATATTTGGATATTCCAACGGCCTGCTATCTGTCATGGCATATTTGGATATTCTTTAGCGGAAATCGGAAATGGATCTTGGGTTGCATGTACTTCTTTTAAGAAAAAAAAAGTCTAGATCATTACTTATAGACCAATAAAAATATCTATGGTCTTTTATTTTAAACGTCTTAGGTCATATATTAAGTATCATACGTCCTCACAAACACACCATTATTTTACTGAAAAGAAAGCTACATCCAAAATCTTGGGGTATGGAAATATCCTTCCTCTTGCATCCACTAGCAGTGTGTCATGAGCATAGCTCGATGCCGTCTCTGGACCTTCGTCTCGGAGGTGCAATTTTTTTGGAAGAGCTTGTAGAAGTAGCGGCGGAAATTCGTCGATGTAAACTAGGAGACTTCGGTAGTCATGATATGCTAAGCAAATCATCAGCCCGGAGAAAAAAACACTGGCAAGGACCAGTAGAAACTCTGAAGACCATGAAAGCCGACCAAACCCAGACGCATCCACCGGAAACATAAACCGACTGGATCCCGGAAGACCACCGGAGACACGGCCCCCCACGCCCTCGCTGACGCGAAGCACACCAATGTGACGGGGATAGGGCAGGGAGAAAATTATTCCTGCCTCGAGACAACACCACAACCTTGCCGCCCCAAACCAATCACGAAGATTCCCGAAAGAAAACCTAGAAAACATCCATGCAGTTGTACGCCACATCTGTGTCTGGTGTCGAGCTCGCCGCAGTCACCAATGAAAAGTATCGCGGTGGATCCACTTGATCGCTATCGGGTTCACCAGCGCGACGGCCGCGGCTTGAGCATCCATCTCCCTTCATCGTTGCACAAGAAAACCTCCGGCGCCTATGCAACAGGCTGCCCCAGGACCTCTCTGCCGCTACCACGGCGGCGAGAGGGGTAGGCGTTGAGCGGCAGCTAGCGTATTGCGCTCGCTCACCCTGTCACCTCTCTTTTTCGCTCGTGTAATATGTCATATCTCTAACATCTACAAAAATATTGTACATGCATGTACATTTTGAAGTATATAGTGCATGCAATATGAATTTTTATTAATATATATCTTTTTGGCTATGGTGTCAAAAACAATATGTGGTTAAAGGTTTTTTGCTCTTTTGAGCCAAACAATCTATTCATCCTCTGTAGACGATCATATACATGCATGTATACTCACTTCTATAAACGCACACAAATATGTTTAGACCCACATGAGCATCTTCAAGCGACTGAGCCAATAATTTTGAGATTGACCAAGTTCGCATAGGTGTCTCGTAGTCGAAAAAAACATCCTCTATGCTGAATAGACATCAATGGAAAGACTAGAATAAATCTAAGAAAACACCAGGTGCGAATTCTATGATTTGAAGCCGGTTGGACAGATTTCCAACCGTGAGGAACTTAATTATCTGAGCTATGCTCAATTTGCGTCTCGGCCGGCGTTCTTGCATTGTATGCCTTCTCTCTGTTTTTTCTTTCTAAATAGAGTATTTAACCAAAACTACCATATTTCATGCAATCGTGTCTACAAACTATCACTTTACAAACTTGTGCCGAAAACTACCACTTTACGACTAATCTCTGACTAAAAACACTAGTGACTGTTTCAGCAGAACTAAACATGATTATGACAGGGTTGGCCCACACGTAAGTGTCGACGTGGCAAACAATAGTCAACTCCGTTAGATTGACCGTTATAACATGTGGGCCCGTATGTCAGTCATAGTAAAATTTCTCTAGTTTTCAATGAACATACTAATTACTTTTTTTCCAGGAACACTTAGTACTAAATACTGCTAGTAAGGCTAATCTAACCACGCGGGCCCAGTGGTCAATGGCCCATTTAATACTAACAAACCACTAACCTATCCCTAAACCTACCCACTAACCCATCACCTAACCAAATCTTACCGCTAGCGCCGCTCTGCCCAGGCCGTCGGCGGCTGCGTCGCCGGAGTACAGCCGGCCGGGACGTGCCGCGGGGATGCCCAGGCCACCGCCCGGTGGCTCGCCGTGCCTGCATTTTGCTCCACGGGGAGGCCCATGCCGCCGCCCTATGGCTCGCGCCTCTCCAGATGCGGCCGCGCCATAGCTCTCCTCCTCGCGCCGACGAGGCCACCGGCCATCTCCCGTCCATCCGTCATGTCCAGAAGATCCGCCACCTCGCGCCGGTCATCTCCACGGAAGAACTCGTCCGCGGCTGCACTGCACCAGCCGAATGAAGCTGTCTTCCTCGCCAGCACCCGAAGACCAAAATCGTCGATTCGTTGTCTACAGGGCCTCCCCGACCTCGAAGCCGACGCCATATGATGTGTTGTGAGCTTTCCCATCTTTTCCCTTTGCTCTAGCCGGCGCGTTGGTTCCGTTGTCATCGTTCAACGAGCTCCGAGCTCCGGCCGCCGCCATGGCCGACAAGCTCCATGCTCCAGAGTTCCTCTGCACAAACCCGTTGCATCTGTGCGGTCCTAGCGTTCCCAGAAACCCGTAGTACCGCTTAGTTTTCTCGCTAGCCAGCCGCAACCTCACACCCGTGCACAGCCGAGCTCCGCTGCCGTTTGAGCTTGCCGCTGCCGCCGCCGCTACAGTCCGCCCCAGCACCAGCCGCTGCCATCTTTAGACGTGGCGCACCGCGAGCTCTCCAACGAGCCTAGCCGCGCGAGCAGCCATCATCGGAAATGGCCGGACGAGCTCCAGCACAAGGTGTTTGTTAAAATGCAAGAGAGAGGAGGAAGAGGAGGGTTAACGTGTGGGCCCCATTTGTAATAACGGTCAAAGTTAATGGTCAACCTGACTTGTGGGCCCATCCTGTCAGAAAGGCGTTTAGAAGAGGCGAATCGGGCACTTTCACGACATGGTAGTTTTTAGTCAAAGATTAGTGAAAAAATGGTAGCTTTCGACACAAATTTGTAAAGTGGTACTTTATAGGCATGGTTGCACGAAATACGGTAGTTTTTGGTTAAATACTCTTCTAAATGGATGTAATGCTTGTATTCTTTCTCTCTTCTTAATGCCAAGGCTGAGCTCCTATGTTCATGTTAATATGAGGACAGCGAGTCATTTTCATTCTAGATCCGTGCCGATGAGTCAGCATGCCAAATGTAATATCACAGGGAAATGGGGATGAAAATGAGCCATGACCTACAGTTGAGATGTCAATTTAATCACTTTTATAGTTTAGATTTGCGAAGATGACCAGCGGGCGGCGGGTAGTTGACTGAGGAAATAGCGTATTACGAGTAGTTTTTTTTCGGGTGCTTTTTCACCTTCTGCTGGCCCATCTAAGTGGTAGATTGAGACTAAAATGGTGAGCACACACATAAAACATAAGCTAACAGTTTTCATTATTACTAGCAAAAGAGCCCGTGCATTGCAACAGGAGAAAAAACACAACGCACAATCTTAACCGAACAACCATCACTCAAGACCACAATAGGTCCATCTCCTTTATTTTAGCGACGCATCATATTTGTGTTGCCGCTTATCCTTCTTCTCATCCTCGCCGGCGATGGCCTTAGTGTTCACATAAATCAAAGCGTGTTTGAATGTGGTTAATCCTAAGACGTCTCTCTCTCTCTCCTCCCCCCCCCCCCCCACCCCTCTATCTCTCTCGCTTCCTCTCACACTCGCGATGAGCGATCTGTTGTTTTCCCCTACGATGTATTCAGAGGTATGCATGTGTAGTTCTCGATGTTTTCTTTTCCCTATATGACTATAGTGGGTGTTTATTTGCAACCCGGATCGTCATTCTGCATTTAAAGAAAAAATGGATCGTATGCTATAGTTATAAGTTTGCTTCCAAAACAATATCTAAAAAATATTTAAAAGGTAAAATTAACCTCATATTCAGATTTCACACATTTTTCTAATCAAATTTCATATATAACATGTTAAAATTGAAGTTACGGTTTAAAAGATACGTATAATTTAGAAAACCATTTGTTTGAATTAAATATCTTCCAAAATAATATTTATAAATACTTAGTAGGTTAAAATAATCTTATATTCATATTCTACATATTTTTCTAATCAGATTTTATATATAACATGTTTAAATCGGAGTTATGGTTTAAAAGATATGGATGGTTTAGAAAAGCATTTGTTTGACTTAAATATGATGCGCGGACGGAATACCTAAAAAGTCAGGGGGTTTTGAAAAACTGTAAAATAACGGTTCGGTGTGACTTAAATCCGGACTGTGGGTTGATTTCATGAAAACGCAAGGGCTTTTTTGTAAAACGTTGCGACGGACGGGCAGAAATCCTACAAGCTTTATTATTACTAGCACAAATGCCTGTGCATTGCAATGGGAGTGTAGAAAAAATATAACGCTGCAAAAAGGGTTTTATGAAACGACGGTGAGAAAATAGATGAAAGACGAAGCTTTGGAGGCTTGCTGCTCTAAACTTGTAAAGATGATGCTAATTAAGTGACAACATTTTTACTTGGGGACGGCATTCCGATGACCTCATCAACGTGATGTAAGAATTGGCAATATCTGGTTCACGTCCACATATATCACAGATCTTGGTCTCTGGCCAACAAAACAATCAGATAAAGGACAATATCTAAATTGTTGACGGTATCTAGATTAGAAGAAAATATCACACGGCCCTCACCCAATAACCATGGCATGGGTTTTATCGTGCGTATTCGAGAAAAAAATGACATAATTTTTAAAACCTATTTTTGAAAGGAAATCGTTTATTTTCATCCGGCTTATAACAGCGACGCGTAAGTCGCCTCGTCCTAGCGACGTGTGTCCCACGTGGCGTGGACCTGGCACCCTTATCCTCTCCGCGTGCCTCTTGTCTCCCTCATCTCCTACCGCTGCGTATAAATCCCATCTCCTTCTCCCGATGCAGGATAAGCAAGCCGCCACCGCCACGGCCCTCGTCGCCAACCACCGCATGAGCCAACCCAACCCATTGCTACAAGCACCACCACCGCCACCACTTCTCCACCGCTTCTTCTCCTTTTTCTAGGCGCGACCATGGCGTGGCTGCGACTACCGATCTCGTCGACCGGTGGCCGCAACACGAATCAACGGGAGCTACAGGTGCGACAAGCGACATGCGACCCATGGAGCCGGAGCTGTTGGTGCCGCTTTGACCACGCCGGGCTGCAATGGAGCTCCACCGAGTTGCAATGGAGCTTATTTGGACACGTCGGTCTTGCGGTGGAGCTCTGGTAGGGCTACAATGGAGCTTGACTGGAGTTGCAATGGAGCTTCGCCAAAGCCGTCGACGCTGCGTTGGAGCTCCGCCGAGGCTGCATTGGAGCTTGGCCGGAGTTGCAATGGAGCTTCGCCGGAGCGTCGGAGCTGCGCTGGGGTTGCAATGGAGCTCGCCGGACGCCATCCATGGTGCTGCGTTGGCGTTGACTCATTGCTGCCGTGGCGTCGTTGTAATTCAACGGCCACCAGTGAAATCATGCAGAATAAAAGAAGAAGCTCTGCGATCGGCCCATCTAACTCTTCATAATGTGACCAATAGTTTTTGGACACATACACAGACTGATTGATCTTTGCGGCCGGCTGAAACACACAAGCACGCACGTACACAAATACACCAAAATCGTTCGTTTAATACCTCCCTGAAATCCAGTTGATTTAATTTAAATACCCAACCCTTCCCTCTTTCCTTTATAATATTTTTCTTGACAGGATCTTTCCTGCCTCTTCTCCTCGAAGAGAAGCCTCTTAATTTATTCTAGCGCTTTCCTTATTATCTCCTGTCGCAATTTCCTTCTCCAATTTTGCCTCGGTGTGGATTGCTTTCCTTATTATGCCCCGTCTCAATTCCTTTTCCTTCCTTATTATTACCATTGGCACAAAATTCTTTCTCAAATTTGCTTCGGCGTGGAAGGCTTTCCTTATTAGTATCCCCCGTCTCAAATCCTTTTCTTTCCTTATTATTTATCTCGCTGCACGTTGCAACGTCGGCTGAAATCCTATATAAATTAGTAGGATGAGATATAAAGTGGCGATGTGGTATTAATCAAAACACTTGGCTAGCTCAGTTGGTAGCGAATTAATTACAGGACAGGGAGATTGTGACTTCTAATTCTTGCACTGGCAATTATATTTTATCACGGCCTTTACCCTTTTTGTGGACCGCCTTCGTTGGCCTAGAATCGCTATGGGACGTGGCTAGATGAACGACTTCATGGGCCTAAATCATTAGATTAAGTACGTATGTATCTACGGGCACGGACTGCGGGTTTGAGGAATTGAATCATTTTTTCTTACACTTTAGTACCACCTCGCATATATGTTTTAAATTCAAACTGAAAACATAAATTTATAAGAAGAAAGCGTATTGTGACGGTGAACCCGATAAAGTCAATCCGTGCTTTATTATTATTAAGGAGGGATTATTAGGTAGAGATTTTTGTCTTGATCAAATGATCAGCCTCCTGGTCAATCTGCTAGCTAGATTGACACAAGTGGTGTCCACATGTAAAAAAGAAGAAACACAATCTCTGAAGATTTGCACATGACCGCATCACGGTGATAAAATGCTTGGTTACGAGAAGGTAGGCATCAGCAAGTTGGAGTGGAGTTGACTGCAAGTCTGCAACGTCGTAGTACTACTACCGTCTATAGTCCGAAGGTAGATCACACTACTAGGATTGAATACTCTCCTGGAGCGTGAAGCTGAAGCCGACGGACGACATTTGATCCAGTATCACATCAGCGTCGTCTGACTGATTCACTATTATGTACGTCATCAATCGAGGCTAAGTAATCTGTCCTGATCAATCGACGGAAGATAGGGAAATCTAGGTTCAGATCTCGATCGGTGCGCGGCCGAGGTTTTCTTGGCCATATATTTTGGCAGTACGTGGTTTGTTAGCGTTGCCGTAGTACGTAAGAGCATCTTTAATACCGAAAAATGCTTTCGCCCCGCTTTATAAATAAAGCAATGATCAACCAGAGCCCAAGTACAAACGCACCCCACCACAACACACGCACACATCTAAGGCGGGACACATAGGCGCTGAGCGCAGCAACACCACCCCTAGCACAGAGCAATCGAGGTCCTCCACCGTGAACACGCCACCGCGAAGAGATGAAGCCGCATATGACGAACTGTGCACTCCAAGGCGGCGCCTTACAGAAGGTTACGACACCAACGCCGGCCACCGCCTCGACTCGACGCATCGTAGTTTCCCCGGAGCAACACATCGGGCCGATGAGAGCCGCGACGACGCCTTCAAGAAGGGAACGAGCAACGCCGCCGCCGTCCGTCCGAGGATAGAGCGAGTTTTCACCCCGCCAACATTCATCGCGACCAACGCCACACCCACGATTTACCACGCCACCCATATGGCCATGGCCACCAGCAAGACCAATCCACGGGCTCGCCCAAGAGCACCGCGGAGCCACCACCAGGGCCGCCGCCGCCTCCTGCACTGGATACCACCTCACCGAGGCCCGCCGCTACCACAACCGAAGAAACGAACGGAAAGGATCCACCTTTCGCACCTTAGGTGGCCCCAAAGAACGAGACCCGGAAGGGCGGCCAAAACTAACCTCCATCGACCCGTCCAACAAAGACCGGGCGCGAGACTAGGTCGGTCTCGCCGCCGGGCGCGAGACGGGCCGGTCTCGCCGCCGGCGCGAGACGGGATGGTCTGCTGCCGGGCTCGAGACGGGTCGGTCTGCTGCCGGGCGCGAGACGAGCAGTCCTGCTGCCGGGCGCGAGATTTGATGGATCGCAATGGGGAGGACTCGCCTTCGACGAGGCAACGCCGGACGATGAGGAGAGGGATCGCAGTCGAACGGATCGCCTACAAACGAGCCGACGCCGAGAAACCAAATTGCCGCCGCAGCTCGCCCGCTTAAATCGCCGTGATGCCACCGCGGCACCATGAACGCCGCCGCCGCAGCCCACCGGAAGCGATAGCCACGCCGGGCCGATGCCCCAACCCGCGCCGCCCGTCGGAAACAAAGCGTCGAATCCGGCACGCTCCACCACCACCGCCACCAAGTCACCGGCCGAGCGCCCACCAGAGGCACGCAGGCGGATCCGCCAGCCAGCGGCGGCCGGCCCACCCGCCTCGCGAGCACCGCAGTGAGCGAGAGGAGCCACGCCGCCATGCCCGCGCCACAAAGATGACGCCGTGAGATCTCGGTCGAAGACCAGCGTGCCGCCGCCACCTTCACAAGCAGACCGCCGTCCCGCCGCTGATGCACCGCTCGCCCACCACGGCGGGAGCGCTGCCGCGCCAGCGCGCCTGTCGCCGCACTGCGCCCACGCCGGAGGGAGCCGCCGCCGCCCGCCCCCGCGAGAGATCGAGAGTCGCCACGCCGCCCGGGCCAAGCGGAGTTACCGAGCCTAGGGCGACGGCGAGGAGGAGGGGAGGAAGGTCAGACCGCGGCGGCGGGTTAGGGTTTCCTCCCGGCTGGGGCTTACACGGGAGGAGGGAGTGAGGTCCGGTCTTGGACTAAGGCATTATTAGAATCTCTTGTGTGGCTCAGCATCTTCAATAGACGAGCTAGATTAGCCGGGCGTCAGAAAAAACGACTATATTGCGCCCGCGCGACCGAAACTGATGCTCCAGCAGACGCTCTAAAATTCCGCGCACGGTAAAGTAGGTTTAGCGCTGGGAAAACGGCATCGCGGGCTGCTTATTTGATGTGCCCGCTCATGCGCACTGTAAAATCTGAGCTGCTGCAGGTGGGGCCGCCGGATTGGGCGCCGTATTTTGATGCTTCTGGTAAACCAAAACACCAGCCCAACACGCTAAAACGCTATTTCGGCGCTGCAAAAAAAAATTAGCGCGCAAGTTACTGCAATAATGTATGGCTGTCATAAATCATACAATAGCATAAATCACACAATAGAGTTTAGTGTTTTCTAGGGAGGACCATTAGTTTCATTAGATCATGTTCAGTTGACGACGAGTATTCCACCAAGTCGTGCTACCGTGCCCTTTTGCCGCTCCACCACTGCCCCCTTCTGGTGCATCACCTGGAGATGCTAGGCACCCCTTCGCGTCAAGATTTTTACTTCGCTTGCCGACCTCGATCGCTGCTGGACTGCCATGAGACTTGCCCGCCACGACACAATGACCGTTGTGCCCTTTCTTATCAGGCTGACAAATCTATGCAACACATCCTGATTAGTTGCCCCTTTTCCAGGAAGATTTGGCACGAGGTGCTTGCCTGGGTGCGAGCAACTATCCATGCACCTTTCAGCGACGAGGGGTTCCCCCATGGTGCACGGGCGCCATCATGGCTTCCCCCTTTGGTCACCACAAGGGCCTAGCCACTCTGGCCACGCTTACAACATGGTCCATCTGGCGCGAGCGTAACAGATGTATCTTCAACTGCGAGTCCCCATCGACCTCCCGTCTCATCACGTCCATCCAAGATGAGGCTAGAGCTTGGGCTAGAGCGGACGCATATGGACTTAGATCGTTACTTGAGTAGTTGCCTAGCTATGTTCCCGGGCTGAGCATCACGTCACCAACGCTCTGCGGCTCCATGTCTTGCCTCCTGCACAAGATATTGAGTTGTCAACTTCTCTCCCCCCTCTCTCTCGCTTATACACTTTGTACACCTTTCCTACCTATCAATGAAAAGATACACGCCCTAGCGTATTCATGAAAAAAAAGGTCAGGGTCTTGCTAGTGGCCCGACCGGATCCTAGCTACGCCATGGGGGATACATGTACATGGATTCAAGCAACTATCCATGCACCTTTCCGCGACGAGGGGTTCCCCCATGGTGCACGGGCGCCATCATGGCTTCCCCCTTTGGTCACCACAAGGGCCTAGCCACTCTGGCCACGCTTACAACATGGTCCATCCGCGCGAGCGTAACAGATGTATCTTCAACTGCGAGTCCCCATCGACCTCGCATCTCATCACGTCCATCCAAGATGAGGCTAGAGCTTGGGCTAGAGCGGACGCATATGGACTTAGATCGTTACTTGAGTAGTTGCCTAGCTATGTTCCCGGGCTGAGCATCACGTCACCAACGCTCTGCTGCTCCATGTCTTGCCTCCTGCACAAGACATTGAGTTGTCAACTTCTCTCCCCCTCTCTCTCGCCTATACACTTTGTACATCTTTCCTACCTATCAATGAAAAGATACACGCCCTAGCGTATTCATGAAAAAAAAGGTCAGGGTCTTGCTAGTGGCCCGGCCCGATCCTAGCTACGCCATGGGGGATACATGTACATGGATTCAAGCATTGGGAAGCAGTCACACACAACTCCTCTAGAACCAAAAATGGCAGCTATATGAGCTTCCATATTAGAACGGTAGCCCCATGGCAGAACATCGTAGAATTCATAGGCTCACAAGTACAAATTCGTCCGGCGTCGCATTAATCTCTCGTGCAAGTGTGCACATTGCTTATATCTTTCGATGGTCAGAAACTAGCCCGAGAATGGAGGTCTTGAAGGTGAGCAAGACCCTCAACACATGCTATTGCCTTTGTTGGACTATAATGTGCGGCCCTCTCCCGTAGTTCACACTTTTGCATGAGTTGCCTGGAGCATGAATTGAATAAGGTATCAGAACTGCAGGCACCAACCAGTTCAACAAAAAATCAAGCTGATGGGGAAAGATCGGCTATGCATTTATACTTCAACAGCCTCTAGAGTGGCTGGGTCGCCAATCCCACCAGCCACCTACCTTCACTCCATAGATCGCTAAGTGCGATGATTTTCAGCAAGTGGTATTTTTTTAGCATAGGAGCAGCCGAGGAGGTGTAATTTTTCTGAAGGCAACTTTATTTTGAGTTGGGAGCTAGTGTACTTACTATATAAGTGTAGGCGTCCATTAGCCCATGATACATTGGAGGGAATGCACATTGAAATAAATAAAGCCCACATGCCTAATATCCCATGTACCACCATGCCCTTGTGGCGTGCAGCGATTTAAGAGTGCTTATATGACGAATTAAGCGTCAAATTGTCGGCATCTTGCACAGGCAAGATCCCGACTGGGCTGGCAGATTTAATTTTTTAAAATTTGTGAACTTTTTTTCAAAATAGATGTACTTTCCAATTCTGTGAACTTTTTCCAAAAATTGACGAAGCTTTTAAAAAAAATTGATGAACCTTTTTTCAAAATTGATGAAAAATTTACATGAACCTTTTTTGATGTTTTTTATAAAAATCAGTGAACTTTTTTCAATTTTGTAAGCTTTTCTTGAAAAATAATGAGCTCTTTTCAAATTGATAAACGTTTTCATATTCACGGTTTTTTTTCAAGTAATTCCAAAATCTAAGTGACACAGTAGAGGGTACTGTGCAATAAGTAGCGCAGCCACAGCTGTTCTTATGTTATTGGCGCTATTATCATTCACTAGTGTCCAGGAGCACTAGGGTAACCAAGCTACCCTTCACCCTGTTAAGTATGCGTTGTTTCGTCTGTGTTACGATGCTTGTTTTTTTTCTTTTTATATATACATACTTTTTGGAATTATATATATTTCAAAAAGTTACTAACTCAATTCTGAAAATGTTCACCAAACATTAAAAATGTTTATACAATTGTAAAGAAAATTATGTGTAATTTTAGAAAATATTTTGTTAAAATGGTCTTGCATTTCAAAGTTATGTATATGAATTTTAAAAAATATTTATAAAATATAATAAACAATTTTACGTAACTTTAAAAAGTATTATATCATTCAAAATATATGTTCGTGACTTTACAAAAAAGTTCGTACCATTCAAAATAGACGATCACTCCATTAAAAAATGCTCTTAACATTGAAAATAAATGTTTCACGTGTTTCGAGAAAATGATTGTGAATTTTATTTAAATGTTTTATATGATTTACTTAAATGTTCGCATAGTTTTAAAAAAATTATGTACCATTGAAAAAATCGGACATGTATTTGAATTTTCTTGACATGTATTAAAAATATATTCAAAGCATATTTTAGGAAAAGTAGACACATATTTGTAAAAATCTGTTTATACAAATGTAGAAAAAATGTTCACATAGTTTAAAAACAATTTCGTACCATTCAAATAAATGTTAAGGTGTATTTAAATTTTTTAACACCTATTAAAAATGTTCCAAACATGTATTTGAAAGCAATGTTAATCATGTCTTTAATAAAACATTTCAGATGTATACGAGAAATGCACATAAAAATAGACATGTATTGAAAACAAACCCAATGAAAACACAGGAAAAAAACAGAAACCGATGAAAATGAAGAAAACCATAATTGAAAATACAGAAAAAGAAAAACAATGAAAAATCGTACAAGTCCAGCCAGTAGGTAACAAAGAAGAAAGAAAACATCATAGGAAAAAGAGAAGAAACGGCCTGCCAATAATGGTGCTATTTGCAAAAGAAAACTTAAGGCGAGACTATCATAGGACCCACATTAGGATCGAAATAGTTCTGGCGGTTAACAGTTTGGTTTTTGGGCCATGTAAGCTCCCAGTTTTTTCTCTACACAGTCTGGTGTTGGTAGCCAACCAGAAACTTTCGACCGGGTTTCTCCAGCAGATTTTGTGTGTGTTTATTGCTCTGTTTTTACTTAGTTTGGCTTCATTTTTTTGTCTCTGGTTTTCTATTTTTCGTGTCGCTTTTTCTTTTATTTTCAATTTTTCAAAATCATATTATTTTATAATATGTGATTTAAAGAAATCATGATTTATTTTCAAATTTATGAACTTTTTCTCAAATTGGCAACTTTTCCAAATTTGTGAACTTTTTTAAAATGCACAAATTGTTGACCATTTTTCAAATTCATGATTTTTTTCAAAATTTTAATATATGATTTTATATGTATTAAAAACATATATGTACTTTTTGCATGAACGAGTACGTGATCGAGTGATCCTCAGGGGATTAAAGGTCAGCGGCCCGCTAAGGGAATGTGTGAGCTCCAACCACACTGTAAGGGCATATTTATCCCTAAGATGTTTTGGTGATTGATGACAATGTTTTTGCGGACTAATCGTGTCTCTTGAGTATTTCAGACGTTTCGTCACTAGGCATAAGACGGTTTGGTGCCCCTCGAAGACTATTGAAGACGGCGTTTTTCTACGTTTCTTTTCGGTGGATTTGAGTCGTAGGAAAGTCGTACTATTAAGAGGGGGTCCGCTTTGGAAAGGTTTGGGTGGAATCATCACGTGCACATCTACTCCTTCTGCACCGCCTTCCCTTTGGCACTTTGGAGCATCCTCCGTTTTGTCCTCTATGCAACTTGTCTTGGTTCTTTGAGCTCGGGCATCTTGGGTAGTACTACTCCCGTGGCGGTAGTACATGAGCACTTCTTGATGACCCTTGAGCACACAGTAGTACCGCTCCTCGAGAGCAGTAATACCGTGGCCCCGAACCAGAAATCTTCTGCTTCTTGGCCAGTAGTAAAGGCGGATGTAATTTTTTACAACCGCGCGCTACGCGGTAGTATCGCGCCCTGTGCGTGGTAGTACCGCAAGTCCTAGCCTAGCTTAGCCACCGCGCGGTAGTACCGCTCCTCGTGTTGTACTATCGTGTCGGACTTTTGCATCGTTTGATATTCAGCGAAAGTTGGCACGGATGTATTTTTATTTATCTGCGCCCTTCCCAGGCTAGTTCAATCCTGCCTTGCGGTAGTACCGCAAGGGGGAGCAGTAGTACCGCACCAGCGACAGTACCGCCCTCAGCCTTTGCGCTACAGGCTTGGGCTAGCTCCTGCCATAGCAGTGGTAGTACCACGGTCCGCCGCGGTAGTACCGTGAGCTCTTGCGGTAGTACCGCAGGTCGCGGGCTGGTTTAGTGGATAACGGTTGGATTTGTCTCTCCACTATATAAGGGGTGTCTTCTTCCTCTAGTCGACCACCTCTTCCAACCCTAAGCTCCATTGTTGCTCCAAGCTCCATTTTCACCCGATCTCTCTTCCTAGCCAATCAAACTTGTTGATTCTCTAGGGATTGGTTAAGAAGGCCCCGATCTACACTTCCACCAAGAGAAATTTGATTCCCCCCACTTATCCCTTGCGGATCTTGTTACTCTTGGGTGTTTGAGCACCCCTAGACGGTTGAGGTCACCGCGGAGCCACATTCCATTATGGTGAAGCTTCGTGGTGTCGTTGGGAGCCTCCAATTAAGTTGTGGAGATTGCCCCAAACTTGTTTGTAAAGGTTCGGTCGCCGCCTCCAAGAGCACCAATAGTGGAATCAAGGCATCTCGTATTGTGTGAGGGCGTGAGGAGAATACAGTGGCCCTAGTGGCTTCTTGGGGAGCATTGTGCCTCCACACTGCTCCAACGGAGACGTACTTCCCTTCAAAAGGAAAGAACTTCAGTAACACATCCTCGTTTTCACCGGCTCCACTCTTGGTTATCTCATGCCTTTACTTGTGCAAGCTTATTTGTGTTATATTCCTTGCTTTCTTGTGTGCTTGTTGTTGTTGCATCATATAGGTTGCCCACCTAGTTGCATATCTAGACAACCTACTTTGATGTAAAGTTTAATTTGGTAAAAAAAAGCTAAAAAAATTTAGTTGCCTATTCACCCCCCTCTAGTCAACTATATCGATCCTTTCAATTGGTATGGGAGCCTCGTCTCTTTATGAAGGACTTTGCCGTCCAAAGAGTATGGTTGACACCGTAGACGGTGTGGAGGAGCACTCCCGTGCGAATCCGGTCTCGTCTATGGGCGATGGGGAACCATGATCTCGTGAGGAATTCAATGTGGCTTCGGACACATTGAAAACCTCCATGACGACCGAGGTTGAAAGCATGTTTAATAAATTCATTGAAGGACTTAAATTATCCACCGCACCGTTGAAAGTGGGTGATCCCACCGACAAGGTGACGGATGCTAACTCCGACAAGGGGGAAGCTACTAGTGAAAAGACTCCTTCTTCTAGTGGTAAAAATAGCACCGGCATCTTTGCCCATGTGGAACCTCCACTTGTTTATGGTGGACCGATTCCTTCCACTCATTTGAATCATGCCGGTCCTCCCCCTAAGATTGTGAAAAATGAGGACTTTGATTCTTGGGTTTATCGCTTTAAGCGTCACTTAAATCATGTGAATACTAATCTTTGGATAATCATTGAAGATGGTTTCTATCCGCATGACCGAAGCAACTTCACCCCTAGAGAAGCCGCGGATAATCAATTCAATGAGAATGCTCTCTTCATCATCCAAGATGCAATTTCACCCGAAGATCTCCCTCATCTTCGGCCTTTCGCCATCGCCAAAGATGCATGGCATTGTGTTGTTTCCTTCTACCAGGGAAGTGCTAGCATTCAACGCTCCAACTATGAAGTGGTGCAAGATGAAGCCGATGAGTTTGCAATGAAAGAAGATGAAGAATCTCGTGCGCTTTATTGGAGAGTAACCAAACTTGCGGTCTCACTCCGAGATCATGGGAGCAAGGACACGGATGACAATTGGATCAAGCGCAAATTGCTCAAGGCCATGATGCCTTACCACAAGGCCATGTCCTCCGTCATTCGTCAAAGGTCGGACTTCCACACCTTGTCCTCAAGTGAAGCGTTGGATGATTTTGCCGCAATGAGCATCTTGGACAAGACCGCCGACAATGCGGTGCTATGTTCTCAAAGAGCAAAGAAGCCCAACCTTGCATTGAAGGCCAAGGTTAGTGTGGAAGAAGAAGAGGAATAGGAAGAAGAGGAAAGCAACCCTGAAGATACAAAGTATGCCTATCATGAACACATGGCTCTTGCTTCAAGGAAATTTTGGAGCAAGAAGAACTCAAGGCCCAACTTTAACAAGAGCAACTCAAGTGGCACGAAGGTCAAGCAACGAGTGAGTACTTGCTATAATTGTGGCAATGTGAGCCAATTTGTTGCGGAATGTCCTTACGAGAAGAGTGAGGACAATGGTAGCAAGCTCATCCGAAAGGACAAGGCCAAGTCTTTCCCAAACAAGAGCAACTTCACCAAGAATACTCCTCCCAAGGTGTTGGTGGTCCAAGAAGAGTACAATGAGGATGATGATGATGATGAAGATGGTGAGTCGGTTGCCATGTCCTCCGTTGCCATTGCGACAACTCCACGGGTGTCTCTCTTTGACTCACCCAATGAGAGCATCACCGCCAAGTGCCTCATGGCTAAAGCCACCAACAAGGTAACCCCCAACAACAAAACTACCATCATTAATAATCCTTCTTTGATGGATTGCATTGATGAACATGAGGGTTCTAATGTGGAAAAGAATGATTTTGAATCTTTTAATGAGTAAACTCAAGGGTAAATCCAAGAAGCACTTTGTTGCTCTCTTGAAACAACTTGGTGAAGCCAATGGCATGATCGAGGCTCACGAAGATACCATCTCTAAGATGGAGGGGCATAGTTGTAACTATACCGATGAGATTTCGGATCTTTCCAATGCTCTTGAGGAAGAGCGTGGTCTTCGTTTGGCTCTTGAGGAGTCACACAACGATGATCATGCTAAATTAAAGAAAGATCTTGATCATGCTCTTGTTTTCTCTCGTGTGCTAGCCTCCGAGAAGGCCAAGCTTGGAGTTGATCTTGCTAGACTCAAAGAGGCGTTTGATTTACGTGACAAGGCTCACAAGGTCTTGAAGGGTGCTCATGCTAGCCTCAAGGAGTCTCATGATCAACTCCAAGAAAATCTAACAAAGGATAAAGCCACATTTCCTCATATGGTCTTAATTGATAATGCAAATGCCACTAACTCGTGTTGTGAGCATGTGCATCTTGTTGAGGAGAATGCTAAGTTGAAGGAGAACTTGAGAAAGGCCTTGTGACTTGCATACAAGGCGAGAAGAACCTCAATAACCTTTTGAGCAATGAAACGGAAGTTGTGGCCAAGGAAGGGATTGGGTACGCGCCCAAGTCCAAGAACAAGAAGAAGAATGACAAGGCCAAACGGCCTCCTCCTCTCAAGCAAACCTTTGTGAAGGAGGGAGAGGGTGCTACTAAGGAGAATAAGAAAACCACCGTGAAGGGTGGTGATGCCAAGAAGGGCAACACCTCCCTTCCCAACAAAACCGGCAACTTTAACCCTTCTTATGTGTTATGACGTGCTAGTGATGGACATGTTTATGCCAAATTTGTTGGTTCTTCTTATGAGTACATTGAATGGTCTATTTGGGTTCCTAAGACCCTTGTTACTAACATCAAAGGACCCATTACAAAATGGGTACCTAAAACCAAGCATTGATTTCTTGTAGGTGTTTGCTTTCGGTGGGGATCATGGTTGCTCGATAGTGGAGCAACTAATCATATGACCGGAAGCAAGGACTTGGTGGTGGATGTTCACAAGATTCCATCTATGCCCACCAATGTCGAGTGGGGTGATGCTCGTCCTCTAAGGTATTGGGACTTGGCAAGGTTGTCATTTCTCATGATCTCACGATCGAGATGGTCATGCTTGTTGAGTCCCTTGCATACAATTTACTTTCCATTCGACAACTTGCACTCATGGGCTTTGCCACTTTCTTTGATGTTGATACCGTGGCCCTGATCTTGTGGAGCAAGACTCCAAAAGTAGCCTTTGTTGGGCATGTCGAGAACGCCCTCTATGTGATTAACTTTTCAAAGCGACCCACTAAGACCGCGACATGCCTAATGGCTAAAGTTGACATGGGATGGCTTTGGCATCGCCGTTTAGCCCATGTCAATATGAGATCTTTACAAAGTCTTCTCAAGGGGGACCATGTCCGTGGACTAACGAATGTTAGTTTTGCTAAAGATCGTGCTTGCAGTGCTTGTATCGAAGGAAAGCTACATGAAAAGGCTCACCCTCCCATTGTTGGGGAAGTAGTAATTTTCAAAAAATTTCCTACGATCACGCAAGACCATGGTGATGGCATAGCAACGAGAGGGAAGAGTGTCCGTCCACGTACCCTCGTAGACCGAAAGCGGAAGCGTTATAACAATGTGGTTGATGTAGTCGTACGTCTTCACGATCCGACCGATCCAAGCACCGAACGACGGCACCTCGAAGTTCTGCACATCGCTCAGCTCGATGACGATCCCGGACTCCGATCTAGCAAAGTGTCGGGGATGAGTTCCACAAGACGACGGCGTGGTACGATGTTGATGCTCCACTGACGCAGGGCTTCGCCTAAGCTCATGACGATATGACTTCTCCGGCGAGGCTTCGCCTAAGCTCCGCGACGATATGACCGAAGTGGAATATGGTGGAAGGGGCACCGCACACGGCTAAGGAAAGATCCGTAGATCAACTTGTGTTATGGGGTGCCCCTGCCCCCTCAGATATAAAGGAGCCAAGGGGAGGTGGCTGCCCAAGGGAGGAGCAAGATTAAGGAGTCCTACTCCTCCGGGAGTAGGACTCCTTCCAATCCTAGTTGGATTAGGATTCCTGAGGGGAAAGAGAGAGAGGGGACGGCCCACCTTTCCTAGTCCTAATAGGACTAGGGGAAGGGGGGCATGTGACCACCTAGGGCTGCCCCTTCTCCTTTCCTCCAAGGCCCACTATGGGCCCATGTAGTTCCCGGGGTTCCAGTAACCTCCGGTACTCAGTAAATTCGATTTCACTCGGAACCTTTCCGATGTCCAAATGTAGGCTTCCAATATATCAATCTTTATGTCTCGACCATTTCGAGACTCCTCGTCATGTCCGTGATCACATCCGGGACTCCGAACAAACTTCAGTGCATCAATACTTATAAACTCATAATGAACTGTCATCGAAACGTTAAGCGTGCGGACCCTACGGGTTCGAGAACTATGTAGACATGACCTAGAATCATTCTCGGTCAATAACCAATAGCGGAACCTGGATGCCCATATTGGTTCCTACATATTCTACAAAGATCTTTATCGGTCAAACCGCATAACGACATACGTTGTTCCCTTTGTCATCGGTATGTTACTTACCCGAGATTCGATCGTCGGTATCCAATACCTAGTTCAATCTCGCTTGCAGTAAGTCTCTTTACTCGTTCCGTAATACATCATCTCACAACTAACTCATTAGTTGTAATGCTTGCAAGGCTTAAGTGATGTGTATTACCGAGAAGGCCTAGAGATACCTCTCCGAGCAATCGGAGTGACAAAACCTAATCTCGAAATACGCCAACCCAACAAGTATCTTTGGAGACACTGTAGTACTCCTTTATAATCACCCGATTACGTTGTGACGTTTGGTAGTACCCAAAGTGTTCCTCCGTAAACGGGAGTTGCATAATCTCATAGTTATAGGAACATGTATGGGTCATGAAGAAAGCATTAACATACTAAACGATCAAGTGTTAAGCTAACGGAATGGGTCATGTCAATCAGATCATTCAACTAATGATGTGACCTTGTTAATCAAATAACAACTCCTTGTTCATGGTTAGAAAACATAACCATCTTTGATTAACAAGCTAGTCAAGTAGAGGCATACTAGTGACATACTTGTTTGTCTATATATTCACACATGTATTATGTTTCCGGTTAATACAATTCTAGCATGAATAATAAACCTTTATCATGATATAAGGAAATAAATAATAACTTTATTATTGCCTCTAGGGCATATTTCCTTCAGTCTCCCACTTGCACTAGAGTCAATAATCTAGATTACAAAGTAATGATCCTAACACCCATGGAGTCTTGGTGCTGATCATGTTTTGCTCGTGGAAGAGGCTTAGTCAACGGTCTGCAACATTCAGATCCGTATGTATTTTGCAAATCTCTATGTCTCCCACTTGGACTTGGTCCCGAATGGAATTGAAGCGTCTCTTGATATGCTTGGTCCTCTTGTGAAATCTGGATTCCTTTGCCAAGGCAATTGCACCAGTATTGTCACGTAAGATCTTCATCGGTCCCGATGCACTAGGTATGACACCTAGATCGGAAATGAACTCTTTCATCCAGACTCCTTCATTCGCTGCTTCAAGCAGCTATGTACTCCGCTTCACATGTAGATCCCGCCACGACGCTTTGTTTAGAACTGCACCAACCGACAGCTCCACCGTTTAATAAAAACACGTATCCGGGTTTGCGATTTAGAATCGTCCAGGATCGATGTCAAAGCTTGCATCGACGTAACCATTTACGACTAGCTCTTTGTCACCTCCATATATGAGAAACATATCCTTAGTCCTTTTCGTGTATTTCAGGATGTTCTTGACCGCTGTCCAGTGATCCATTCCTGGATTACTTTGGTACCTTCTGCCAAGCTTACAGCTAAGCATACGTCGTGTCTGGTACACAACATTGCATACATGATAGAGCCTATGGTGAAGCATAGGGAACATCTTTCATTTTCTCTCTATCTTCTGCCGTGGTCGGGCATTGAGTCCGACTCAATCTTACACCTTGCAACACAGTAAAAACCTTTCTTTGCACGATCCATTTTGAACTTTTTCAAAACTTTATCAAGGTATGTGCTTTGTGAAAGTCCAATTAAGCGTCTTGATCTATCTCTATAGATCTTGATGCCCAATATGTAAGCAGCTTCACCGAGGTCTTTCATTGAAAAACTTTTATTCAAGTATCCTTTTATGCTATCCAGAAATTCTATATCATTTCCAATCAATAATATGTCGTCCACATATAATATCGTAAATGCTACAGAGCTCCCACTCACTTTCTTGTAAATACAAAGCTTCTCCAAAAGTCTGTACAAACCCATATGCTTTGATCACACTATCAAAGCGTTTATTCCAACTCCGAGAGGCTTGCACTGCACCATAAATTGATCACTGGAGCTTGCATACTTTGTTAGCACCTTTTGGATCGACAAAACCTTCCGGTTGCATCATATACAACTCTTCTTCTAGAAATCCATTCAAGAATGCAGTTTTACATCCATTTGCCAAATTTCATAATCATAAAATGCGGCAATTGCTAACATGATTCGGACAGACTTAAGCATCGCTACAGGTGAGAAAGTCTCATCGTAGTCAACCCCTTGAACTTGTCGAAAAACCTTTCGCAACAAGTCGAGCTTTGTAGACAGTTATATTACCATCGGCGTCAGTCTTCTTCTTAAAGATCCATTTATTTTCAATGGCTTGCCGATCATCGGGCAAGTCAACCAAAGTCCATACTTTGTTCTCATACATGGATCCCATCTCAGATTTCATGGCTTCCAGCCATTTTGCGAATCTGGGCTCACCATCGCTTCTTCATAGTTTGTAGGTTCGCCATGGTCAAGTAACATGACTTCCGTAATAGGATTACTGCACCACTCGTGCGTATTTTACTCTGGTTGACCCACGAGGTTCAAGAGTAACTTGATCTGAAGTTTCATGATCATCATCATTAGTTTCTTCACTAATTGGTGTAGTTGTCACCGAACCATTTCTTGTGATGAACTACTTTCCAATAAGGGAGCAGAATCTGATTATCTCATCAAGTTCTACTTTCCTCCCACTCACTTCTTTCGAGAGAAACTCCTTCTCTAGAAAGGATCCGAATTTAGCAACGAAAATCTTGCCTTCAGATCTGTGATAGAAGGTGTACCCAACAGTCTCCTTTGGGTATCCTATGAAGACACATTTTTCCGATTTGGGTTCGAGCTTATCTGGTTGAAGTTTCTTTACATAAGCATCGCAGCCCCAAACTTTAAGAAACGACAACTTTGGTTTCTTGCCAAACCACAGTTCATAAGGCGTCGTCTCAACGGATTTTGACGGTGTCCTATTTAATGTGAATGCGGCCGTCTCTAAAGCATAACCCCAAAAGCGATAGCGGTAAATCGGAAATAGACATCATAGATCGCACCATATCTAGTAAAGTACGACACGACGTTCGGACACACCATTTCTCCGTGGTGTCCCGGTGGCGTGAGTTGCGAAACTATTCCACATTGTTTCAAATGTAAACCAAACTCGTAACTCAAATATTCTCCTCCACGATCAGATCGTAGAAATTTTATTTTCTTGTTACGATGATTTTCCACTTCACTCAAATTCTTTGAACTTTTCAAATGTTTCAGATTTGTGTTTCATTAAGTAGATATACCCATATCTGCTCAAATCATCTGTGAATGTGAGAAAATAACTATACCATCCGCGTGCCTCAACATTCATTGGACCACAAACATCAGTATGTATGATTTCCAACAAATCAGTTGCTCGCTCCATAGTTCCGAGAACGGCGTTTTGGTCATCTTGCCCATGAGGCACGGTTCGCAAGTACCAAGTGATTCATAATCAAGTGATTCCGAAGCCCATCAAGATGGAGTTTCTTCATGCTTTACAATCGATATGACCTAAACGGCGATTACACAAATAAGTTGCACTATCATTATCAACTCTGCATCTTTTGGCTTCAACATTATGAATATGTGTATCACTCTTGTCGAGATTCAACAAGAATAGACCATTCTTCAAGGGTGCATGACCATAAAAGATATTACTCATATAAATAGAACAACCATTATTCTCTGATTTAAATGAATAACCGTCTCGCATTAAACAAGATCCAGATATAATGTTCATGCTCAACGCTGGCACCAAATAACAATTATTTAGGTCTAAAACTAATCCCGAAGGTAGATGTAGAGGTAGCGTGCCGACCGCGATCACATCGACTTTGGAACCATTTCCAACGCGCATCGTCACCTCGTCCTTAGCCAATCTTCGCTTAATCCGTAGTTCCTGCTTCGAGTTGCAAATATTAGCAACAGAACCAGTATCAAATACCAGGTACTATCTGCGAGTATTAGTAAGGTACACATCAATAACATGTATATCACATATACCTTTGATCACCTTGCCATCCTTTTATCCGCCAAATACTTGGGGCAGTTCCGCTTCCAAAGGTCCAGGTTGCTTGCAGTAAAACACTCATTTTCATGCTTAGGTCCAGACTTGGGTTTCTTCTCCTGAGCAGCAACTTGCTTGCTGTTCTTTTTGAAGTTTCCCTTCTTCTTCCCTTTGCTCTTTTTCTTGAAACTAGTGGTCTTGTTGACCATCAACACTTGATGCTCTTTCTTGATTTCTACCTCCATGCTTTTAGCATCGCGAAGAGCTCGTGAATTGTCTTAGTCATCCCTTGCATATTATAGTTCATCACGAAGCTCTTGTAGCTTGGTGGCGATGATTGGAGAATTTCATCAATGACACTATCATCCGAAGATTAACTCCCAGCTGAATTAAGTGATTGTTATACCCGGACATTTTGAGTATGTGCTCACCGATGAGCTATTCTCCTCCATCTTGCAGCTATAGAACTTATTGGAGACTTCATATCTCTCAATCCGGGCATTTGCTTGAAATATTAACTTCAACTCCTGGAACATCTCATATGCTCCATGACGCTCAAAACGTCGTTGAAGACCCGGTTCTAAGCCGTAAAGCATGGCACACTGAACTATTGAGTAGTCATCAGCTTTGCTTTGCCGTACGTTCACAACTTCGCTCAGATCTCGCAGCAGTTCGCTACCCAGCGGTGCTTCCAGGGCGTAATTTTTCCGTGCAGCAATGAGGATAATCCCTAAGTTACGGACCCAGTCCGTGTAATTGCTACCATCATCTTTCAACTTTGCTTTCTCAAGGAACGCATTAAAATTCAACGGAACAACAAAGACGAGCCATCTATCTACAAAGTAAACATAGACAAGCAAAATACTATCAGTACTAAGTTCATGATAAATTTAAGTTCAATTAATCATATTAAAAAAACTCCCACTTAGGCAGACATCTCTCTAGTCATCTAAGTGATCACGTGATCCATATCAACTAAACCATGTCCGATCATCACGTGAGACGGAGTAGTTTCAATGGTGAACATCACTATGTTGATCATATCTACTATATGATTCACGTTCGACCTTTCGGTCTCCGTGTTCCGAGGCCATATCTGTTATATGCTAGGCTCGTCAAGTTTAACTCGAGTATTCTGCGTGCGCAACTGTTTTGCACCCGTTGTATTTGAACGTAGAGCCTATCACACCCGATCATCACGTGGTGTCTCAAAGACGAAGAACTTTCGCAACGGTGCATACTCGTGGAGAACACTTCTTGATAATTTTAGTGAGAGATCATCTTATAATGCTACCGTCAATCAAAGCAAGATAAGATGCATAAAGGATAAACATCACATGCAATCAATATAAGTGATATGATATGGTCATCATCATCTTGTGCTTGTGATCTCCATCGCCAAGCACCGTCATGATCACCATCGCCACCGGGCGCGACACCTTGATCTCCATCGTAGCATCGTTGTCGTCTCGCCAACTATTGCTTCTACGACTATCGCTACTCCTTAGTGATAAAGTAAAGCAATTACATGGCGCTTGCATTTCATACAATAAAGCGACAACCATATGGCTCCTGCCGATTGCCGATAACTCGGTTACAAAACATGATCATCTCATACAATAAAATATAGCATCACGTCTTGACCACATCACATCACAACATGCCCTGCAAAAACAAGTTAGACGTCCTCTACTTTGTTGTTGCAATTTTTTACGTGGCTGCTACGGGCTGAGCAAGAACCGTTCTTACCTACGCATCAAAACCACAACGATAGTTTGTCAAATAGACTCCGTTTAACCTTCTCAAGGACCGGGCGTAGCCATACTCAGTTCAACTAAAGTGAGAGAGACAGACACCCGCCGGTCACCTTTAAGCAACGAGTGCTCGGAGCGGTCAAACCAGTCTCGGCGTAAGCGTCTGGCGTAATGTCGGTCCGGCCGCTTCATCTCACAATACCGCTGAACCAAAGTATGACATGCTTTGGTAGGCGGTATGACTTGTATCGCCCACAACTCACTTGTGTTCTACTCGTGCATATGACATCAACGCATAAAACCAGGCTCGGATGCCTTTGTTGGGGAACGTAGTAATTTTCAAAAATTTCCTACGATCACGCAAGACCATGGTGATGGCATAGCAACGAGAGGGAAGAGTGTCCGTCCACGCACTCGTGAGACCGAAGCGGAAGCGTTATAACAACGCGGTTGATGTAGTCGCACGTCTTCACGATCCGACCGATCCAAGCACCGAACGACGGCACCTCCGAGTTACGCACACGTTCAGCTTCGATGACGATCCCGGACTCCGATCCAGCAAAGTGTCGGGATGAGTTCCACAAGACGATGGCGTGGTGGCGATGTTGATGCTCCACCGACGCAGGCTTCGCCTAAGCTCCGCGACGATATGACTTCTCCGGCGCAGGCTTCGCCTAAGCTCATGACGATATGACCGAAGTGGAATATGGTGGAAGGGGCACCACACGGCTAAGGAAAGATCCGTGAGATCAACTTGTGTGTTATGGGGTGCCCCCGCCTGTGATATAAAGGAGCCAAGGGGAGGTGGCCGCCCAAGGGAGGAGGCGCGCAAGGGAGTCCTACTCCCTCAGGAGTAGGGACTCCCTTCCAATCCTAGTTGGATTAGGATTCCTGAGGGGAAAGAGAGAGAGGGGCGGCCCACCTTTCCTAGTCCTAATAGGACTAGGGAAGGGGGGCAAGGCCACCTAGGGCTGCCCTTCTCCTTTCCTCCAAGGCCCACTATGGGCCCATGTAGTTCCCGGGGTTCCGGTAACCTCCTTGCATCTCAGAATTCGATTTCACTCGGAACCTTCCGATGTCCAAATGTAGGCTTCCAATATATCAATCTTTATGTCTCGACCATTTCGAGACTCCTCGTCATGTCCGTGATCACATCCGGACTCGAACAAACTTGGTGCATCAATACTTATAAACTCATAATGAACTGTCATCGAAACGTTAAGCGTGCGGACCCTACGGGTTCGAGAACTATGTAGACATGACCTAGAATCATTCTCGGTCAATAACCAATAAGCGGAACCTGGATGCCCATATTGGTTCCTACATATTCTCACGAAGATCTTTATCGGTCAAACCGCATAACGACATACGTTGTTCCCTTTGTCATCGGTATGTTACTTACCCGAGATTCGATCGACGGTATCCAATACCTAGTTCAATCTCGTTACCGGTAAGTCTCTTTACTCGTTCCGTAATACATCATCTCACAACTAACTCATTAGTTGTAATGCTTGCAAGGCTTAAGTGATGTGTATTACCGAGAAGGCCTAGAGATACCTCTCCGACAATCGGAGTGACAAAACCTAATCTCGAAATACGCCAACCCAACAAGTATCTTTGGAGACACCTGTAGTACTCCTTTATAATCACCCGATTACGTTGTGACGTTTGGTAGTACCCAAAGTGTTCCTCCGTAAACGGAGTTGCATAATCTCATAGTTATAGGAACATGTATGGGTCATGAAGAAAGCATTAACATACTAAACGATCAAGTGTTAAGCTAACGGAATGGGTCATGTCAATCAGATCATTCAACTAATGATGTGACCTTGTTAATCAAATAACAACTCCTTGTTCATGGTTAGAAAACATAACCATCTTTGATTAACAAGCTAGTCAAGTAGAGGCATACTAGTGACATACTGTTTGTCTATATATTCACACATGTATTATGTTTCCGGTTAATACAATTCTAGCATGAATAATAAACCTTTATCATGATATAAGGAAATAAATAATAACTTTATTATTGCCTCTAGGGCATATTTCCTTCACCCATGACTATCATTTACTCGAAGAGGCCTTTGGAGCTCCTTCATTTGGATCTCTTTGGGCCTCCATCCTTTGATAGTCTTGGGGGTAGAAAGTATTGCTTGGTGATTGTGGATGACTATTCAAGATACACTTGGGTATATTTCTTCAAGAGGAAGAGCGAGACCCAACAAACCGTCATTGACTTTGCAAATGAAGCCCAACGTCAACACAATGCAAAGATCTTGACAATAAGAAGTGACAACGGCACTGAGTTCAAGAACTACACCTTGGATGAGTTTCTTAGTGATGAGGGGATCAACCATCAATATTCCGCACCTTACACCCCTCAATAAAATGGTGTAGCAGAGAGGAAGAACCGGACGTTGATGGATGCGGCAAGGACCATGATGGAGGAGTTCAAGTCTCCATACAACTTTTGGGCCGAAGCCATCAACACCGCATGTCATGCATCAAATCGTCTCTTCCTCCGCAAAGGCTTGAACAAGACTCCATATGAGATACTCACCGGTAACAAGCCCAACCTCAAGTACTTTCGGGTGTTCGGGTGTAAGTGTTTCATTCTTAAGAAAGGTGCTCGCTTGTATAAATTTGAGGCTAGAGCTTATGAGGGCATATTTGTTGGTTATGCTACAAAATCTCATGCTTACCGTGTCCTCAATAAGTCCACGGGGCTTATTGAGGAGACATGTAACGTGGAGTTTGATGAGAATAACGGCTCCCAAGTGGAGCAAAGTGGCACTTGTGATGTAGGTGATGAAATTCCTCCTCAAGCCATAAGAAGAATGGGTGTTGGTTTTATCCTACTCATTGAGGAACCCCTTGTGGCCGAAGGAGAAGGACAATGCTCCACTCAAGTGGAGCCATCACCAACCCAAGGCCCACATGCTTCCGAAGAACAAAGTGAAGGCCCTCAACCTCAAGAACAAGACCAAGGGCAAGTTCAATCTCAAGATGGTGTTGTAACATCAAGTGATGCCTAAGGTCAAGTTCTCTCCTCCGAGCAAGTTCAAGATCAAGAGCTTCCTCGAGATCAAGAACAAGCTCAAGATGGCGATCAATATGATCAAGTGACCGCTCCTCGACTCACCCCCGAGGAGGAATTGGAGCGCCGTGTCGCCAAGATTGCATCCAAGCTCTCCACCAAGGGTCATCTCATGAAGAATGTGCTTGGAAGCATTCAAAAGGGGGTAAGCACTCGTAGACAATTGGCAAACTATTGTGAACATCACGTGTTTGTCTCTTGTGTTGAACCCCAAAAGGTATATGAGGCGCTCGAAGATCCGGATTGGCTTAATGCCATTCATGAAGAACTCAACAACTTCGAGTACAACAAGGTGTGGAGATTGGTGCCAAGGCCAACGGGGAACCATAATGTCATTGGAACCAAGTGGATATTCAAGAACAAGCAAGATGCTCATGGGACCATCATTCGCAACAAGGCAAGATTGGTGACACAAGGCTACTCCCGAGTCGAGGGTATCGACTGCGGTGAAACCTTTGCTCCCATTGCTCGCCTTGAAACCATTTGTTTGTTGATTGCTTATGCTTCTCATCACAACTTTAAGTTGCAACAAATGGATGTGAAAAGTGCTTTTCTTAATGGTCCTATTAATGAGTTGGTATATGTCAAGCAACCCCCCGGGTTCGAGGATCCCTACTTTCCCGATCATGTGTATCAACTCGATAAGGCACTCTATGGCCTTAAACAAGCCCCACGTGCGTGGTATGACCACCTTACCGAGTTGTTACAAGTATGGATTTGAAGTTGGGCTAATCGACCCCACTCTTTTTACTAAGAAGGTCAAAGTGGAGTTGTTTGTGTGCCAACTATATGTTGATGATATTATCTTTGGTCCCCCTAACAAAGCTTTCAATGAGGAATTTGCCGCTCTCATGACCTCAAAGTTCAAGATGTCTTCCATGGGAGAGTTGAAGTTCTTTCTCGGGTTTGAAGTGAAGCAAAGAAGAGAAGGAACCTTCATCAACCAAGCCAAATACACTCAAGACATGCTCAAGAGATTCAAGCTAAGTGATGTCCAGCCGGCTTTCACTCTAATGCCCACAAAGTGCCAGCTTGACATTGATCCCAATGGTAAAGCGGTGGATCAAAAGGTATATCGCTCCATGATTGGCTCCTTGCTTTACCTTTGTGCATCTAGACCGGATATCATGTTGAGTGTGGGAATTTGTGTATGGTTTCAAGTCAAGACCTAAGGAAAGCCACTTTGTGGCGGTCAAGCGAATATTTCGATATTTGGCTCATACCCCAAACTTTGGCTTATGGTACCCAAGAGGAGCAAACTTCAAGCTTGTAGGTTTGTGACAAAGTGCCTCTTTGGTGTGACAATGAAAGTGCCATCAAGATTTCTCTCAACCCGTTGCAACACTTCAAGACAAAGCATATTGAGATTCGGTATCACTTCATCCGGGATCACATTAGGCGAGGGGAGATCAAGCTCAACTACGTCAACACTCATGATAACCTTGCAGATATTTTCACGAAGCCCTTGGATGAAGCAAGATTTCGCGAGTTAAGGCTTGAGCTAAATATCATTGATTCGAGCAATGTTGCTTGAACCCTTGCACATCCCACCATACTCAACTTGTTATCTTGTTTAGGTGTAGGCATGGATATAGGGGGAGTGTTGTTCTCTCAATGAACTCTCCCTCCCCCCATTATGCATAAATTGATTTACTCTTTCACATTAGCCAGTTTTTATGGTACTTGTGCTTCAAAGACGTGTCTTGGTCACGGGCCCAAGGATAATTCTTCGCGGTGCCATCCCAAAGTGACTCAAACATAGGTGGCTCCGTCCACCGACCTCTCTTTAGAGAGGTTTTGGTGAGTGTCTTAGTCCTTGTTGTCTCATGTCCTCCTTCGTCGTGTCAACCTTGTGTGTGTTGTCTTGTGTTTCAGCGTTTCAGTGTGTCCGTTCTTGTGAAGGTTGCCTTGCAAAGGCTTTGTTTTTCCTTGTTTTCGGAAACGTGCATCTTCTTGAGCTCACGGTACTACCACGGCACACTACGGTACTACCGCATGTAGAGCGCACGGTACTTCCTACCAAAGACGGCAAGTAATTTTTTATCGCTGGCTCGGGCGAAGCGGTACTACTACCTCGGTGCGGTACTTCCGCCTGGGCGGTACTACCGCGATGACGTGAGGTACTACCGTGCTGTCGAGGGCGCGTGGGGGTTAAGGACGGGCAGGGGGAGTTCTAACTCCCCCATACCCATTCATCTGTCTTCCCCACGCCGTCTCTCTCTCTCTCTCTCGCTCAAGAACGACGCCGGGGACTGATACGTCTCCAACGTATCTATAATTTTTTATTGCTCAATGCTATATTATCTACTGTTTTGGATCATATTGGGCTTTATTTTCAACTTTTATATTATTTTTGGGACTAACCTATTAAACGGAGGCCCAGCCCAGAATTGCTATTTTTTTTGCCTATTTCAGTGTTTCGAAGAAACGGAATATCAAACGGAGTCCAAACGGAATGAAACCTTCGGGAACGTGATTTTCTCACTGAATATGACCCAGGAGACTCGGACCCTATGTCAAGAAAGCCACGAGGTGGGCACGAGGTAGGGGGTGCGCCTACCCCCATAAGGCGCGCCCCCACCCTCGTGGTCCCCAAGAAGCTCCACCGACGTACTTATTCCTCCTATATATACCTACGTACCCCCAAACGATCAGATACGGAGCCAAAAACCTAATTCCACTGCCGCAACTTTTTGTACCCACGAGATCCCATCTTGGGGCCTGTTCCGGAGCTCCGCTGGAAGGGGAATCCACCACAGAGAGCTTCTACATCATCACCATAGCCCCTCCGATGAAGTGTGAGTAGTTTACCTCAGACCTTCGGGTCCATAGTTAGTAGCTAGATGGCTTCTTCTCTCTTTTGGATCTCAATACAATGTTCTCCCCTCTCTCGTGGAGATCTATTTGATGTAATCTTCTTTTTGCGGTGTGTTTGTTGAGACTGATGAATTGTGGGTTTATGATCGAGATTATCTATGAACAATATTTGAATCTTTCTCTGAATTCTTCTATTATGATTGGTTATCTTTGCAAGTCTCTTCGAATTATCAGTTTGGTTTGGCCTACTAGACTGGTTTTTCTTGCAATGGGAGAAGTGCTTAGCTTTGGGTTCCATCTTATGTGTCCTTTCCCAAAGTGATGAGGGGCAGCAAGGCACGTATTGTATTGTTGCCATCGAGGATAACAAGATGGGGTTTTTATCATATTGCATGAATTTATCCCTCTACATCATGTCATCTTGCTTAAGGCGTTACTCTGTTTTCATTAACTTAATACTCTAGATGCATGCTGGATAGCGGTTGATGAGTGGAGTAATAGTAGTAGATGCAGGTAGGAGTCGGTCTACTTGTCTCAGACGTGATGCCTATATACATGATCATACCTAGATACTCTCATAACTATGCTCAATTCTGTCAATTGCTCAACAGTAATTCGTTCACCCACCATAAAATACTTATGCTCTTGAGAGAAGCCACTAGTGAAATCTATGCCCCCGGGGTCTATTCTCATCATATTAATCTTCCATCACTTTATTATTGCCTTTGCTTTTTTACTTTGATTTTTATTTTACTTTGCATCTTTGTACCAAAAATACCAAAAATATTATCTATCATCTCTATCAGATCTCACTCTCGCAAGTGACCGTGAAGGGATTGACAACCCCTATTCGTTGGTTGCGAGGAGTTATTTGCTTTGTGTAGGTACGAGGGACTCGCGCGTGGCCTCCTACTGGATTGATACCTTGGTTCTCAAAAACTGAGGGAAATACTTATGCTACTTTGTTGCATCATCCTTTCCTCTTCAAGGAAATCCAACACAGTGCTCAAGAGGTAGCAAGAAGACTTTCTGGCGCCGTTGCCGGGGAGTCTACGCAAAAGTCAACATACCAAGTACCCATCACAATCCCTTATCTCTCGCATTACATTATTTGCCATTTGCCTCTCGTTTTCCTCTCCCCCACTTCACCCTTGCCGCTTTATTCGCCTCTCTTTTCCGTTTGCCTTTTTCTCGCTTGCTTTTTGTTTGCTAGTGTTTTGGATTGCTTGCTTGTCACGATGGCTCAAGATAATACCTAATTGTGTGACTTTACCAATACCAACAATAATGATTTCCTTAGCACTCCGATTGCTCCTCTTACCAATACTGAATCTTGTGAAATCAATACTGCTTTGATGAATCTTGTTATGAAAGATCAATTTGCCGGCCTTCCTAGTGAAGATGTTGCTACTCATCTAAATAGCTTCGTTGATTTATGTGATATGCAAAAGAAGAAAGATGTTGATAATGATATTGTTAAATTGAAGCTATTTCCTTTTTCGCTTAGAGATCGTGCTAAAGCTTGGTTTTCGTCTTTGCCTAAAAATAGTATTGATTCTTGGAACAAGTGCAAAGATGCTGTTATCTCTAAGTATTTTCCTCCCGCTATGATCATCTCTCTTAGAAACGATATTATGAATTTTAAGCTACTTGATCATGAACATGTTGCACAAGCTTGGGAGAGGATGAAATTAATGATACGTAATTGCCCAACTCATGGTTTGAATTTGTGGATGATTATACAAAAAATTTATGCCGGATTGAATTTTGCTTCTAGAAATCTTTTGGATTCGGCCGCGGGAGGCACTTTTATGGAAATCACTTTAGGAGAAGCTACTAAACTCTTAGATAATATTATGGTTAATTATTCTCAATGGCACAATCGAAAGATCTACTAATAAAAAGTGCATGTGATAGAAGAAATCAATGTTTTGAGTGGAAAGATGGATGAACTTATGAAATTATTTGCTACTAAGAGTGTTTATTATGATCCTAATGATATGCCTTTGTCTACTTTGATTGAGAATAATAATGAATCTATGGATGTGAATTTTGTTGGTAGGAATAATTTTGGTAACAACGCGTATAGAGGGAACTTTAATCCTAGGCCTTATCCTATAATCCTTCTAATAATTATGGAAATTCCTACAACAAATCTTACAGAAATTTTAATAAGATGCCCTCTGAATTTGAGACTACTGTTAAAGAGTTTATGAATTCACAAAAGAATTTTAATGCTTTGCTTGAAGAGAAATTGCTTAAAGTTGATGAATTGGCTAGGAACGTTGATCGAATTTCTCTTGATGTTGATTCTTTAAAGCTTAGATCTATTCGTCCTAAGCATGATATCAATGAGTCTCTCAAAGCCATGAGAATTTCCATTGATGAGTGCAAGGAAAGAACCGCTAGGATGCGTGCTACGAAAGATGCCTTTATTAAAGCGTGTTCTTCCAATTTCCATGAAACTAAAGATGAAGATCTAAAAGTTATTAATGTGTCCCCTATTAAATCTTTGTTTTGCAATATGAATCTTGATAATGATGAGACTGAATATGATCCACCTTTACCTAGAAGGCATTCCAAAAATTTGAAGTTTTTAGATTATGATGCTAAAATTGATAAAAGTGGGATTGAAGAAAGCAAAACCCTAGATGTTGCTAAACCCACTATTTTGGATTTCAAGGAACTTAATTATGAAAGTTGCTCTTTAATTGATTGTATTTCCTTGTTGCAATCCATGCTAAATTCTCCTCATGCTTATAGTCAAAATAAATCATTTACTAAACATATCGTTGATGCCTTGATGCAATCTTATGAAGAAAAACTTGAGTTTTATAGTTTCTATCCCTAGAAAACTTTATGATGAGTGGGAATCAACTATTAAAATTAAGATTAAGGATCATGAATTTTATGCTTTATGTGATTTGGGTGCTAGTGTTTCCACTATTCCCAAAACTTTGTGCGATTTGCTAGATTTTCGTGATTTTGATGATTGCTCTCTAAACTTGCACCTTGAGGATTCCACTATTAAGAAACCTATGGGAAGAATTAATGATGTTCTTATTGTTGCAAATAGGAATTATGTGCCCATATATTTTTTCGTTCTTGATATAGATTGCAATCCTTCATGTCCTATTATTCTTGGTAGACCTTTCCTTAGAACGATTGGTGCAATTATTGATATGAAGGAAGATTCCAATTTCCATTAAATAAAGGCATGGAACACTTCCCTAGGAAGAAAATAAAATTACCATATGAATCTATCATGAGAGCCACTTATGGATTGCCTACCAAAGATGGCAATACCTAGATCTATCCTTGCTTTTATGCCTAGCTAGGGGCGTTAAACGATAGTGCTTGTTGGGAGGAAACCCAATTTTATTTTTAGTTTTTTTTTATTTTTTGCTTCTGTTTAGGAATAAATAATCCATCTACCTTCTGTTTAGATGTGTTTTTACGTTTTAATTAGTGTTGGTGCCAAGTTAAACCTATATAATCTTCTTGGATAATAGTTATTTGATCTTGCTGTAATTTCCAGAAACTTTCTGTTCACGAAAATAATTGTTAAAAATCACCAGAACGTGATAAAATAGTTATTCCAATTGATGCTGATCAATAAACAAACTTACTAGGTCGTCCTATTTTGGCTGAATTTTTGGAGTTCCAGAAGTTTGCGTTAGTTACAGATTACTACATACTGTTCTGTTTTTGACAGATTCTGTTTTTTGTGTGTTGTTTGCTTATTTTGATGAATCTATGGCTAGTAAAATAGTTTATAAACCATAGAGAAGTTGGAATACAGTAGGTTTAACACCAATATAAATAAATAATGAGTTAATTACAGTAACTTGAAGTGGTCTTTTTTTTTCTTTCGTTAACGGAGCTCACGCGATTTTCTGTTGAGTTTTGTGTTGTGAAGTTTTCAAGTTTTGGGTGAAATCTTTTGATGGATTATGGAACAAGGAGTGGTAAGAGCCTAAGCTTGGGGATGCCCATGGAACCCCCAAGATAATCTAAGGACACCAAAAAGTCAAAGCTTGGGGATGCCCCGGAAGGCATCCCCTCTTTCGTCTACTTCCATCGGTAACTTTACTTGGAGCTATATTTTTATTCACCACATGATATGTGTTTTGTTTGGAGCGTTTTGTATGATTTGAGTCTTTGATTTTTAGTTTACCACAATCATCCTTGCTGTACACACCTTTTGAGAGAGCCATACATGAATTGGAATTTGTTAGAATACTCTTTGTGCTTCACTTATATCTTTTGAGCTATATAGCTCTGCTCTAGTGCTTCACTTATATCTTTTAGAGCACGGTGGTGGATTTGTTTTATAGAAACTATTGATCTCTCATGATTCACTTATATTATTTTGAGAGTCTTAAATAGCATGGTAATTTTCTTAATAACCTCAATATGCTAGGTATACAAAAATAGTAAAAACTTTCTTATGTGTGTGTTGGATACTAAGAAAAGTTTGATGCTTGATGATTGTTTTGAGATATGGAGGTGATAATATCAAAGTCGTGCTAGTTGAGTAGTTGTGAATTTGAAGAATGCTTGTGTTGAAGCTTGCAAGTCCCGTAGCATGCACGTATGGTAAACGTTATGTAACAAATTTGAAACATGAGGTGTTCTTTGATTGTCCTCCTTATGAGTGGCGGTCGGGGACGAGCGATGGTCTTTTCCTACCAATCTACCCCCCTAGGAGCATGCGCGTAGTGCTTTGGTTTTTGATGGCTTGTAGATTTATGCAATAAGTATGTGAGTTCTTTATGACTAATGTTGATTCCATGGATTATACGCACTCTCACCCTTCCATCATTGCTAGCCTCTTCGGTACCGTGCATTGCCCTTTCTCGCATTGAGAGTTGGTGCAAACTCGCCGGTGCATCCAAACCCCGTGATATGATACGCTCTTTCACACATAAACCTCCTTATATCTTCCTCAAAACAACCACCATACCTACCTATTATGGAACCTCCATAGCCATACCAAGATATATTGCCATGCAACTATCCACAAATACGCTAATCATGACACATTCATCATTGTCATAGTGCTTAGACTGATAATGTAGTTGACATAGTATTTGTGGCAAAGCCACCGTTCATAATTCTTTCATACATGTCACTCTTGATTCATTGCATATCCTGCACATCACGGAGGCATTCATATAGAGTCATACTTTGTTCTAGTATCGAGTTGTAATCATTGAGTTGTAAATAAATAGAAGTGTGATGATCATCATTTTCTAGAGCATTGTCCCAAGTGAGGAATAAAAAAGAGAAAGGCCATAAAAAGAGAAGTCCCAAAAAATAAGAGAAAAGAGAGAAGGGACAAAGCTACTATCCTTTGCCACACTTGTGCTTCAAAGTAGCACCATAATCTTCATGATAGAGAGTCTCTTGTTTTGTCACTTTCATATACTAGTGGGAATTTTTCATTATAGAACTTGGCTTGTATATTCCAACAATGGGCCTCCTCAAGTGCCCTAGGTCTTCGTGAGCAAGCAAGTTGGATACACACCCACTTAGTTTCTTTTGTTGAGCTTCCATACATTTATAGCTCTAGTGCATCCGTTGCATGGCAATCCCTACTCCTTGCATTAACATCAGTCGATGGGCATCTCCATAGCCCATTTATTAGCCTCGTTGATGTGAGATCTTCTCCTTTTTTGTCTTCTCCACATAACCCCCGTCATCATATCCTATTCCACCCATAGTGCTATGTCCATGGCTCGCGCTCATATATTGCGTGAAAGTTTATAAGTTTAAGATTACTAAAGTATGAAACAATTGCTTGGCTTGTCATCGCGGTTGTGCATGATGAGAGCATTCTTGTGTAACGAAAACGGAGCATGACTAAACTATATGATTTTGTAGGGATGAACTTTCTATGGCCATGTTATTTTGAGAAGACATAATTGCTTAGTTAGTATGCTTGAAGTATTATTATTTTTATGTCAATATGAACTTTTGTCTTGAATCTTTCGGATCTGAATATTCATACCACAATTAAGAAGAATTACATTGAAATTATGCCAAGTAGCACTCCGCATCAAAAATTCTGTTTTAATCATTTACCTACTCGAGGACGAGCAGGAATTAAGCTTGGGGATGCCTGATATGTCTCCAACGTATCTATAATTTTTTATTGCTCCACGCTATATTATCTACTGTTTTGGACCATATTGGGCTTTATTTTCCACTTTTATATTATTTTTGGGACTAACCTATTAACCGGAGACCCAGCCCAGAATTGCTGTTTTTTTTGCCTATTTCAGTGTTTCGGAAAAAACGGAATATCAAACGGGTCCAAACGGAATGAAACCATCGAGAACGTGATTTTCTCACCGAATATGACCCAGGAGACTTGGACCCTACGTTAAGAAAGCCACGAGGTGGGCACGAGGTAGGGGGCGCGCCTACCCCCCTAGGGCGCGCCCCCACCCTTGTGGGCCCCAAGAAGCTCCACCGACGTACTTCTTCCTCCTATACATACCTACGTACCCCCAAACGATCAGATACGGAACCAAAAACCTAATTCCACCGGCGCAACTTTCTGTACCCACGAGATCCCATCTTGGGGCCTGTTTCGGAGCTCCGCCGGAAGGGGAATCCACCACGGTGGGCTTCTACGTCATCACCATAGCCCCTCCGATGAAGTGTGAGTAGTTTACCTCAGACCTTCGGGTCCATAGTTAGTAGCTAGATGGCTTCTTCTCTCTTTTTGGATCTCAATACAATGTCCCCCCCTCTCTCGTGGAGATCTATTTGATGTAATCTTCTTTTTGTGGTGTGTTTGTTGAGATTGATGAATTGTGGGTTTATTATCAAGATTATCTATGAACAATATTTGAATCTTCTCTAAATTCTTTTATGTATGATTGGTTATCTTTGCAAGTCTCTTCGAATTATCAGTTTGGTTTGGCCTACTAGATTGGTTTTTCTTGCAATGGGAGAAGTGATTAGCTTTGGGTTCCATCTTATGTGTCCTTTCCCAAAGGATGAGGGGCAGCAAGGCACGCATTGTATTGTTGCCATCGAGGATAACAAGATGGGATTTTTATCATATTGCATGAATTTAGCCCTCTACATCATGTCATCTTGCTTACATGCTACTGTTTTCATTAACTTAATACTCTAGATGCATGCTGGATAGCGGTCGATGAGTGGAGTAATAGTAGTAGATGTAGGCGAGTCAGTCTACTTGTCTCGGACGTGATGCCTATATACATGATCATACCTAGATACTCTCATAACTATGCTCAATTCTGTCAATTGCTCAACAATAATTCGTTCACCCACCGTAAAATACTTATGCTCTTGAGAGAAGCCACTAGTAAAAGCAATGGCCCCCGGGTCTATTCTCATCATATTAATCTTCCATCACTTTATTATTGCATTTGCTTTTTTACTTTGATTTTTATTTTACTTTGCATCTTTATACCAAAAATACCAAAAATATTATCTATCATCTCTATCAGATCTCACTCTCGTAAGTGACCGTGAAGGGATTGACAACCGCTATTCGCATTGGTTGCAAGGAGTTATTTGCTTTGTGTAGGTACGAGGGACTCGCGTGTGGCCTCCTACTGGATTGATACCTTGGTTCTCAAAAACTGAGGGAAATACTTATGCTACTTTGCTACATCATCCTTTCCTCTTCAACGAAATCCAACGCAGTGCTCAAGAGGTAGCAGAGACCCTCGCCGGATCTCCGTCTCTGGCCGCTTGATGACCCCACAAGTATAGGGGATCTATCGTAGTCCTTTCAATAAGTAAGAGTGTCGAACCCAACGAGGAGCATAAGGAAATGATAAGCGGTTTTCAGGAAGGTATTCTTTGCAAGCACTGAAATTATCGGTAGCAGATAGTTTTGTGATAAGGTAATTTGTAACGGGTAACAAGTAATGAAAGTAAATAAAGTGCAGCAAGGTGGCCCAATCCTTTTTGTAGCAAAGGACAAGCGTGGACAATTTCTTATATGAAGGAAAACGCTCCCGAGGACACATGGGAATTATCGTCAAGCTAGTTTTCATCACGTTCATATGATTCGCGTTCGGTACTTTGATAATTTGATATGTGGGTGGACGGTGCTTGGGTGCTGTCCTTACTTGGACAAGCATCCCACTTATGATTAACTCCTATTGCAAGCATCCGCAACTACAAAAGAAGTATTAAGGTAAACCTAACCATAGCATGAAACATATGGATCCAAATCAGCCCCTTTAAGCAACGCATAAACTAGGGTTTAAGCTTCTGTCACTCTAGCAACCCATCATCTACTTATTACTTCCCAATGCCTTCCTCTAGGCCCAAACAATGGTGAAGTGTCATGTAGTCGACGGTCACATAACACCACTAGAGGAGAGACAACATTCATCTCATCAAAATATCGAACGAGTACCAAATTCACATGACTACTAATAGCAAGACTTCTCATGTCCTCAGGAACAAATGTAACTACTCACAAAGCATATTCATGTTCATAATCAGAGGGGTATTAATATGCATAAAGGATCTGAACATATGATCTTCCACCAAATAAACCAACTAGCATCAACTACAAGGAGTAATCAACACTACTAGTGAAAGGATCGATATAGTTGACTAGAGGGGGGGGGGGTGAATAGGCAACTAACAATTTTTAGCTTTTCTTTACCAATTTAAACTTTGCATCAAAGTAGGTTGTCTAGATATGCAACTAGGTGAGAAACCTAGATGATGCGACAACAACAAGCACACAAGCAAGCTAGGGATATAACACAAATAAGCTTGCACAAGTAAAGGCACGAGATAACCAAGAGTGGGGCCGGTGGAGACGAGGATGTGTTACCAAGTTCCTTCCTTTTGAGGAAGTACGTCTCCGTTGGAGTGGTGTGGAGGCACAATGCTCCCAAGAAGCCACTAGGGCCACAGATTCTCCTCACGCCCTCACACAATGCGAGATGTCGTGATTCCACTATTGGTGCCCTTGGAGGCGGCGATCAACCTTTACAAACAAGGTTGGGGCAATCTCCACAACTTAATTGGAGGCTCCCGACGACACCACAAAGCTTCACCACAATGGACTATGGCTCATGGTGACCTCAACCGTCTAGGGTGCTCAAACACCCAAGAGTAACAAGATCCGCAAGGGATTAGTGGGGGAATCAAATTTCTCTTGGTGGAAGTGTAGAACTTGGCCTTCTCAACCAATCCTGAGCAGATCAACAAGTTTGATTGGCTAGGGAGAGAGATCGGGCGAAAATGGAGCTTGGAGCAACAATGGAGCTTGGGTTTGGAAGAGGTAGTCAACTAGAGGAAGAAGACACCCATTATATAGTGGAGAACCAAATCCAACCATTATCCACTTAACCAGCCCGCGACCTACGGTACTACCGCCCGGGAAAAGCGGTACTACCGCGACCTACCGCGGTACTACCGCTGCTACGGCAGGAACTAGGACAGGCCTGAAGCACTTAGGCTGAGGACGGTACTGCCGCAGGAGCGGTACTACCGCTCCCCCTTGCGGTACTTCCGCAAGGCAGGTTGGCCTAGCCTGGGAAGGGTGCGGATGAATAAAAATACATCCGTGCCAACTTCCGCTGAAAATCAATCGATGCAAAAACCTGACACGGTACTACCGCACATGGCATGCAGTACTACCGCGCAGGGAGCGGATGTAAAAAATTACATCCGCCCCTACTTCCGCTCATGTAGCTGTGCCAGACCAGGACTCACGGTACTACCGCGCGCGTGGGGCGGTACTACCGCGTAGGGCACAGACGTAAAAAATGACGTCCGCTCCTACAGGCGCACGAGCAGCTGAGTCTGGTCTGAGGCCACGGTAGTACATCTCCGTAGAAGAGGTACTACCGCGGGCGTCTACGGTACTACCGCAAGGGCATGCGGTACTACCGCAGGGGCCTGCGTTACTCCCGCTCTGTGGAGCAGTACTACCGTTTACCCTAGAACAACAACACTAGGAATTCTTCTCTCTACATAGAAATGAGGAAAATGGAGGATGCTCCAAAGCGCAAGGGGAAAGGTGGTGTATAGGAAGGAAACGTGTACGTGATGATTCCACCCAAACCTTTCTGAAGCGGACCCCCTCTTAATAGTACGGCTTTCCTACGACTCAACTCCACCGAAAGGAAACGTAGAAAAACTCCGTCTTCAATAGTCTTTGAGGGGCACCAAACCGTCTTGTGCCTAGCGATGAAACGTCTGAAAAACTCATGGCACATGATTAGTCCGCAAAAGAATTGTAATCAATCACCAAAACACTTTAGGGATAAATATGCCCTTACAATCTCCCCCTTTTTGGTGGATTGATGACAATACGGGATTTGCACAAAGGGAAACGATATAGAGCATAGGCAAACCCCACATCTATAAAATATAGACGGGCTCCCCCTAGATGTGTGCAATCTAGATAGGTGCTTTGGGCTGCACGACACACATACTAGGATCAGCACTCCCCCTATATTTTACAGACAAGGAATATCTTGCAATAATAAGGCTAACACTAAGCAAGATAGCAAACAAGAGCATAACATAAATAGCACAATATATCATAAGATCACTTAGATACGATAGAGTGCATATGTCTAACACCATATGAAGGATAAGTCTCACAAGCGCAAACCAAACCAAAGAATACGAGGTTCAACAGAAACGCAAACGAAACAACACGATAAAACGACTCGCAAATCCTACACTCTCTCCCCCTTTGGCATCGAGACGCCAAAAAGGCAGAGAGGACACCTACACACAAGGGGTGGCTCAAGCGGAGTAATCACTCGCGCGCTCCTCGTCAGACTCAGCAGCGGGGACGGTCTCCTCAAAGTCCTCCTCAGAATCAGTCCACTTGAAGCCTTGCTTCGCCATCCACTCAGCCTCTGGAGTGATAACCTCCTCAGAACCGCCAGAAACTTCCTCTCCAAAGACCCTCATGATCTTCTTGTCATGGGCGGCGACTCTCCTTGGAGGCAACATGAGTCATGTAACGCCTTTGCTTGCATGCGTAATGTAGTCTTCATCTTGTCCTTCAGCTTCTTGGCCCACGAGGGCTCAGAGGAGCAAGGGGAAAACCCAGCAGCGCGGTCCTCACCAGCATCCTTCGCCTCAACCTCCTCCCCATCACCAGCCCTCTGAGCAGCCGACGCCTCAGCACGAGTAGTAGTGTTGGCCCACTTGGGCTTGACACGGAGACTGATGGACTCATGACGAATCCAGTCTGGAGCAAGGAACTCATCACCGGAGAACAGCTTCTCCCAAGTCTTGGAGATCAACAGAAACAGGTACGGTCCATAGATGGGTACCTTGCGGTTGAACACCGCGAACCGAAGCTCACACCACATGATATGTGAGACATCAAGTGGTTGAGACTGAGACACACGCGCCTCCTCGCACAGGAGCATCATATCCACCAGATAGGCATGCACCTTGTCCTTGTCACCAATGCGAGGGAAAAGAGAGTTGTGGAAGATGCGATACATGATGTCCAGAAATGGGTTCAGCACCCACATCGTCTTGCCACTGGGAAGCGTCTTTGCAACATAATATTGCTGGAGCCTGTTCTTGCTGGCTAACTCAGGGTTGGCATGAGGGCTAACACCAACGGGTGTGTTGAGCCCCTCATCAGGTACGTGGAGCAGATCCATGAAGTCCTTCCAGGTAGCAGTCAACTGACGTCCATTGGTCATCCAGGTCATCCTTCGATCCTCCCCAGAGTGAAAGTGAACTGAGGCAAAGAACTGGCAAATAATCTCAGGGTCATAGTCCAGGTGAAAGGAGATCACATGTTCAATGCCAAACTGCTCCACCAAGTCCAGAGCCTCTCCAAAGTAATCACGGTGCTTGTCCTGCCTCATGTGATTCATGTCAATCCACTTGACATCCACATAGGTGTTTTGCTTGGCCTTGATCACATCCAGATAAATGAGAGTCTGCTGCTTGGTCCAAAACAGGTCATTTCCTTTGAAGATAGCACGTGCATTCACATATGGGTTGATCTGCCTTCGAGGGATAAACTCAGAAAGTGGTATCTCGTCCATGCCCTTTGCGGGTTCCTTGTACTTGCTGGCGGAGGACTTGACATTGCGCTTAGGGGCACTGGAGCCCTCTGGAGCTTCATCTTGATTGCGCAGACGCTTGGAGCTAGTGTCACGACTGGGATTGGAACGGCGAGCAGGAGCACCAGAGCCACCACCTAAGACACAAGGCAAAAAGCACAAATGAAAAGCAAGAAGAATCAATGCAAAGACCTCAGCAAAGCAAGGGAAACATGTAAAAAGCATACGTGGTAATTGCCAAGAAGAAGGTTGGACAACAACTAGTCGCGGTAGTACCGTGTGAAGGCACGGTAGTACCAGGGCTCGGAGTGGTAGTAGAACTTTAGTACCACGGCTCGGGCGGTAGTGCCGCACCTGAGGGGCGGTAGTACCGTACAAGCGATAGTACCGCACCGGAGATGCGGTAGTACCGCAACAACGTCAGATCCGAACCATTTGAATCTGAGAATAACCATGAAAACGAGGCGGTACCACGGTTGATCAAATCTACCATGGGACAACATATCAAGTATAATTTCTACGCAACACTACTCTCCTACATCCTACTCTGCATAGATTTGGCCTAAAATCTCAAGAACACATGCATCTCCCCAAAAACCTAGAGGCAAAAGAACGAACAAGAGAGAGAGGGATTTGGGGAGAAAACTTGTTCCATGGCAAGAGGAAGTGGTGGGGAACGTTCCCACCGGTCAGAATCCGAGGAGAGCAGCCGGAGGCGGAGATCTGGCGAGGGTCTCCGGCGCCGTTCTTGAGCAGGAGAGAGAAAGGCGGTGAGGAGAGAAACAGACGAATGTGTATGGGGGAGTTGGAACTCCCCCTGCCCGGGTCTTAACCCCCACGCGCACTCGTCAGCGTGGTAGTACCGCATCTCATCGCGGTAGTACCGCTCGGGCGGAAGTACCGCACTGGAGCGGTAGTACCGCTCCCCAAAGCGGCAGTAAAACCGCGCTGGGTGCGGAAGTACCGTGCGCTCCACTTGTGGTAGTACCATGGCTTGCCGCGGTAGTACCGTGAGCTCAAGAAGATGCATGTTTCAGACGAAAGAGAAAGGGTCTTTGCAAGGAAATTTCAAGCGAAAGAGACACCACAAGAACACGCTCAACACGAAGAAAGAAAGGAAAGAGACAACAAGGACCAACCATGAGACACAATCTCTCCAAGGAGAGGGCGGTGGCCGGAGCCACCTATGTTTGAGTCAATTGGTATGGCACCACGAAGAATTATCCTTGGGCCCATGACCAAAACTCGTCTTTGAAGCACAAGTACCATAAAAATGGCTAATGTGAAAGATTTGATCAATTTATGCATAATGGGGGGAGGGAGAGTTCATTGAGAGAACAACACTCCCCCTATGTCCATGGCTACACCTAAACACGATAACAAGTTGAATATGGTGGGGTGTGCAATGGTTCAAGCAACATTGCTCGAATCAATGATATTTAGCTCATGTCTTAACTCGCGAAATCTTTCTTCATCCAATTGCTTCGTAAAAACATCTGCAAGGTTATCATGAGTGTTGACGTAGTTGAGATCGATCTCCCCTTGCCTAATGTGATCCCGGATGAAGTGATACCGAATCTCAATATGCTTCGTCTTGAAGTGTTGCACCGGGTTGAGAGAAATCTTGATGGCACTTTCATTGTCACACCAAAGAGGCACTTTGTCACAAATGACACCGTAATCCTTTAAAGTTTGCCTCATCCATAAGAGTTGTGCACAACAACTACTGGCAGCCACATACTCCGCTTCGGTGGACGAGAGAGACACACAGTTTTGCTTCTTAGAAGACCAACTCACCAAAGAGCAACCAAGAAATTGGCACCCTCCAGAAGTGGACTTCCTATCCACTTTGTCTCCCGCCCAATCGGAGTCTGAATACCCTAAAAGCTTGAAGTTTGCTCCTCTTGGGTACCATAAGCCAAAGTTTGGGGTATGAGCCAAATATCGAAAGATTCGCTTGACCGCCACAAAGTGGCTTTCCTTAGGTGCGGCTTGAAACCGTGCACAAATTCCCACACTCAACATGATATCCGGTCTAGATACACAAAGGTAAAGCAAGGATCCAATCATGGAATGATATACCTTTTGATCCACCGCTTTACCATTGGGATCAATGTCAAGTTGGCAATTGGTGGGCATTGGAGTGGAAGCCGGCTTGACATCACTTAGCTTGAATATCTTGAGCATGTCTTGAGTGTATTTGGCTTGGTTGATGAAGGTTCCTTCTCTTCTTTGCTTCACTTCGAACCCGAGAAAGAACTTCAGCTCTCCCATTGAAGACATCTTGAACTTTGAGGTCATGAGTGCGGCAAATTCCTCATTGAAAGCTTTGTTAGGGGAACCAAAGATAATATCATCAACATATAGTTGGCACACAAACAACTCCCCTTTGACCTTCTTAGTAAAAAGAGTGGGGTCGATTAGCCCCACTTCAAATCCACGGTCTTGTAGCAACTCGGTAAGGTGGTCATACCATGCACGTGGGGCTTGTTTAAGGCCATAGAGTGCCTTATCGAGTTGATACACATGATCGGGAAAGTAGGGATCCTCGAACCTGGGGGGTTGCTTGACATATACCAACTCATTAATGGGACCATTAAGAAAAGCACTTTTCACATCCATTTGTTGCAACTTAAAGTTGTGATGGGAAGCATAAGCAATCAACAAATGAATGGATTCAAGGCGAGCAATGGGAGCAAAGGTTTCACCGTAGTCGATACCCTCGACTTGGTAGTAGCCTTGTGCCACCAATCTAGCCTTGTTGTGGGCGATGGTCCCATGAGCATCTTGCTTGTTCTTGAATATCCACTTGGTTCCAATGACATTGTGGTTCCCCATTGGCCTTGGCACCAATCTCCACACCTTGTTGTACTTGAAGTTGTTGAGTTCTTCATGCATGGCATTAAGCCAATACGGATCTTCGAGCGCCTCATATACCTTTTGGGGTTCAACACAAGAGACAAACGCGTGATGTTCACAATAGTTTGCCAATTGTCTACGAGTGCTTACCCCCTTTTGGATGCTTCCAAGTACATTCTTCAGAGATGACCCTTGGTGGAGAGATTGGAAGCAATTTTGGCGGCACGACGCTCCAATTCCTCCTCGGGGGTGAGTCGAGGAGTGGTCACTTGATCATCTTGAGCGCCGTCTTGAGCTTGTTCTTGATCTTGAACTTGCTCGGAGGAGAGAACTTGGCCTTGGGCTTCACTTGGTGTTTCAACACCATCTTGAGATTGATCTTGCCCTTGGACTTGTTGATGAGGTTGAGGGCCTTCATTTTGTTCTTCGGAAGCGTGTGGGCCTTGGGTTGGTGATGGCTCCACTTGAATGGAGCATTATCCTTCTCCTTCGACCACAAGGGGTTCATCAATGGGTAGGATAAAACCAACTCCCATTCTTCTTATGGCTTGGGGAGGAATTTCATCACCTACATCACAAGTGCCACTTTGCTCCACTTGGGAGCCGTTATTCTCATCAAACTCCACATTACACGTCTCCTCAATAAGACCCGTGGACTTATCGAGGACACGGTAAGCATGGGAGTTTGTAGCATAACCAACAAATATGCCCTCATAAGCTCTAGCCTCAAATTTAGACAACGAACACCTTTCTTGAGAATGAAACACTTGCACGCGAACACCCGAAAGTACCTGAGGTTGGCCTTGTTACCGGTGAGTATCTCATATGGAGTCTTGTTCAAGCGAAGTTGTATGGAGAATTGAACTCCACCATCATGGTCCTTGCCGCATCCATCAATGTCCGGTTCTTCCTCTTCGCTACACCATTTTGTTGAGGTGTGTAAGGTGCGGAGTAATAATGCTTGATCCCCTCATCACTAAGAAACTCATACAAGGTGTAGTTCTTGAACTCGGTGCCGTTGTCACTTCTTATTGTCAAGATCTTTGCATTGTGTTGACGTTGGGCTTCATTTGCAAAGTCAATGACGGTTTGTTGGGTCTCGCTCTTCCTCTTGAAGAAATATACCCAAGTGTATCTTGAATAGTCATCCACAATCACCAAGCAATACTTCCTACCCCCAAGACGATGGAGGCCCAAAGAGATCCAAATGAAGGAGCTCCAAAGGCCTCTTCGAGTAAATGATAGTCGTGGGAGGGTGAGCCTTCTCATGTAGCTTTCCTTTGATACAAGCACTGCAAGCACGATCTTTAGCAAAACTGACATTCGTTAGTCCACGGACATGGTCCCCCTTGAGAAGACTTTGCAAAGATCTCATATTGACATGGGCTAAACGGCGATGCCAAAGCCATCCCACGTCAACTTTAGCCATTAGGCATGTCGCGGTCTTAGTGGGTCGCTCCAAAAAGTTAATCACATAGAGACCGTTCTCGACATGCCCAACAAAGGCTACTTTAAGAGTCTTGCTCCACAAGAGGGCCACGGTATCAATATAAAAGAAAGTGGCAAAACCCATGAGTGCAAGTTGACGAACGGAAAGTAAATTGTATGCAAGGGACTCAACAAGCATGACCTTCTCGATCGTGAGATCATGAGAAATGACAACCTTGCCAAGCCCTTATACCTTAGAGGACGATGCATCACCCCACTCGACATTGGTGGGCATAGATGGAATCTTGTGAACATCCACCACCAAGTCCTTGCTCCCGGTCATATGATTAGTTGCTCCACTATCGAGCAACCATGATCCCCCACCGGAAGCAAACACCTACAAGAAATCAATGCTTGGTTTTAGGTACCCATTTTGTAATGGGTCCTTTGATGTTAGTAACAAGGGTCTTAGGAACCCAAATAGACCACTCAATGTACTCATAAGGAGAACCAACAAATTTGGCATAAACATGCCCATCACTTGCACGGCACAACACATAAGAAGGGTTAAAGTCGCCGGCTTTGTTGGAAGGGGTGGCATTGCCTTTCTTGACACCACCACCCTTCACATTGTTCTTCTTCTCCTTGGAAACACCCTCTTCCTCCTTCACAAAGGTTTGCTTAAGAGGGGTAGGTCGTTTGGTCTTGTCATTCTTCTTCTTGTTCTTGGGCATGGGTGCGAACCCAATCCCTTCCTTGGCCACAACTTCCTTTTGATTGCTCAAAAGGTTGTTGAGGTTCTTCTCACCTTGAATGCACGACACAAGGCCTTTCTCAAGTCACTCCTTCAACTTAGCATTCTCCTCAACAAGATGCACATGCTCACAACAAGGGTTAGTAGCATTTGCATTATCAATTAACACCATATGAGGAAAGGTGGCTTTCTCCTTTGTTAGCTTCACTTGGAGTTGATCACTTGGAGTTGATCATGAGACTCCTTGAGGCCTTGTGAGCCTTGTCAAGTATATCAAACTCCTCCTTGAGTCTAGCAAGATCAACCCCAAGTTTGCCCTTCTCGGAATTTAGCACACGAGATACAACAAGAGCATGATCAAGATCTTTCTTTAATTTAGCATGATCATCGTTGTGTGACTCCTCAAGAGCCAAACGAAGACCGCGCTCTTCTTCAATAGCATTGGAAAGATCCGAAATATCATCGGCATAGTCATGACTATGCCCCTCCATCTTAGAGATGGTATCTTCGTGAGCCTCGATCATGTCATTGGCTTCACCAAGTTGTTCTAGGAGAGCAATGAAGTGCTTCTTGGGTTTACCTTTGAGTTTATACATAAAAGACGCAAACGCATTCTCCTCCACACTAGACCCCTCATGTTCATCAATGCAATCCATCAAAGAGGGATTATTAATGATGGTAGTTTTGATGTTGGGGGTTACCTTTTTGGTGTCTTTAGCCATGAGACACTTGGCGGTGATGTTCTCATTAGGTGAGTCGAAGAGAGAAGCTCGTGGAGTTGTTGCAATGGCAACGGAGGCCATGGCAACCGACTCACCATCTTCATCATCATCATTGTACTCTTCTTGTACCACCAACGCCTTGGGAGGAGCCTTCTTGGTGAAGTTGCTCTTGTTAGAGAAAGACTTGGCCTTGTCCTTTCGGATGAGCTTGCCACCATTGTCTTCTCTTTTTTCATACGGGCATTCCGCAACAAAATGGCTCACATTGCCACAATTATAGCAAGTCCTCACACGTTGCTTGACCTTCGTGCCACTTGAGTTGATCTTGTTGAAGTTGGGCCTTGAGTTCTTCTTGCTCAAAAATTGCCTTGAAGCAAGAGCCATGTGTTCATGATAAGCATACTTTGTATCTTCGAGATTGCCTTCCTCTTATTCCTCCTCTTCTTCTTCTTCTTCAACACAAACCTTGGCCTTCAATGCAAGGTTGGGCTTCTTTGCCCTTTGAGAGCGAAGCACCGCATTGTCGGTGGTATTGTCCAAGATGCTCATAGCCACAAACTCATCCAACACTTCACTTGAGGACAAAGTGTGGAAGTCCGGCCTTTGACGAATGACGGAGGACATGGCCTTGTGGTAAGGCATCATTGCCTTGAGGAATTTCTGCTTGATCCAATTGTCATCCGTGTCCTTGCTTCCATGATCTCGGAGTGAAACCGCGAGTTTGGTTACTCTCCGATAAAGCTCACGAGGTTCTTGATCCTCTTTCATTGAGAACTCGTCGGCTTCATCTTGCACCACTTCATAGTTGAAGCGTTGAATGCTTGCGCTTCCCAGGTAGAGGGCAACAACTTGGTGCCATGCATCTTTGGCCATGGCGTAGGGCCGGAGGTGAGCAATATCTTCGGGTGGAATAGCATCTTGGATGATGAAGAGAGCATTCTCATTGAATTGATTATCCGCGGCTTCTCTAGGAGTGAAGTTGCTTTGGTCATGCGGATAGAAACCTTCTTTAATGATTCTCCAAAGATTAGTATTCACATGATTTAAATGACGCTTAAACCGATAGACCCAAGAATCAAAGTCCTCATTTTTCACAATCTTAGGGGGAGGACCGGCATGATTCAAATGAGTAGAAGGAATCGGTCCATCATAAACAAGTGGAGGTTCCACATGGGCAAAGATGCCACTACCATTCTTACCACTAGAAGAAGGAGCTTTTTCACCAGTAGCTTCCCCCTTCTCGGAGTTAGCATCCGTCACCTTGTTAGTGGGATCACCCGCTTTCAGCGGTGCGGTGGAAAGTTTAAGCCCTTCAATGAATTTATTAAACATGCTTTCAACCTCGGTCGTCATGGAGGTTTTCAATGTGTCCAAAGCCACATTGAATTCCTCACGAGAGACCGCGTTCCCCATCTCCTCAGAGACGAGACCGGATTCGCACCGGAGTGCTCCTCCACACCGTCTACGACGTCAACCATACTCTTTGGACGGCAAAGTCCTTAATAAAGAGAGGAGGCTCTGATACCAATAGAAAGGATCGATATAGTTGACTAGAGGGGGGGGGGTGAATAGGCAACTAACAATTTTTAGCTTTTCTTTACCAGTTTAAACTTTGCATCAAAGTAGGTTGCCTAGATATGCAACTAGGTGAGCAACCTATATGATGCAACAACAACAAGCACACAAGCAAGCTAGGGATATAACACAAATAAGCTTGCACAAGTAAAGGCACGAGATAACCAAGAGTGGAGCCAGTGGAGACGAGGATGTGTTACCGAAGTTCCTTCCTTTTGAGGGGAAGTACGTCTCCGTTGGAGCGGTGTGGAGGCACAATGCTCCCCAAGAAGCCACAAGGGCCACCGTATTCTCCTCACACCCTCACACAATGCGAGATGCCGTGATTCCACTATTGGTGCCCTTGGAGGCGGCGACCGAACCTTTACAAACAAGGTTGGGGTAATCTCCACAACTTAATTGGAGGCTCCCAACGACACCACGAAGCTTCACCACAATGGACTATGGCTCATGATGACCTCAACCGTCTAGGGTGCTCAAACACCCAAGAGTAACAAGATCCGCAAGGTATTAGTGGGGGAATCAAATTTCTCTTGGTGGAAGTGTAGATCGTGGCCTTCTCAACCAATCCCGAGCAAATCAACAAGTTTGATTGGCTAGGGAGAGAGATCGGGCGAAAATGGAGCTTGGAGCAACAATGGAGCTTGGGGTTGGAAGAGGTAGTCAACTAGAGGAAGAAGACATCCCTTATATAGTGGAGAACCAAATCCAACCGTTATCCACTTAACCAGCCCGCGACCTGCGGTACTACCGCCCAGGAAAAGCGGTACTACCGCAAGGCCTCACGGTACTACCGCGATCGACCACGGTACTACCGGTGCTACGGCAGGAACTAGGACATGCCTGAAGCGCTGAGGCTGAGGGCGGTACTGCCGCAGGAGCGGTACTACCGCTCCCCCTTGCGGTACTACCGCAAGGCAGGATTGGCCTAGCCTGGGAAGGGTTCGGATGAATAAAAATACATCCGTGCCAACTTCCGCTGAAAATCAATCGATGCAAAAATCCGACACGGTACTGCAGCACATGGCATGCGGTACTATCATACAGGAGCGGATGTAAAAATTACATCCGCCTACTTCCGCTCATGTAGCTGTGCCAGACCAGGACTCGCGGTACTACCGCGCGCATGGGGCGGTACTACCGCGTAGGGCGCGGACGTAAAAAAATACGTCCGCTCCTACAACCGCACAAGCAGCTGAGTCTGGTATGAGGCCACGGTAGTACATCTCCGTAGAAGAGGTACTATCATGCGTCACGGTACTATCAAGAAGGGCATGCGGTACTACCGAGGGCTCAAGCATTACTCCGCCTCAGGAGCAAGACTACCGTTTACCCTAGAACAACAACACTAGGAATTCTTCTCTCTACATAGAAATGAGGAAAATGGAGGATGCTCCAAAGCGCAAGGGGAAAGGTGGTATATAGGAAGGAAACGTGTACATAATGATTCCACTCGAACCTTTTCGAAGCGGACCCCCTCTTAATAGTACGGCTTTCCTACGACTCAACTCCACTGAAAGGAAACGTAGAAAAACGCCGTCTTCAATAGTCTTCGAGGGGCACCAAACCGTCTTGTGCCTAGCGATGAAACATCTGAAAAACTCATGGCACACGATTAGTCCGCAAAAGTATTGTCATCAATCACCAAAACATTTTAGGGATAAATATGCCCTTACAACTAGCAACCCACAGGTACCAATCTGAGGCTCTGGGACAAAGATTGGATACAAGAGATGAACTAGGGTTTTAGAGGAGATGGTGCTGGTGAAGATGTTGATGGAGATTGGCCCCCTCCCGATGAGAGGAGCATTGGTGATGACGATGGCGATGATTTCCCCATCCCGGAGGGAAGTTTCCCCGACAGAACAGCTCCGCCGGAGCCCTAGATTGGTTCCGCCTCGTGGCCTCGGAGTCTCGTCCCGAAAGCTTGCTTATGATTTTTTCTCAGATGAAAGACTTCATATAGCAGAAGATGGGCATCAGAGGGCCACCAGGGGCCCACGAGGCAGGGGGCGCGCCTAGGGGGGTAGGGCGCGCCCCCACCCTCGTGGCCAGGGTGTGGGCCCCCTCTGGTATTCTCTTCGCTCAGTATTTTTTATTATTTCCAAAAATAACTTCCGTGGAGTTTCAGGACTTTTGGAGTTGTGCAGAATAGGTCTCTAATATTTGCTCCTTTTCCAGCCCAGAATTCCAGCTGTCGGCATTCTTCCTCTTCATGTAAACCTTGTAAAATAAGAGAGAATAGGCATAAGTATTGTGACATAACGTGTAATAACAGCCCATAATGCAGTAAATATCAATATAAAAGCATGATGCAAAATGGACGTATCAACTCCCCCAAGCTTAGACCTCGCTTGTCCTCAAGCGGAAGCCGATAATGATAAATATGTCCACATGTTTAGAGGTAGAGGTGTCGATAAAATAAAATACGGACATGAGGGCATCATGATCATTGTCGTGGTATTCTCACGGGGGGTGCAAGACGACATATGCCACAAGGTGGCTTCGTGTGAGGGCAAGACTGCTGCCGGAATATCCAGGGTCGGGTATGCGAGTAGCACGCGCTAGTTTACCTGTGTTCGGGCTCTCCGGAGAGATAACACCCTACTCCTGCATGTCCGAGTATATCTGGTATGTATATCTGCATGCAGTGCTCCTGTCGTATCTAAGTTCAGTGCCATAGGCATCTGGCCTTGCATATGTCTTATATGGGTGTATAAGCTAGCTAGCAAGTGGGCATGAGAGTGCTCCACCGTAAGTGGCATGTATGCATGCGTGAGGGAATTCATCCTCCTGGACGGATGGATGAGGCCTCCTTTATAGTGTGTAGCTAGCTTAATGTGTAAGCTAGCTAGTGGCATGGGTGGTAGTGGCTTTGGTTGTAAGCTACCTTGGGTAGCTTACAAGCCAAGCTATGTAGGCATAGCTAGTGACATGGTGCATGTCATGCTTGTTCCCACTGGGTACTTTATAAATCAGTACCTGTGGGACACGGTACAATAGATGACGTTGCTATGCAGTCGTCTTGTCGGGTCGCGTCGGGCCTTGATTGACTTCCGGCTGGTTGGCGCAATCGGCAGCCGGCGATTAACTGGTGGAAGCGATCGGCAGCCAACGGTCGGCTGGGCGGCGAAGTCGGCAGCCGATCGGCTGGTGGTGCATCGGCAGCCAATGATCGGCTGGTGGAGCGGTCGGCTGGTGGTGCGGTCGGCAGCCGGTGATGGGCTGGTGGAGAAGTCGGCTGACCCGGCGGGTAGTTAGGCGAGGGCTTTGCTAGCCCGATGTCTTGAAATATCGTCTTGCCGTCTTCGGGTATCCGTGTCCAATTACTCGACAAGAGCCCCCAAGCCTCCCGCAACTTGGCAAAGTTAGGCGGAGGTTTTTGTGATGTTCATGGAAATGATCATGAAAAAGACAAAGTTAGTCCACACAGATATATCATGTGTTTGCTTTTAGCATTGCAAGTTTTATGCGGAGGGTGCCGACTCGGTTTCGTCCGAGCCCCCTAAATCTTTTTCGTGTTCCCTCCGCTTTTTGGCTTGTGCTCTTGCTCGCCGGACAGCCGCTCTGCGATGCAATGTGGTCGAGAGTGGGCCAAGTGGAGTGTCTGATACTCGAGCTCGGGAGCAGATTCGACCGAGCAGATACTTGTAAAGGAAATGGTCGGGTCGCCCGAGGCGTTTCTCTTCCCGGACGTTTTTCGCGTGGGTGGCCTCCAGCGTTCACTCTTGCCAGTCGGACAGCTGCTCTGCGGTCTGTGACTAAGAGTGGGCCTTTTGGTACCTTGACGCTACTAAAGCCGTCTGCGGGAACTAACGACTTCGAAAAGCGGCCATCCCCCGGGCCAGCTCTGGCTGGCGCCGGGGCGAACAGTGATGCAACTGTAATGAAATGCGAAGATAGCCCCGGAGCGTCGCTCGGGATTATTCGTGCTTGCGTGATGCAAAAATATGCGGGTGAGGAGCTCACATTGATTTTCGTGCAGTCACGGTCGTCGAAGACAGCCGCGTGGTTTCGGCGCTTCATGAGTGCGTCGGCGCACTCATTGGTGTAGCCTTCGAGCCCCGGGTGCTCGAAGAGGGTCGGCGGTCAGGCTCGACCGCCAGCGTCGGCGTCTTGCAACGCCCTTTTTTCTTCTCTCTCTTCTGCCGGCTGCTGGGAGCCGGACAAAACTCTTCTCTTGTCTGCAATCTTCCGTGGGCGCGCCAACAAGACTCCATCGGTGTAGCCCCGAGATTCGGGCCGACCACGAAAGGCCGGGCCGGAGCTCCCGTGACCACTTTGTCTTCTTCCTCGCGAAGTGCGTCGAGTGCACCCATTGGTGTAGCCCCGAGATTCGGGTCGATCACGATCGGGCCGGATCTCCCAAATGATAACTTTGTCTTCTTTCCTCACGGGCGCTCAAGACTCACTGGTGTAGCCCCCGAGATTCGAGCCGACTGCGGAGCAGTCGGACCGGATTTCCCAGCGACTACTTTGTCTTCTTCTCTTTTGCTGGCCGTTGACAGCCAGACGCTTCTTGTGCACGAGCAGTCAGGTGGGCGTTCCCCGACATAACAGTCGGGCTTTTTGCAGCCGGCCAGGCAGCCAGCGATCGGACGCACATCTGGCAATCGAACACACATTTTTTTAGCACCCGGCCACTTCTTTCTCAGCCGGCTTGGGCAGCCGGCCCTTGACTTTTCTCTCACCCGGCCTCCTCTTTTTTTTTTCTTTTTTTTTCGGGTAGTCGGCCCCTTTCTTTTCCAGTCGGCCACCGGGCAGCCGCCCTCTTCTCTACTTGGGCAGCATTGATCGAAGTCTTCCTTCTCCGCGTGGAACAAAGGCGGTGAAGCGGGCAGCCGCGAACGGGCGGCCACAGCGGAGCGGACCCGCGGCCGGGAGGCCGACGAGCAGCCTACACGAAGTCGGCACGCGGCCGAGCTGGCGAAGCGGGCGCCTGCGACGAGGACGTGAGCGCGGGCGAAGCGGAGGCGGAGAGGTGCGCCGAAGTCGCTGGTCGGGTTTATCCGGCGCGGGTAGCGGCCGCTGGCGGGCGCAGAGCAGCGGCCGCGAGGCCGACGAGCAGCCGTCGTCGTGAAGCCGGAGGCGGCTGGAATCGCGGAGTCGAGAAGGGGCGGCAGCCGCGCGGCGGCGGGCGGAGAACCAGCCGGGCGGACGAGTGCAGCAGCGCTGGGGAGCCAACCCGGAGGCGCGGAGCCGCCGGGCCGGGTTGCGGGAGGGCGCGGGACCCGTCTGGCGCGACACGGCAGGACGACGCCGCCGGGCGCAGCTAGACAGAGCCGGCGCGCTGGAGGCCGCAATGGCGACCGGTTGGTGGCGAAGTCGGAGCGGAGGATCCGACGCCGGGGAGCCGGCCGGGCGACCCGGGCGCCGCGGGTGCCGCCGTGGCGACCCGACAGCAGGAGTCGGCCCGGAGCAGCGATTGGCTGGAGGCGGTGACGTGAGGCCGACGTGCGGGAGGCCGGTCTGGCGAGGCGGACTTCATGGCGCGGAGCCGGGCGGGCGCCGCAGGGAGCCCGGGAGGGAGGACCCGCGCAGAGGACGGCGAAGCTTGGCGTGGCGACCCGGAGGTCGGTCGGAGGAGCCCTTCAGGCCAGCCGCGTGAGGAGGCGACGGGAGGCGGCCCAAGGCTCGCGTGGAGCCGGGCAGGGTTGCCGGAAGCCGGGCGCGGGCGAAGGCGACGGGCCGGGTGGCCGGAAGCCGCCAACAATGAGGCGGAGCCGTGCGCCGCAGTGGAGGCAACTTCAGCGGGGACTCGGAGCTCACGGAGCGCGCGAAGCGAGGCCATCAACAGAGGCGGAGCTGCCGGGCGAAGCCGACGGCCGCGGGCGTCCGGCCGGAATCGGCGAGCGTCGCCCGGTGACGACCGAGGAGAGGCCATGCAGGGGAGCAGCCGCCGAGGGCCGAGGGATCTCAGGCTGGGGACGGCCGACCGCCGTGGCCGCAGTGAGATACAGAGCAGCGAGCAATGGGACAGCTTGGGCATGCGGATGGGGGAGCCTGCAGCAGCCACGGCTCAGGAGCAGGAAGAGGCCGCAGCCGAGGGTAGTTGGCGGAGCAGAAGCAGCACGAGGATGCAGCAGGAGCTGCTACAGCCGGACACCAACGCCATGGATTTTGGAAGCGCATGGGCATTGTCTGATTAATGCAAGGCTAGTATCTGACCACGATTTTGCTAGTGTACAGAAAGTGTCTGACCATTATCTGGATGTGTATGGCTATGGTTTGACCATTGTTGACTAGCGTCTAGCTAGCTTGCAAAGATGGAGTATGAAGGAGCGAGCGCTCGTTTTGGCAGGAGCAAGGCGCAACGCGGAGGAAAGCAGGCGCGAGCGGCGCGTGGATGGCCACGGTCGACCGTAACGAGGCCCCGCGCTCGGCGCGTGCGGACGGGCAGCCGGCATCGCAACGGTGGTGACGAAGAGGCCGACGGCGAGGACGCGCCACCCCTCGCGGCCGCTCCGGGGGCGGGTCGATGTCGAGCCCCCGAGCGCTACCGGAGAGACGGCGCGACGCCGCGGCGGAGGCGATGAAGAAAAAAGGGTCCCGCCCGGACAGCGAAACCAGCAGCAGCGCGGTAGCATAGTACCGCCCCACGGTGGGCGCCAAATGTCGTGGTATTCTCACGGGGGGTGCAAGACGACATATGCCACAAGGTGGCTTCGTGTGAGGGCAAGACTGTTGCCGGAATATCCAGGGTCGGGTATGCGAGTAGCACGCGCTAGTTTACCCAGGTTCGGGGCTCTCCAGAGAGATAACACCCCTACTCCTGCATGTCTGAGTATATCTGGTATGTATATCTGGTACATAGTGCTCCTGAAGCTGTATCTAAGTTCAGTGCCATAGGCATCTGGCTTGCATATGTCTTATATGGGTGTATAAGCTAGCTAGCAAGTGGGCATGAGAGTGCTCCACCGTGAGTGGCATGTATGCATGCGTGAGGAAATTCATCCTCCTGGATGGATGGATGAGGCCACCTTTATAGTGTGTAGCTAGCTTAATGTGTAAGCTAGCTAGTGGCATGGGTGGTAGTGGCTTTGGTAGTAAGCTACCTTGGGTAGCTTACAAGCCAAGCTATGTAGGCATAGCTAGTGGCATGGTGCATGTCATGCTTGTCCCCACAGGGTACTTTATAAATCAGTACCCAGGGACACGGTACATAGATGACGCGTTGCGGCGATGCGGTCGTCGTGTCGTCGCGTCGGGCCATGATTGACTTGCAGCCGGCTGGTTGGCGCGATCGGCATCCAGATGTCTGGTGGAGCGATCGACAATAACAGTCGGCCTGGGCGGCCGGGGAGTCGGCAGCCAGCAGTCGGCCTGGTGGTGCAGTCGGCAGCCAGCAGTCGGCCTGGTGGTGCAGTCGGCAGCCAGCAGTCGGCCTGGTGGTGCAGTCGGCAGCCAGCAGTCGGCCTGGTGGAGCAGTCAGCAGCCAGCAGCCAGCAGCCGGCCGGGTAGTTGGACTGAGGGGCTTTGCTAGCCCCGATGTCTTGAAATATCGTCTTGCCGTCTTCGGGGTATCCGTGTCCAATTACTCCGACAATCATTCTTATAACAGCAACATATATGGATATTGTCATATGATTTCTTATGATAAAGTAACAATCTATCCACAATGTCAAGTATGAATCAGAAACTTTATTGAGAACTAACAAATGATAATCTCAGTCATTGAGGCAATTGCAATTTATCATAACATCGGAAAGAGTCAATATAAGAGCTTTTCAGCAAGTCCACATACTCAACTATCATTTAGTCTTTCACAATTGCTGACACTCACGCAATACTTGTGGTTACGGAGTTTTAATCGTATTACAGAGAAAGATAGGGGCTTATAGTTTCGCCTCCCAACCTTTACCTCAAGGGTAATGTCAACAATAATAGTTCATGCTGACTTACATCCAATTGGATATATATCAGGATCTTTCCAACACAAGGTGCTTGCCAAAGGATAAAATGTAAAAAGGAAAGGTGAAGATCACCATGACTCTTGCATAAGGGTAAGAGATAAAAGTAAAAGATAGGCCCTTCGCAGAGGGAAGCAGAGGTTGTCATGTGCTTTCATGGTTGGATGCACAAAATCTTAAATCAAAAGAACGTCACTTTATATTGCCACTTGTGATATGGACCTTTATTATGCAGTCCGTCGCTTTTATTTCTTCCACATCACAAGATCGTATAAAGCTTATTTTCTCCACACTAATAAATCATACATATTTAGAGAGCAATTTTTATTGCTTGCACCGATGACAACTTACTTGAAGGATCTTACTCAATTCATAGGTAGATATGGTGGACTCTCATGGCAAAACTGGGTTTAAGGGTATTAGGAAGCACAAGTAGTATCTCTACTTGGTGCAAAGAATTTGGATAGCATGAGGGAGAAAGGCAAGCTCAACATGTTGGATGATCCATGACAATATACTTTATTTCAGATATAAGAAAACATAACCCATTATGTTGTCTTCCTTGTCCAACATCAACTCTTTATCATGTCATATTTTAATGAGTGCTCACAATCATAAAAGATGTCCAAGATAGTATATTTATATGTGAAACCTCTCTTTCTTTATTACTTCCTATTAATTGCAACAATGACCAAAACTATGTTTGTCAACTCTCAACAACTTTTAGTCGTCATACTCTTTATATGTTAAGTCATTACTCTCCACAAGATCAATATGATCTCTTTATTTCTTTTTATTCTCTCTCTTTTCTTTTATTCCCTCAAGATCATGGCAAAATAATCAAGACCTTGACTCAACACTAATCTTTATTATATAACTCACGGACTCGATTACATAGAGGGATCATAAAGCAAAACTCAAAACTAAATCATACTAAACTTTTATTCTACTAGATCAAGATATTACCAAAAGGATCGAACTGAGAAAACGGTAAAGATAGGAGTGTGATGGTGATACGATACTAGGGCACCTCCACCAAGCTTGGCAGTTGCCAAGGGGAGTGCCAATACCAGATACTTAGTTTTCCTTTTTCAGAGGAGGTGATGATGGAGTTGTTGATGATGACAATCGTGTCTTTAGCTTCTTCATACTGTAATTGAGAAGGGCAATTTCCTCCTTCAAATCATCGACCTCCGATTCCAGCTTCAAGATCTTGTCACATAAATCTCCTTTGCTTTTCTGCCGAAAACGAGAAGGAATAGATCGGTTGTTAGATAGTTTAGCCCTCTTAGGGAGACTAGATTTCTTGAACTTCACGTGCATATCCCCAGGTTGAGGTAGAGGGACATCCTCCTCCTCCGAACTTGAATCATTGATCCTCATTAAGTGAGCATCCTCCTCCTCATCCGTAGTTCGACCACAAGGAGATAGATCCCCATAGGTCTTTGGGTCAGCAATGAGGTGTGAGACATAGCTCTCTCCGTCGGAATCCTGAGATGACATCTTGCTTCAAATCTGCTACAGAAATAGCTCGAAACAAAACCAGAGGATATTTGCATGATACGGTGGTCAAAACCTTCAGGAGATTATATAATGAATTTTTACCGACCGAAAGAAGTATCGTGCAAGAAAACAGAGTCCGGAGAGCACACGAGGTGCCGACGAGGAAGGGGGGCGAACATAGGGGGTAGGGCGCGCCTCCCACCCTCGTGTCCTTCCCGGACTGCTTCTTATTTTCCTATTTTCTTAAATATTCCAAAACGGAAATTGACATTAGAACTGTTCTGGAGTCGGTTTACTTACCGTACCACATACCTACACTACAAAAAAATACACTTCCGTGATGATACGTGTTTGTCACAGTAGGTCGCGTTTTTTGTCATGCATGACAGAATCAAAATAGTCATACATGTGCTGTCGTAGAAGTGTTCCATGACATTACCAAAATTATCATCACGGAAGTGTCCACTTCCATGACGATTAATCGCGTCCGCGAAGTGCTTTTCGTCAAGGGTGACCGACACGTGGCATCCACCGTAACGGAACGCCGTTAAGCTATCGGGTCGGGTTTTGGATCCGATAACCCATTAACAGCCCCGACCAATGGGAAATTTCCACGTGTAAAATTCTTATTGGTCGGACGAAACACGTGTCGTCACCGCTGGGTCGAGATAGGCGCCTATGATATGTCGACACGTGCCACGGCCCACCATCGCCCATTTAGCTTACAAAGCCGGCCCGTTTAACTTGGTCAAAAGTTAACGGGCTGGCCCATGAAAAGCCTGTTAACGGTCTCTTCGCAAATAGCCCATTTTACGGCCCGTTAACTCACGACCCGTTAGGCCCAAAAGGAAATCGGCCCAACAATGTCATGTGGGCCGTCGAATATAACACCAGCCCATTTCACTTTCGGCCCATGTATGGCCCACGACGTCTTTCGGCCCATATGAGGCCTTCTATCTTTTGGCCCTTTATAGGCCCACAGTGACTCTAGCCCATAATGAACAGTAATTTTCTTTGTACCCGTTAACAGCCCGTGATTTACATGGGCCGTTTCCAGCCCGTGTTAGCTTTCGGCCTATTGACGGCCCATACGTTCTTGGGCTCCTTTTCGGCCCTCGATTACTTCCGGCCCGTTACTGGCATGTTCCCCTAATGGGCGAAATTCGGCCCATGGAAAGAGTCGGCCCGTTCATTGGCATGTTCCCCAAATGGGCCAAATTCGCCCATAGCAAGAGTCGGCCGTTCTTGGCTCGTTACCCTAATGGGCCAAATTCGCCCATGGCAAGAGTCGGCCCGCTTCGCTCGTTAACCTGCGCCGCTTTCCAAATTTCCCATATTCTCGCCCATTAACGACCCATTACGCCTATGATGTAATTAAGCCTTTGCAGTCCCTACGGCATGTTAACGTCCGTTACCGTCTTTGGGCCGATACCACCACGCCCGACACGGCCCATGTAGACCCATTTATCCGACGGCCCGAGGCCCAACGACATAGCCCATTTATCGACTACCGAGGCCCACCGATTACTGAGCCCATTTATCGACGGCCAGTAGGAGACCCATGGATCCTACGGCCCGTATATGTGCCATGGTAGTTGCGGCCACTAGAAAACCAGGGAAAAAGAAGACTAGGAAATAGATAAGGCCGAAACTAACGCTAGGCTATTAAGGCGATTGCACAGATTACATCCACTCGGCATCAAAGATCGCCACCAAAGGCAAATATAGGGAACACCCTACACTATACAAAAATGGCTTGCTTTTTTCTTCAGCCGGTGGCTGCACATTAAGAATAAATTTTGTATCACACCAAAACAAATTACAACTATATAAAAAAAAGAAGGTTGGCATAAAACTTAACAGTCTAGCAGATAAATGCACCACCGTAAGTTCAAGCTTAGTTCATTTGACCGACCGTTAGGGTTTTCATGTCATATTGTCCGATGGAGCACCATAACTCTCGCCTTCATTTCCCTAGGCTCTCGAACAACATAGCAAATGTCCGATAGTCTGGTTTCAAAACCATGCATATCTTGGACGACATTGAGCAATGTTTCTCCTTGTTTCACAAAGGGCCTCTGTTAGGGAATGGACTTGTGTCCGAGCGCAGATACAACATTGCTTTGAGCTTGCATATCTTGATCATGAGGTAGTTTGGACGATATTGCCTTAACAACCAACCCAGATACGCAGAACGTGCTTTTGGCAATCGTTAGTGGATGTGCAGTCTTGACCCACTGCAGCAAGAGCCGACATTGCGGTTATAGTTGCCTCGCCACCTTCGTAAGGTGGTGGTTCCACCATTTTTCCATAGCTCGCTGAAAAGTTGAGGTTTTACATTAGTAGTACCGTAACGTAAGATATTAAGGAGGCAGCAAAACCAAACAAAATAGCTTTGGTCTATATACGTAACTTATTCTAGTGAACCCATGTAAAATATTAGTTGTATTTTATTGCAAAGTACATAATAAAACCAGGTTCCAAACATATGACCATGTACCATCGCTAATGTATTGTCTATTTCTTCACATTGTATTGAGGGCTAAGGATAAAGAGACGAAGTTTATAATACGGTAATCATAGTATGACATCATTCATATCACAAAACAACTGAGAACAGACAAACAGACAATTGTAACATTGTGTGGGCAAGTCCAGCACGGAACTAGATTACGGGTCAAGATCAAAGGAACATCACTCCTCTCTTTTAAACCTTGTAAGGTGTAATGATACGCTAAGACAATTGTGTATAAAATTGAAAAGAGTAATAGACATTGACTGCAAACCATGCGATTCAAGGCACAAGTCAGAGTAAGTAGTAGTTAAAAGGCATGAGGATTAAGGACTTACAACAGCGGCTTTGACTGGTGTAGTCATGCCCTTCTCCTTGCTGGTGTGACAGTCCTTGATGATTTCCACAACATTTGGTTCAGCTACTTTTTGGTCCTTGCGGGCTTTCCTGTGCATTTCGGACAAGTCAATATAGATCTGATAATATGTTACAGCGAAAAGAGTGAAACAACAGCTAATTACAAGAGCCTCGCAGTGTGCAATATAGCTATGAGATCCTGTCGTCTGTTGGAATTTCACTTTTGTACGGTTGGCCTTGTTCTTTGAACAGTTCACCTACAAGAAGATAGATTTGTGTGACACATGCGTAAATAGGACTTCAACATGTGATCTGATCACATATACATAATGTACCTGATACTTTGGATCGCACCGGTGTGTTTAACAAGGCCCCTCCGGTCTTCATCCGATATATTTTCCATGGAGATGTTTGGGAAAGTTCATGTTAGCCTTGCCTTCAAAGTGAGTTTTCCTCAAGTTTTACCGACATCTTTGTCAGAAAGCAGACTTGAAAATATGGGTGCAAGCTTGTCTGGTTGCATCATCTTGGCTATCCAACTTGAACCTCATCTGTTGAAAATTATGGGAGTCTCATTATCAGCAACCTAGAAACTATGGGACAGAGCAAGACGATATTACTAGTTTCCATACATAACCATACTTACAGATAAATGGTCGAGGAAGGTGTTGAACTGGGTTTCGTCTTTGTCATTCCTGTACTGAATCCATGTTGGGAGGATACGTACATGACACCTAACGGCAACCACTGCCTCTGTTACTAACTTGGCTAACTCTGTAGCATCACGTGGCCTTTTTAAACCTACCTCAAAATGGATCTCCATTTTTCCTCCTCTAGATTTAGTTAACCTATCAAGCATTATCCCTGATGTTTGTTTCCTCTTGCGCCTAGGTGCTAGTCCAACAACGAACATAGGAAGTGTTAGTGTACATCAAACTGTGAGACTACATATAAAGAAGCATGGAATTGTAACTTGTCTCCAAAGAACTGCCTTCTTGCTGTTGAAGCTCACAAGGTTCATCCTGATATTGCCAACTTCGTCTTGTGTCAAGAGTGCACAGGAAGTAGTGTCGGTGGCAAGGGAGCTTGGGAGCGTCTTTGCTAGCTCGATTGGCCTTACGAGTAAGTTGTGCAGCTGGTAGTACTGTGGTAGGTGTTGCAAGAACTAGGGTTGTCTCTGTTTGTTTGGTGGCAGCTATTTGTTTTTGTTTGGCTTTTTTGCAGCTCGTGTAGCATGGGATGCCGTGTTTGTAGAAGTTTCCGCTGGACTTTGACCTTCTATTGCACCATCAGTACCAGCAGAATCTGCAGGATTCATCCGCTTCTCATTCCCTGCCATTACGTGTTTCTTCCTCTTTCTACATGCCATGTTAAGTCAAGCCGACAAGAAAAACGAATAACATTTTAGTTCTTCAGAACAAATTGATGCGTGATGCAGACGAACTGAACTTTGATGTTAGACAACCACATGATAGGAGGACGTAATATGTATGAAAAACAGGACGGAAGAGATAACCAGAACTATGATGTGTAAACTAAGAAGAAGACATTTCACCAAATTAGAAGCAATGCAATGGAAGGTAGACACCATATGAAAGATGCTACAAATATCGCTCTGCCAAGTTAATAATGTCTCAGCATAAATGGCATTTAAACAAATGTGAAGCAGTACAAGAAATAAATCATATGCAAGATGCAAACAACATCACACTACCATGTTAGAGGTCTCTCGTCATTAGTGCCATTGCATATTCACAGCATTGCATATTCACAGCTTATGATGTGTAAACTAAGGAGAAGGCATTTCAACAAATTAGAAGCAATGAAAGCTAGACACCATATGAAAGATGCAACGAATATCACTCTACCAAGTTAAAAATGTCTCGTCATAAGTGCCATTTCAACAAATTAGTAGTACAAGCTATAAAATAATGTGAGATGTAACCTATATCACACTCTGAAGTCAAACGTGTCTTATGATAAGTGATTGTTGCAGGTTACACAATAGTAGTAATTTGATGTAAGAACATGGTGTGATAGATGATATTGTATGTTCTAGAAAGCAGGAACACGTGTCTTATTCAAGTATAATGTGTAAAGTAAGCGGTATGGAATTCAACAAAATTAGAAGAAATACAAGCTAGACATCACACATAACATGCAACCACATATAACAGTGCCAAGTTAGAGGGAGCACCAGTGATGCTGCACTAGGGGAGACGTGCTCATCATAAACACAACTTTGTTGAGTGTCTATGCATGTGTTGTCTTGGAAATAATCTTGGGGTGTGGAGGAGTAGAAACTGTAGAGGCCCTCCGTTCGGAAGGAGCACCTTTATCCGATGCCTTGCTAACTTCCTTACGCTTTATTGATTTTGAATTGTCAAGTAAAACCGACAAGAAAAGGCAATAAAATTCTCTCTTCAGAACTCATTCATGCATGATACTGACAATCACTACTTTGATGTAAGGCAAACACATGATACCGAGGATGGAATATGTACGAAAAATGACGGCATGGCATGTTCACAACTGTTTGTGTAAACTAAGCAGAAACCATTCCAGCAAATAAGAAGCAATGAAAGATGCAACCAATATGACTCTGCCAAGTTAAAAGCGTCCCATCATAAATGGAATTTCAACAAATTAGAAGCAGTGCATGCTATAAATCATATGAAAGATGCAACTAATATCGCATACCGCATATACTAAAGGTGTCTCGTCATATTGATTGATGCGGATACAAAAAAACAATAGTTTTATGTAAGGACATGCTTAATAGACAGATGTACTACGTACTAAATACAGGAAGGCATGTCACATTAACAGGTATAATGTACTATAAGCTAAGCAGACTAGCACATGCAGTTTAACCAGATTGGAAGAATTACAATCTAAACACCATATGCAACATGCAACCACATATCACGCTGCCAAGTTAGAGCAAGCACCTGCGATCCTAGTGTAGGGGAAATCCTATAATCAACTACAGAGCTACGTTCACTATCTTCATCTAGCATTTCTGTTTCTTGAGAATCATGTCGGGAGGCTGACGCTGCATTCTTTAAATGAGTAGTCCCCTTGCCTGCCTGCCTCGTCATAAGTGATTGATGAGGGATACACAAGAACATTAGTTTGATGTAAGAACATGGTTAATACACAGATGTACTAGTATGTACCAAAAACATAAAGGCATGTCATATTCAAAGGTATAATGTGTAAGGTAAGCGGATGCAATTTAACCAAATTGGAAGCAATACAAGCTAGACATCCTGGCTGGAGTGGTGAACATGATCATCTAGGACACGAGAGCCTGGTGGGAGGCGGGCTGCTTCGCCACCATCGCGGCTTTTTAGTTGGCTTCCGTGTGATGCCTGTCTTTGTTGGGCTTGTCACCGCTCAACCAAAGGCTCGACTAGCTATTTGTCTTGGTGCTCACCGGATGGTGGTTCATGTAAAAATGTCTTTCCTTATCTTAATAAAGACCGACTTGACCTTTCAATACAAGCTAGACACCATATGGAACATGCAACCACATATGACACCGCTGAAGTTAAAGCAAGCACACAGGATGGTGGTTCATTGCGAGCGAGGTCATCAACTCCAGAGCTACATTTACCGTCTCCATCTGCTGACACTGCACCCTTTATAGCGATGTAAGGTGACGTGCCTAGCCGCGTATAAAGCTAGCACGACTTGTCTCTTTTCTTTTTTGCTTCTATCGAGGCAGACTCTGAAATACCCTTGCATAAAAACACAATAGTGAGAGTATGGGTGAAGTGTGTGCAGAACTAGTGCACTATAAAAGTAGCAGATAGCAGGTGGCTGAAAAATAAATGACAGGAGACATATGATAGCTCTACAAGATTGCATGGCAAACAAAATTAGATTCTACTCCGTATGATTTTGTAATATATGAGGACAGGAAATGCAGGTACTCCTCCAAAGACACCACCACATGTGGTCATATCTAAGATAACGATCAACTGAAAATAAATAGGTCAATCGATTTTTAATGAACCGTCCGATCTATAAGGAACGAGCAGATGGCCTTCGTCTACCTCCCGCCATCCTTTGTGACGATCTTTCTCGAACCGCCAGGAGACCACCGGCCAGACCCTGCCTCCGCCGCCCGCCCTCCCATCGACCTCACACCACCGCCGTGCTTGGCAGCGCCCCCAGGCCATCCCTTTAATCCCGGCCAACCTCCAGATCAGGCGCCAGTTGCTCTAGGCCGCACACGCCCCTAAGATAAACACCAAGGCGTTGCTTCCCCGGCGTAATAGTCGTACTAGCGCCTGTTACGCCGGGGAATGCTTCCATTAATTGGGAATCAACTGGCCAGAAATTGAAATTCAGGGAGGCGACGGACCTCTAGCTAAGGTGAAATAGTATATGAGGAGAAACCTTGTGCATCGCGAGTTACTAGGAACATCTAGTATCAAGAAGAAGCGGTCAACTAGTGTCTTCTGTGGGATGAATACCGTGCAAGCAGAGACATAAGATTTGCACGAATAAGGGAAGAGGAGTACCTTCTTCGGTTGCCGGTGTGGTCACCTCCACATGTCGCGCCGATCTTCTTCTTTTTACCGGGGAAACCGATTTTCTGGAGGGTGCAGGCTTGGACGAACCCATGGCCAAATTGTTCACTGTGTTGCCGTGGCTGTATGTTGGCGGAGGGGAAGCAGATTCGAGGCGGCGAAGGATGGTGTAGCAGGAACAACTCTGGTGCGGTGGAGGGTGGCGAAGTTGGAGCAGCAGCAGTGAGGCGCAGGACGGCATGGTTGAACTGGCTCGGGTACGGACGGCTCGGCCTCGGCTTCAACTACTAGCCGTGGAGGGCGTTGCGGTTGAGGTTATGTGGACGAGCGGCGTCGGTATCGGCTCCGGCATGATGGAGGAGGGCGGCGGTTGATGGGTGTTATGGGGTGGCGGACGGAGGACGCCGGGGTTTCGCGGTTGGTGGAGAGGTAGTTTTGGCGCCCATGGAGTACGAATGGGAATCGGACAGGTGGGGTGGAACCATGTTTCGGTCTGGGACGCGCTTGTTTTTGGCTTTTTTGAACAGAAGATGGGACACACTTGTTTGAAATTTGGGGAAAGTACAAACTCTGCCCCCCTCTTAAATTTCGGCCCTCATGGGTCGGGGTAGGATGGTAATCCTGTGTCCCAAATAGTGGGCGGAGCGATTTCGCCGCAGCATGTATGCTTAGGCGGCCATTGTGTATGAATGTTTTTCGGAGGCGGTTATGCGTGGCGTCTAGATGAAGCTACAAACCTACCCGGTTTAGACCTTTGGACGTCGGGCGGTAGGTTTCACGGGTCGGAGTTATTAGAAAAGTAATTTCCTTGTACTACCAAACATTGGTCTCCACGCGGTTTCAAGTAGTAGAGGCTCTTTTGGCACTTCGTTTAAAATTTTGAAACACGAGCATTCACGTTTAGAGTACTCTTGAACTATGAGGATTGACCTAAATAGACAATGTTATATTTGACCTTGTATGTTTGAAAAGCTCATTAAATTATCCGCTTCTTTTTGAAATTTTGACACTTGAAAATCCTATAACTACGATTATTTTGGAATGGAGGAGCTAAATTTGAATCTATTTTGTACACGACTACATATGCTATTATGTACAAAATCAGAGCAAAGATTGGGGCCCCCATAATTTAGGTATGGTTTACAAATGCCATGATATCAAATTCAAATAATTGAATGAACTTCATGTTGAATTCGATTTTTTTAAACCACCATAACTTGAATTCAAATGTATGCTAGTTCATATGTAGCTATTTATAATGTCCATTGTGTAACTTTCGTATGTATAATGTGCTTTACACACACAACATGAACTATACTCACGTTTATATTTGATTGCTAAAGCGATGCATTGTCTGGAGTTCAAAATACTAACTATGTGGATCAATTGTGTCGAATAATAACATAGACATGCTCAAATTCAATAGAATCTAGATGTCTGATGGATCAATGACCGCTCCTTTCGCTAATTGCAAATATCATGATCCCATCCTAATATTTGGATACAATTTATATCTTTAATCAATGTGTAGAGCAGTCTTTTACGTGTAGTTTCACTCTCCATCGGTGGTCTCTCACACATGCTCACACACTCTCTCCCGAGGTGTCTTTCTCGCACACATGCTCGAGATATAACCCTCCCTCCCACTCGTAACCATTTACAACTGTTTTCACTAACCTTTATCACAAGCACTCTTCCTCTCGCAAACATACACATGCACAATCCTCATCGATCCTTTCTATATACATGGACCTGCCTACGTGTCTCATGTACGCACATTATCTTTACGCCTGTCTCTCACGCATTGTCTCACACCTCTCTTCCTAATCGATTTAGTATGATTCTAGCAGAGCATTCTGTAGGATGCCCCTTAAAGTTAGGTTGGATGAATAGTAATATCAGAGATAAAGGTGTTACCTTAGTCCGAGAACCTAGGGTTACAAATCCTAGCCGGCTTTGTCAATGGACATAGAGTCCTTCACAATTTTGCTATCTTTGTCTTGTACGACTAGTCATCCATGGGTCTTCCTAAATGTGTCATGGGCCGACCAATGTGGCGCAGGACAGAACCGAACGAAGGGCCTCACCTCGACCCACCGGACCTCACGTGGTGACACACCCTCTGCCCCCACGTCTCATTATCTTCTCACACCCACACATACCAACACAAACACCACACACACAGAAAATTTCTCCTGGTGCCTCTATTCCCTCCCCCCTTGCATATACACACTCAAGGGAATGAAATCTCTAGTCGTGACGGCATATTAAATCTCTCTCTCTAGACCACTCTCATTTCTCGTGCTATCTCTCCCACGCCCCCGTCGGCCCCTCTATCCATGCCTCTCTCGAATCGTAATACACACACATACCTCTCTAGGCCCCGCCAAATGCATCAACTACACATTCACACATGTTACATCACGTACCCCATTGATCTAAAAAGCCCTCTCTTCATGTTTATTTTGCATACAACATTCCTTTTGAATAAAGTGTGGCCAAAAAATTATTTTAGAGTTTCTACATATATAAAACATTACAAAGTTATGGAGGAGTACGATCGCTAATTTGCATTGCATGGTGCCCACAATGATATTTATTCCGCACTGTGAATTTGTATATTTTTATATTATATACAAATTAGTCATAATAAAGAGAAACGAAGAGCATCTCTCTCCATCGCATACACCCCTCAGACGCCCCTTTCACGTATGCACACAAAACTATCTCCAGGTCCTCTAAAAGTAAGCCCCTAGAAAATTCACGCGCGTTTCATCTTTCTCTCGCGATATATGCAATGACGATCATTGTATTTGAAGCGAAAGCACGATACATACATTGGACTTCATAATCCACTCATTACGGTCACCGTTTACGTTTAGTGGTTATTATACAATCCACGGGCTCACCGTACAACTCAGATTTGCTCATGAAATGACTAGTTGACCAGTTAAACGCTCCACGTGGCACCTCTAGTGTTGCATCACATTTTCTCACTACCATCGTGACCACCTGTCGACTTGTATCTACTCTACATCTACACTCTTATAAAATACATAAAATACACTCTTATAAAAAACAGAGTTGGTGATTATGGTGTGCCTGCCATCCTACAATATAGGCCGTCCGATTTATATCTGACGGTTAGGAAAGAAACTATGGCAATTTTGCAAAAAGGTACCCACACACCTCTCCACATTTGCAAATAAGGCCTTCCCTCGTTCATCATTTTCTCTCACAAGATAAACTAGTCATACAAATGCATGTTGATGTTACGTGCAACGCACGGGCATCTTGCTAGTAAGAATGAAAACAAACGACAAAAAAATATTTTGACGGTGGTTCAAAGTCATGACCGCGGGCACAGCGGACAAGGTGGCCTTGTATTGGTATGCTGAGCCGTCTGTTTTAACACACATGAGCTGGTGTGGTGATTATACACACACGCACGCATGCACACGAACTGCATCCACGCAACACTCACACAAACACATGCACCCACGCACGCACGCAACACTCACATGTACACACGCAGCCACGCACGCACGCAACACTCACACGCACACACGCATGCATGCATGCACACACCAGTACACCACACGACCAACACACACTCTCATGCTCAAGTGCTCAACCTACACGTGCATGCGCACACATTAGGCCCGGACAGACACATACACAACCAGGTGATTCCCGCGCACGGGTTGGAGCCTTGTCGGCGCTGCGTAAATTTGTGTTTATCGACCTTTTCCCTATGCGAATCGGCAGGTGGGACCCACAAGGAACGTGGTCAATTTAACTAGTCAACATGGCGCCACGCAGACTATTTGGCGGTCAACAGAGTGCAATCCGATGCTGAATCGTGAGCAAGTGACGGATAATCACCGCAAAACGTATATAGTGACCGTATTCAGCTTATTCTGAAGTTCGTTGACCGTATTACGCTTTTCTCTCTGTAGGCCCTCCAAAACTACATCTCTACACGCTCGCATGTTACGTCTAACAACTATGCAATACAGCACTACTACTACACTCTAACACAATAAATCATATGTGTTTTTAGTTTTACTAGATATCATATTGTTACTTATAATTATTCAGTTTGCATACATTAAAATTGCCTTTTAAATGTATGGCCAGTATCATCTACCGCGCGGGAAAAATCCTGCCCTTTCCTGTTTAATCGGGTTTGTCTCGATGGATCGTGCGAAACATCCAAACTATAGTACTATACAAGACAAGTGACAGTTCATCGGGCTGTCAGGTCGTCTACTCCTCCGTCAGAAGAGTGGGCGCCGCTTTCATAAATCTTCTAGTCCCTTTCACGACATGTGGGACATCAAGCTACCGGGTCCATGTGCCATACCGAATACAAGCGAGCAGCCGGGGTGAAGCACCCCAGTCATGGCCCCGGCGTAGTAATGAGAAATGAGGCGTCAAATCACAAAGCTGCACCTTTCCCGCAGTTAAGTTGGAGGGACGAAGTAATAATGCTAAAAAACAAGTTGGAGGGACGAAGCAACCATCATTTCACTCGTTGCTGAATTCGCTTCTCCCTCATCTTCTTCAACTTAACCACGTGTTGCTTCTGCTGTTGTTCTGCCTCATGTGGGATGCGGATCGGCTTGGTAAAGCAATCGACACGTGGGACCGCATGTTAGCAAACCGCCATCCAGCGGCAAAATCACCTCCTTTTACTAATCTTGATTCTATAATTTTTTAGATCAATATAATTGAGATTTGTATAGATAGCACACAGGAGCAAAACCAAGTGGTACGATTAAGGGCATCCACAATGTGTAGCCAAATGTGAAAATAGCTTTTGGCATCGTGGGAACTATTGTGGACGGTGTTGCCAAAGCCAAAAAATGGAACCAAAGCTCCCTGATTGATTGATTGAAGGAATAGAAAAATGCAACATCTCTCCTCTTTCTCCCATGCTTGGACGCATGTAGTACAAGATAGAGCATGCAGTCTACTCCCCTGTCCCTTCTATCACAAATCAAAAAAGCAAAGGAGGCGTCAAATCACAAAGCACGGACGAAGCAACCATCATTTCACTCTTCGCTGACTCCGCTTCTCCATCGTCTTCTTTGAGAAACCATCTCACCTCACTAGTACTCCTAGTAGTAGTACTAGTAAAGGACTTCCTGGATGCAAATAAGGCAGTTGTCTCGGCTTGCAGGCGGCAGTTGCAAACGACTTACCGTGGTCTCCCTCAATGGTGTTCTCCGTCGAACGCACTTCGCCAAACCACAAAAAAAATCATCGACGTCACCGCAATGGGGAAGGAAGTCAAATATAGTTACTACCTCCATTTTTTGGTACGAAAGGCCAGTATTATCAAAATTAAAATTTGCAAAGGGCCACTAACACTAATCGAGGCAAAACTGATGGGGTTAGCAACCAAGGACATTAATATTCCCTACATGCATGCGGAAGTGAGAAGGTTGGTTTGCATGGCGCTGCATTAATCAAGCGATGATGAGTGAGATGGTTAGCTCTTTGGTCTTTCGAAAAAAATACGCATTAATTGACGCGTGAAACGAGGATTTGTATCGATTAAATCCCACGAAGGAAAACCCCGCCTTTCTTTTTTCACACTAGTACTCCTAGTACGTACGTACTTATCCTGTTTGGGTCTAGGCCTTGCATTGCCAAACTTCGCCCCACATTTTTGCCAAGGTTGCTTAAAGTTTTCAAAATGAGAAGGAGGTACACTTGCGCACGGGTCGTCATGGGTCGCACCGCACCCTCACACGGTCGCTCCTACATGCCGCGATGCACCGCACCCTCACACAATTGCTCCTGCCGCATAAACCCAACCAAGGGAATGCACCCTCATCGACACGTCGTCTTCGCATGTGAACAAACCAAGCTCAGCCATCCTATCACCGACACATAATTTTCGTTCATAGAGTATGTTTATCCAACAGCATGTTGGGGAGTATCCGTCTGACCCGTGCGGTGGTCTGTTGGGGAAGAAGAAGAGGTGAGGAAGAAGGAAAGAAGGGTTAGGAGACGTAGGATATTCATCCAACCGCCTGAAATGGTAGACTGACCCAAGTCAGGCGACTTGCATAATAAATATAGTATGTTTTTACACATCAAAAGATCCATAAAAACAACAACATAAACAAAAACTATCACTGCTCGCGGAAAGAGACGACCTCGTCGTCTTTGGCTGCCGGCGTGAACCAGTCGTCGCTGCCGACGTGTGTCTCCGCACCGTGGTTGTCCTCGGCCTCCAGCTACTCGTTCAAGCGGAGCGTGCGGGCGCTCTACACGGACGAGAGCACAGCCCGGTTCAAGTCGAGGACGTCCGGTTCCGCCTGCAGGAGGGCCCCGATGGCAGCGGCATCCGCGCGCTCCGCGTCGAGTCGAGCCTCCGCCGCCCGGTTCAAGTCCAGGACGTCCGATTCCGCCTGCAGGAGGGCGTCGATGAGAGCGGCATCCGCGCGCTCTGCGTCGAGTCGAGCCTCTGCCGCCCGGTTCATGTCCACGACGTCCAGTTCCGCCTGGAGGAGGGCCTCGATGGCAGCGGCATCTGCGCGCTCCGCCTCAAGTTGAGCCTCCGCCGCCCGGTTCACATCCACGACATCCGGTTCCGCCTGCAGGAGAGCCTCGATGGCAGCGGCATGCGCGCGCTCCGCGTCGAGTTGAGCCTCTGCCTCCCGGTCCTCCTTTAGTATCGCCATGTTGAACCGGGTGTCCACCTGCACCATGGGGGACTCGGACGCCGGCACGAAGTCAACGTCCATCGTCTCATACCCATCGGGGGCCTTCTGCGCCGCGACCTCCGCAGTGAACATTGGATCGGCTTCCTCCTCCTCGTAGCTTGGCTCCAGAGAACTCGGGGATTGGCCCACCGCAAAGCGAGCTTGAGAACGGAGGTCTGTGGCGCCGACCGCCGCCACGATTTCTGCGCGACGCTCCGGCGTGAGCATCTTGTAGTAAGTGATCTTGTGGCGCACCATGGCTTTCCGGCGAACTAGGGGACGCTTGATGCGGGCTAGGGGATCGAAAGGTGGGGGATGGGCTGGAGATTTGGTGTGGTTTTGTAAGTGCATCTAGTGCCCCTTAGTGATTTTGGTGTATTGAAGACTTATAGGTTAAGGGACTAATGTGTTTATGAGTGTACACAAGTCTATAAGTCTATGAGGAGTTTGATATTTACAGAGAAAGTCGAACCCTAAAAATGAAGTTCTTCGACTGAAGACTTTGATATTCTGAAGACTTTACGAAGACTTTAAAAGTGAAGAAATTGGTGTGACCTTGAAGACTTGGTATTCATTTGAGGAACATGAAGCGTGAAGACTTTTGTTTTCGTAGTTTCGCTTTCTCTTTTTGAGTCATAGGAAACACCGTCTTTGTTAAAGGGGTCGAGGAAATACTAAGGAAAAATTCCCATGTGATGCTCAACTCAAAATCCTACACCTACCAATCCCTTCGAGTGAAGACTTTGGAAATCTCATACAGCTCAGTCAATTTCTTCAATGACAGAGACGAGTTTCTTCTGGTTGCTAAGGAATTTGTTCTGACTGAGGATTTAGGAATTCGCCAGTGCGGATTGCCTACACAGTGAGGAACATGATAGCCCTGAGGAATTTGAGAGTCAAATTTCCGACCGTTGCCGTGCTGCGCGCCAGCTGTCCCAAAAATATCTTATCCACCTAACGGTCATATCATTGAAGGGCATTTATGTCTTATCATGTCGCGCTGCTCCCTAGGCTATAAACCCACCACTAGCTGGTTGTCTGCTCCGAGAGAACTTGACACTTGTCATTTAAGAGCAACCCATCCTCCGAGGACTTTGTGCGAAAATCATCGAGTGAGGAAAAACCCAAACACCAAACCCGTACAAACCCAAAGTGATTGAGCATCACTGAAGAGATTGATCCCGCGTGGATCCGACGCTTGTTACCTTTGAAGACTGTGCTTCTTCCAGACGGTTAGGGGTCATGGTCTAGAGCATCCAAGAGGAATTGTGGATCACCGAGTGACCAAGTCTGTGAAGGTTTGGTAGTCGCCTGAAGACTTACCACGAGTGATTGGACGAGGTCTGTGTGACCTTAGTTCAAGGAGAATATGGTGAGGACTTGGTGTTCTGAGCTGCATGCTCAGCGACTGGGTGTCCGGGACTGTGTGTCCTCGAGTTTAAATACTCAGCCGCTCCAACCGTGCAGACAACCGAGACAAATAGCTTGAACTGGTCTACCAAATCATTGTCTTCACCAACCTAACTGGTTCTATTTCCTCAACTCTTTCATTTCCTCATTACTGTGTTAAGTGTTCGTTCATATCTGTGTTTCAAGACTTTGACTGAAGACTTTCTCAATTTCCTCAGTTCAATTTCTTCAGTCTATTTGTCTTCATCTTGTGTTATCCTGTGTTTACAATTTTTGTACTCTGTGATTGTCTTCATTTCATCATGATGACCATGCCCGCATTTTGTTATGCTTACTTCTGAGTACTTATTCCACTGCAAGTAGTTCTTCACTTAGGAATTTCCTCACCGGCAAATTCCTCATTGAAGAATTCATAAAAATCGCCTATTCACCCCCCCTCTAGTCGATATAACGCACTTTCAATTGGTATCGAGCAAGGTACTCCCTTGTTACGTGTGATTTTGGTTTAACCACCGGAGTTTTAGTTATGTCGACCGCAGGTATGATCAAGGTCTCGCTTGGGTGTCCTACCTTTGATGGGACGGACTACCCCTACTGGAAGAACAAGATGCGAATGCATCTTGAGGCAATTGACAACGATCTCTGGTATGTTGTGGAAAATGGTGTTCCCTCTGTCTCACCCTCACTAAACGTTGTCGATGTGAAGAGATTTAAGTAACTCGATTCTCAAGCGAAGAATATCATATGTGACCATCTGAGCAAAGGACAGTATGGAAGAGTGAGTGCTTTGGAAACTGCTAAGCTCATCTGGGACAGGCTGTCTAAAGTAAATGAAGGAGTCTCAACTCAGCATGACTCTCGAGTTGATGTTCTTCGCAATCTCTTCAACCGCTTCAAAAGACTCGACAATGAAAATGTTCAACAAACCTTCGATCGCCTCATCGACATCTCAAATGAGCTTCAAGCGCTTGGTGCCCTTGACATCACCGACCATGAGGTGGTGAAGAAATTGTTGAGATCGCTTGATTCCTCATTTATACTCTGGCACTGATGATTCAAGAGCGTGCTGACTACAACTCACTTGGTCCAATTGATATCCTCGAGAGGCTAAATACTCATGAGTTCCAGCTTGCTGAAAAGAGAGATCTCTATGGTTCTAGCTATGGAAAGTCACGTGCCGTGAAGGCCAAGGTTGTGTCTGAATCTGATTGTGAAGACTCTGGTAGTAGCCTTGGAGATCCTGAAGAATTGAGCCAGGAGCTAGCACCGCCGTGAAGAAATTCCGAAGTTCTCAAGACATGGTCGCTTTGGAAAATCCTCAAGGAGCAGTGATTCCTCATCCAGGACTATAAGAGAAGACTATGCCACAAATGCAAGAAACCTGGTCACTACATTCAAGATTGTCCTCGATTGGGAAAAGGAATTAAAGAAGAAGAAATACAAGGATTACAGTTACGATGACGCTAAGAAGAAGAAGAAATCGTCGAAATCTTCACCATCAAAATCCTCAAAGTCTTCTTCTCACAAGAAGAGCAGCTCCAAGAAGGCTCGGGCATTCATTGGCAAGGAAATGGACTCTGAAGCTGAATCTGAGGAACATGAGGACGAGGAGGCATCAGAAGAATCCGAGTCTGGTGTGGTGAGTCTGGCTCTCGCTACTGCTTTCGTCAGCAAGTCCATCTTCTACTATGAAGAAAATGACCTCACCAACAAAGCTGATGAAGATAGCGATGACTACGCTCCCACCTATTGCTTCATGGCAAAGGGTGCCAAGGTACTCAAATATACCTCCTCTGAATCTAGTGAAAATGAATCTGATGAAGATCTCAAGCCCAACTACTCAAAACTTGCTAAGATTGCTGTAAAACAACAAAGGGCTTTTGAAAAGGTTCAAAACATGCTAGACAAAAGTGATGATATGTTGGGTGAAGAAATGGATCGCACTAAAGTCCCGATCGAAAATCTTCAGAGACTTGATCTAGGCTTGATCTTCAAGGTCATCATAACACTCTCTTGTCTCGATCATGAGAAACTTTCTTATGAATTTATTCAAAGAAAGCAAGATCTTGAGAAGCTAAGAGTGAGTTATGAAGATCTTCAGAAGGAGCGCGATTCATTGCTAGCTCAACAAATCAGCGCTTCTCAGGAAGAATTTGTTCCTCCATGCTTAAAGTGCATTGAACGTGAATCTGCTTAATTCTTCACCTGAATGTTCAAATGCTTTAACTGTTACAAATTCTTCACCTGCCTCTGCTATCACTAATTCCTCATCAGAGGACATTGCTAGTATCACTGACGATGCAGGGCTGAAGGAATTGTACATGACAGGCATGTACAAAAGCCTCAAAGGGCATCAGACTCTTTGTGATGTGCTTAAAAAGCAGATCCACAATCGGAACCCTAGGAAAGAGGGTATTGCCTTTGAGAGGAAACTCAATGCTGATGGAACATATTGGAAGCCTGAGCAGTACCCCAAAACCTCATGGGTTGCTGCAAAGGGACCTCCAGTTGATCCATCTAACTTATCTGGATTTACATGTGAATCTCCTCATTCTTCTGATGAGTCATTTGACTCCAACTATAAACTGTTCAAAAATCAGAATGGTGAAGTATTTGCTAGATATGTTGGCACTAACTGCAGGAACGGTTCCCCTATGAAGAAAATTTGGGTTCCCAAAAAATGCCTTGAAAGTCTTCAGGTGAATGTCCTCATGACACCTCCTGTGAAGAATAGGAACCCCAGATCAAACTCTTCATATGGACCAAATTCTTCATATGGATCCAAGTCCTCATACGGACCAAATTCCTCACATGGATCAAAGTCCTCATATGATTATCACCGTGCTAACAACTCTGTTTCGCAGGGTAGAGCTAAGGGCTATGAATATGTGCATTATTCTTCAAACCAATATGTTCATAAGTCCTCGAAGAATTTCTCTGCTTATTCATATGTTTACCCTAACCCCTCTTATGTGAAAGGAAATGGATTGGCTTCTATGCCACCATTCTCATATGGAGCTCATGAGTGATGAACTCTTTGCCACCCCTTCAGATGTGGGTGGTGAAGAAAAGGAACTAATCTCTTCTGCAGGGTCAGGTCTCCGGGCGTGCTCTAACGTCTGAAGAATTTCTTTGAGGGCACGACAAAAATGCACGAAAGGACGCAGCTAATCATGAAGAAATGAACTTTCATTTCACACGTCCTCATACCGCTTATACATTATCTTTGCTCGATGAAATTCATCTGATGAAATTGATATCATATTCTTCACTGATGAAGTATATGAGATCGTAAGTTGCACTAATTCATCTGCAGGATGATCAACCCAAAGCCAATGAGTGGGTCCTCGATAGTGGATGTACAAATCACATGACTGGTGACAAGAATCTATTGATGGATGCTCCCTTATTACCGTCACATCTGAAGAATATCATCTTTGCTGACAAAGGCAAAAGTCAGGTATTGGGTCTTGGTAAGGTTGCGATCTCTAAGGACATACACATGGACAAAGTCATGCTTGTTGAATCCTTAGGATACAACCTCATGTCGATCTCAATGCTTTGTGATCTTGATATGGTTGTTTTCTTTGGCAAGTATCGTTGTGTTGTGATCATGGAAGCTGACAATTCCAAAGTCTTGAAGGCTTTAGGAGAGGAGACTTGTATATTGTTGATTTCTCTCTGAGGACCACAACCAGTCGTGTCTACTTGCAAAAGCTTCAGAAGGCTGGCTATGGCATCAACGACTTGGTCACGCAGGCATGAGGAATTTGCACACGCTTGCGAAGAAGAAGCATGTCATTGGCATTGAGAATGTCAAATTCCTCAAGGATCACTTGTGTGGAGCCTGTGAGGCTGGAAAAATGACCAAGGCCAAGCATCCAGCGAATACTATCGTGACCACTACTCGTCCATTAGAATTGCTTCACATGGACCTCTTTGGTCCTAATCATTACTCAGCAGTCACTAATGATGCATCTCTATATGGCTTTGTTTTTGTTGATGATTACTCTCGTTACACATGGGTACACATTGTTACTTACAAACATGAAGTGCGGGAAGTCTTCAAATGATTTTCCTCGAGGGCTTCAACCAACTTTGGTGTGAAGATCGTGCACATCAGAGTGACAATGGAACTGAGTTCAAGAATTCCGGTCTTGATGACTATCTTGATGAACTTGGTATTACTCATGAGTTATCTGCTCCCTATACTCCTCAGCAAAATGGCGTCGTGGAGCGCAAGAACATAACTCTTGTTGAGATGGCTCGCACTATGCTTGATGAATACAAAACGCCTCGTCGCTTTTGGATTGATGCAATTGATACCGCGTGACACATCATCAACAGAGTATATCTTCACAAATTCTTCAAGAAGACTGCCTATGAACTCCTCACTGACAAGAAACCCAATGTGAGTTATTTCAAAGTCTTGATTGCTAAATGCTAGATTAGAGATCTTCATCACAATTCTAAATTTGCACCGAAAGCACATGAAGGTTTTATGCTTGGTTATGGAAAGGACTCGCACACCTCTGAGTCTTCAACATCGCTCTTCACAAGATTGTTGATATCTGTAGATGTGCAGTTCGATGAAACTAATGGCTTGCAAAGAGAGCACCTACCTTCTGTGTTAGATGAACCAGCACCTGAGGAATCTATCAAGTTCAAGGCGACTGAGGATGTCATTCCTACTGAAGAATCTGCTGAAGAATTCATTCCTGTACGCGAAGAACGTCGAGCTGATGCACCTAAAGATAATGCTGAAGAAAATGGTGTTGAAGAAAATGCTGATCAAATTCCTCGACGATAACCAGCTCATCCTCGCGTTGCAAAAGAAGTGCAAGTTGACAAGATCATTGATGACATTGAAGCACCAGGTCCTCTCACACGCTCAAAAGCTTCACATTTATCTAACTTTTGTGGGCACTATGCTTTTGTCTCTATCACAGAGCCCACTAAGGTAGATGAAGCATTTCGAGCCCGAGTGGATTCGGCATGCAAGAAGAATTACATCGATTCGAGCTCAACAATGTCAGGAACTGGTCAAACGTCCGGATCCTCGCAAGCATAATATCATTGGCACAAAGTGGATCTACCGCAACAAGCAAGATGAAAATGGCCTTGTGGTGAGGAATAAGGCACGACTTGTAGCTCAAGGCTACACATAGGTTGAAGGAATTGATTTTGATGAAACTTTTGCACATGTTGCTAGACTTGAGGCTATTCGCATATTACTTGCTTATGCTAACCATCATAATATCACTTTATATCAAATGGATGTGAAAAGTGCATTCCTCAATGGTAAGCTTGAGGAAGAAGTATATGTTGCTCAACCCCAGTTTTGAAGATCCAAAGAATCCCGACAAAGTCTTCAGACTCAACAAGGCCCTCTATGGCCTCAAACAGGCCCCAAGGGCGTGGTATGATACATTTAAGGAATTCTTCTTGAAGAATGGCTTCACACCCGGTTCACTCGAACCTACTCTCTTTACTAAATCATATGATGGTGAACTGTTTGTGTGTCAAATATATGTTGATGATATTATCTTTGGCTGTACTGACCAACGTTATAGTGATGAATTTGCCTATATGATGAGTGAAGAATATCAAATGTCTATGATGGGAGAATTGAAATTCTTTTAGGTCTTCAAATTCGTCAACAACACAATGGCATATTCATATGTCGAGAAATACCTCAAAGATGTCCTGAAGAAATTCGGCATGCAAGATTGCAAAGGCGTCAAAATTCCTATGCCCACAAATGGCCATCTATGGATTGATGAAAATGGTATTGACTTCGATCACAAGGTATACCGCTCCATGATTGGTTCTCTATTGTACTTATGTGCATCTAGGCCAGATATAATGCTTAGCGTTTGCATGTGTGCCCGATTTCAAGCTACACCGAAGGAATCACACCATAAGGCTTTGAAGCATATTCTTCGATATCTAGCTCACACACCAACACTAGGATTATGGTACCCCAAGGGCTCTACTTTTGATCTCATTGGATATTCTGACTCTGACTATGCTGGTGATCGTGTGGACCGCAAGTCAACATCTGGTACTTGTCATTTCCTCGTACGATCTTTGGTCTGTTGGTCCTCGAAGAAACAGAACTGCGTATCACTTTGTCTCTGCGGAAGCTGAATACATTGCTGCTGGCTCTTGTTGTGCTCAATTGTCGTGGATGAAGCAAACTCTCAAGGACTACATCATCAACGTGAAGAATGTGCCTCTCATCTGACAATGAGAGTGTCATCAAGATTGCTCACAACCCAGTTCAGCACTCGAAGACAAAGCACATTCAGATTCGTCATCATTTTCTTCGTGATCATGTGTTGAAGGGCGACATCTCCATCGAGCACGTGAAGACTGAAGAACAACTAGCCGATATCTTCACAAAGCCCTTGGATGAGAAGAGATTTAGCAAGTTGCGGTGTGAGCTAAATATCTTAGAATCTTCGAATGTTCTTTGAAAAGGACACACATCCTGACACTTATGCAAAATTGATGACTTAGATGTACAACACATGAAGAAACGTTTTTCTTCAAATCAATGAAGAATAACACTCTAAGTGTGAAGAAATTAATGAAGAATTTGATTCTCAGAACCCTACGACAATTGTAATGCGGTGTCTGAAATCATCATTCTTATACTGATTGGGTCACACCACCACCAAAATTGAAAATCTTCAATTTGAGTTTTTCCTCAGATTTGACATTCTTCAGTTTTTCAAATTCTTCAACTTTGCAAAATCTTCACTGTTTCCGTTGTTTTTCTTCATTGGCTATATATATATATATATATATATATATATATATATATATATATATGGGTTTATGTCCTCTACAGCATTCACTTATGGCTATTTCTTCAAGTTGCTTTTTCTGCTAAGTGAATGATCGGACCCTTCCCCCTCTATGCTATACTCAACCCAATATATTCACAAATTCTTCATGTGCGTTCTATTTGAAACTCGTTCAAAATCTTCACTGTGTCCTTGTCAGCTGAAGAAATTGCGAACGGAACTTTTAACTTATCTTATCCAAATTTTCGGCTTTGCCGCTCAATCTGTTCCGCTTCCCACGATAGACTTATCTATTCACCCACGATCTAACACGATCTCCACTTTTTGATGCGTGGGTGACACATGTCATGCGAATGAGAAGGGTCGATGTAGCACGTTCGTCCAAAATCTTCGGCAAATGGTTTTTCACCGTGGCTATATATATACCCCCTCTCGCCTTCCTGACTTCCTTTACTCTGCTCGACCGCTCTCTCTCTCGCTCGAGCTTCTCAAACCCTAGCGCCGCCGCTACTCCATCGTCGCCGGTGAGGAAGAGCTTCACTGCCTCGACCTCGTCGCCGTCATACTCGCGCCGACCGCGGAAATCTTCACTCCGCCACCACCGTAGCTGTTTTCCTCCGCCGAGTTAGGGCGTGGGAAATCTGAACTGACGAACTTCTAATCTACACTCCTCGGTTAAATCGTGTTCTTGATTCGGAGTAATTAAAAGTTACTTTTATTACTCGCTTTGATTCTCAAAACCTTCTGAAAATCTTCAAAGGTGTTTATTCTTCAAATCTTCACACATATGAACACCTCAAACAAAATATGCTCTTGATTCGTTTCTCTAAGCAATGATTTTTCTTCAAGATTCCTCAATTGTGTGGATCCTCAATCTATACAACTCTGGAACCTAAGACAAAGATTGCTTAGTGAAATTCTTCAAGACTCATCTGGTCAAATTCCTCAAACTAGTTCTTTTTGAAAAACCTTCTGAGAACGCATATGACCTCTCCAAATTCCTCGCAACTATACTCTATACACAGGTACACATGTCCGTCTTTGAATCACTAGGTTCTCATCAACTTAACTCATTTGTAGCGTTCCTCGAAGAAAAGTTGCATACTTCTTCAGAGAATTGGATTGTTCAAATTCCTCAGCTGAAGAATATGGCAGAAGGAAAGAAGCCACAGAAAGGAGGAAAGAGGCTTGAGGTCATGACTGCGTTTGAGATACATGAGGACATCTATGCTGACTATTGCACACCTGATGAAGCCAAGTTTGGCAAAAAACAAAAATCAGCGCAAGGTGCGCATTCAGAGGATTGAAAGGAGATGGGCAAGGGAATGGAGGGAGTACAGATATGTTACTCCAAAGTACATGAAGAAATTCGCACTGAATCCTCCATGCCCAAGAGCTCCATTGGCACCTGGCCAAGAAGCTGACCCCACCAGCATCAAGCGTGGTGAGGACTTTCCTGAAGAATGGGAGAAGCGCCAAGCCAAGTTGGGGAGACAAGCCAAAGAAGCAGTGAGTAAATTTAATGAGGACTATGCTACTGATGCGGCCACTGAGGCCGCTGTCAAGCCAAGAAAATCTATGGCAAAGAAGCCCGCTCACAAGCCAAGTGCTTCCTCAGCAATGCCCTCACGGCCAGAATCTTCAATGCCCTCACGGCCAGTTCCTCATGCTGCTCCTGCTCCTCCCAAATCCTCAGCTCGTACAAAGTCCTCAGCAGCTCCTCCAAAGTCATCAGCACCTGTGCATCTGGCCATGTGCCAAAGGACTGCAGGCATCTCTATTGCCTCTGGTGTCTCAGCAAGTTCCTCAACTGCACCAAATTCTTCATATGGCCCAACTCTGCTGAAGACTAAGGCAACAGCTGGACGAGGTCCTCGGCCCAGTCCCAAGAAGAAACAGGTCGCCTTCCAAGAGCCACCTGAAGATGATGAGGTTGATGATGATGAACTTGCGGAAATCATCAGAGATAGGCAAGTAAGGGCCGCTAGAGCCAAAGGCACACCTGTGCCGCTTCTGTTGGATCCAAGAGCGATACTAGACTACATTGATCTCTGGCACAAGGATCCAAATACACCTATGCCTAATTTTCATCTGACACCTGGACAAAGTCACATGTTGACCCATTTCATCTCTGAAGAGAAATGGAAATTTGAAAAGGCTAGACAGATCAAGAAAGCTCAATTCAGAAAGGAGAAGTTCCTGAAGAACAACGTTGTCAGAATGACACCTGAGGAACTTCTCAAGGTCCAGACTGAAATCCAAGCCCTCAGCAAAAACTTTGATGCTTATTATGCTGATTGGCAAGGAGCCAAAGTCAGATTCGTCAACCTGACGAAGAAGTTCACAAATGTTGCAGCCCCAACGCAACAAGAAATTCCTCAGGCTGGAGCCTCTGCTCAGCCTGCTGAAGAACATGCCAGCACCGCTGATTTTCAGCCTGCTGAAGAAAATGCTAGTTCCAAGGCTGATGACTCCATTCCAGCCGCTGAAGAAATTGCCAGGGCATCCACTAGTGGTGCGCCTGAAGAAACTGAAGAAGTCAGGGCAACTGCATCAGTTGCGCCTGAGGAAATTCAAACAGATTCCTCAGCTCCTCCTGCGCCTACACCAACTCCTATCCTTCCATCTGCATGTGAAGAAGACCAAGGCTGCAGAACGAGCTGCAGTGAAGAAAAGGAAAGCATCAGCTGCTTCAAATTCTTCAGCCCCGAAGAAAATGAAGCCTATGACAAGCTCTTTTGAAAATCCAATCGATGCTGTTCCAATTTCCTCCATTCCATCAAAGGACCTTGTTCCTTTTGGTGAAGAGTATGAGATCCCAAGCGGATCTGATGAAGAAAATCATTCTGCTGCTTCGTCAGAGCAGATTGATGAAGAAATTGAAGTGGATGCAATCCCTTCAACACCATTTCCTCGCCAATGCCTCAGTTCACAGCTGAAGAGGCTGGCGTTGAAGAAATTGAAGAAGATGTGGATATTGGAAGCACAACACCAGTGATGAACGATGGATTTTGGGACAACAAGATCCAAATTCTCCACTCTTCACCCCAATCCAACAAATTCCCATTCCCTGCACCAACGGTTCAAATGGGCTCTGAAGAAACTCATCCCAACTCATCCGTGCATGAAGAAATTCCAGCCACTAGTGGTGAAGAACCTGCTGCTGCTGATCCTATGAACACGCAGACTGCATATGAAGAGGAACCAGAAAATCCTCAGCCTGAAGAACCTGAGATTGCGATTCCAGAGGTCGTGATGCAACTCACTGGCACTCCACTGCCAAAGCCAAAGAATCCATTCTCAACGAAGCAAAAGTTCAAGGCTGAAGATTTCTTCGACGAGCATGTATTCTTCACGGATTACAACCCTTATGACTCTGCTCGCATAAGGAAGAGGCGTTTCTGGACTGCTAGTCAAGCCAACTTTTATTCCTCTGTGCTATTCAACAAAGACAAAGTCTTCGATCATGCACATATTCCTCATGTGGACATGGAATCTCTGCCAGGCTTCGAGCCAGTCCTCAGTGTTCTTCACGATGCAGGATTGCTGAATTTCTGCACTGAAGTCTGTGATTGGAATGAAGAACTCATTCTTCAATTCTATGCGACGTTGCACATCACCGAAGACTCTGAAGATGTGAACTCATGGGTATTGGACTGGATGTCTGAAAATACTCACTACAAGGCACCAGCAACTGAATTGCTTCGTGCCCTTCCTCCCAGTCCTCCCCTTGATGGGGCACGTTACATATACAGCGAACCTGAGCTTTCAAATCACTACATGCAAGTGCTGATGAAGCCTTTGAAGCCAGGACAGGCACCTCGAACCAAATTCCTCGTCAAGGAATTACTATATGTGCCTCGGACTGTCTATCGGATTCAGCGAAGACAATGAGTCCTATCAAAGGCCACGACTCAAATAATGAAGAAGTCGTTGGCATCATGAAGAATATGCTTTTCAATATCATTCATGGCGTTCCCGTCAACTTCCATGATTTCTTCATGAGGACTCTGGCAAACATTGCTATGTCACCTTTTGAGCTAAAGCCTTATGCACCATGGATTATGAGGTTCATCAGGACAAGGTCTGCACTCAATTACAAGGCTGATACTCTGAACCACTGCAGCTACTTGCCTCCAATTGAAGTCCTCAAACGGACATTTTCCTCAGCTGATGACAAGAGAAATGCAACTGCTGTGATAGATGAAGGCATTCGTCCATTGGATGGTCAATTTCGCAAAGCTGCATCCTACTCCACCAATGATGACTCTGCCACACATGACTCTGCCGCCAATACCTCAGCCAAGCAAAATCCTCAAGCCACAACACCTAGGGTGATGACTGATCATGAGTTACTCCTCAGTCTTCATCAGAAGGTTGATCGCAATCATAAATGGGTCAAGCGTCAGTTTGGTTCAATTCTTCACAACATGTCTTCAACACACAATGCAGTGAAGAAAAACCAATACTACCTCCATGAAACCTTCAAGCGCACATGGGCTGTTCTTTCTCATGTCTACAACGCAGAAGAACTGACAACAATGGGTCTCAAGGAAGAATTTGACTGGTCTGCACCTCCTCCGAAGAAATACAAGAAGGTCAAAGTTCCTTCCTTGGTGGCCAGCTCCTATTCTTCATCGCGCGACACTGATGAAAATGAAGATTTGGACGATACTGCGGCAGGCCCTACTACGACAACCGACCCCGACAACGCTGGCGCTCCTTCATCAACTTGAAATTCTTCAGGGGCGTTAGTCCTCAGTTTCGATCCTTTTGGTCATTCGATGACAAAGGGGGAGAAATTTGAGTTAGTCTTCAAGCGGGTCTACTATATGGATATTTTTTTGCTAAGTTACAACTCTCGTTCTTCTGAAACTTTATTGGATCGAGTTGTAATCTTAAACCCGATGGTGCTCTGATACTTTTGATGTGTTCCTCTGGATGCTTATTCCTCGTTATATGTTAATACACGCATGCTGAATTACATCAGGCACCATATTTCATCATGCATTTCAAATTCTTCATATTATATGTCAAATGCGTGTATGAATTACAAGATATAGGGGGAGATCTCCATGATTCAACTCTTCAAATGTGCAATGCCTCAAAAGCAAAATTCCTCACTATGCACATCTTCGGGGGGAGTTCTTCTATATCTTGCAATCAAATTCCTCAATATCAGTATTTACACTTCATATGTTTATCCTCGTTGAAAACTTAACCTATATTTTCATCAATCACCAAAAGGGGAGATTGTAAGTGCATCTAGTGCCCCTTAGTGATTTTGGTGTATTGAAGACTTATAGGTTAAGGGACTAATGTGTTTATGAGTGTACACACGTCTATAAGTCTATGAGGAGTTTGATATTCTGAGAGAAAGTCGACCCTAAAAATGAAGTTCTTCGATGAAGATTTTGATATTCGAAGACTTTGAAAGTGAAGAAATTGGTGTGACCTTGAAGACTTGGTATTCATTTGAGGAACATGAAGCGTGAAGACTTTTGTTTTCATAGTTTCGCTTCTCTTTTTTGAGTCATAGGAAACACCGTCGTTAAAGGGAGTCGAGGAAATACTAAGGAAAAATTTCCATGTGATGCTCAACTCAAAATCCTACACCTACCAATCCCTTCGAGTGAAGCCTTTGGAAATCTCATACAGCTCACCAATTTCTTCAAAGGATGTAGACGAAGTTCTTACAGTTCTTTGAGAATTTGTTCGACCGAGGAGTTAGGAATTCGCCGGTCGGATTGCCTACACAAAGGAGGAACATGATAGCCCCGAGGAATTTGAGAGTCAAATTTCCGACCGTTCTTTGTCTTCTTGCCAGCTGTCCCAAAAATATCTTATCCACCTAACGGTCATATCATTGAAGGGAATTTATGTCTTATCATGTCGGGCTTCTCCCTAGGCTATAAATAGCCGCCCCCTACAACCACTAGCTGGTTGGCTGCCCCGAGAGAACTTGACACTTCTCATTTAAGAGCAACCCATCCTCTGAGGACTTTGAGCGAAAATCATCGAGTGAGGAAAAACCCAAACACCAAACCCCTACAAACCCAAAGTGATTGAGCATCACTGAAGAGATTGATCCTGCGTGGATCCGATGCTTGTTACCTTTGAAGACTGTGCTTCTTCTAGACGGTTAGGCGTCATGGTCTAGAGCATCCAAGAGGAATTGTGGATCACCGAGTGACCAAGTCTGTGAAGGTTTGGAAGTCGCTCAAGACTTACCACGAGTGATTGGACGAGGTCTCATGTGACCTTAGTTCAAGGAGAATACAGTGAGGACTTGGTGTCCCGAGCTACGTGCTCAGCGACTGGGTGTCCGGGACTGTGTGTCCTCGAGTTTAAATACTCAGCCGCTCCAACCAGACGTACAACCGAGACAGCAGTTGGAACTGGTCTACCAAATCATTGTCTTCACCAACCTAACTGGTTCTATTTCCTCAACTCTTTCATTTCCTCATTCTTTGTGTTAAGTGTTCGTTCATATCTGTGTTTGAAGACTTTGGTCAAGACTTTCTCAATTTCCTCGATTAAATTTCTTGATCTGTTTGTCTTCATCTTGTGTTATCCTGTGTTTACGCTTTACGTACTCTGTGATTGTCTTCATTTCATCATGATGACCATGCCCGCATTCTCGTTATGCTTACTTACGAGTACTTATTCCATTTGCAAGTAGTTCTTCACTTAGGAATTTCCTCACCGCAAATTCCTCATTGAAGAATTCATAAAATCGCCTATTCACCCCCCCTCTAGTCGATATAACGCACTTTCGTGTTTTAGGGCAGTGGTGGCGTGAGGTCGAGCAGCGAAGGTTACAGTGTGAATAGTGGTTCGGTGACGACCGGTCAATCGGTTTATTTGTACATCGCTCTTGTTGCGTTCGCGTTGCAGCCCGGCATGCCGGACCCTCCACGTCGCTCACCGAATGGAACACGCTTCGCCTTGTGTTTTCGCTTCGCTTGTGGGACCGCGGATTGAGAAGCAAACCGACGTCCCTCCCCTCCCCGCCTGCGTCATTTATTATACCACAACTCCCTTCATTTTATGCGGAGTAAATAAAAACAGAGGGAGTATACTATGGATGAGGATCCCCTGACGTGGCCGAACCCATTGAGTAACTGACATACGGGGCCTAGCAAGCATGGGGTCCGCCAATAAGTGACCGAAAGGGAGGGTAAGGCAAGGATACCTACGTGAGAGGATCCATTTCCACTATACTACTTTGACCAAATGTTAGAGTAATAATATATGACATGCAACTTACACAAAATGTTAGAGTAATAATATATGACATGCAACTTACACAAAGCATACAGGGTCTAATGCGTTTTTCGAGGCTAACTTTGACCAAACGTTAGAGTAATAATATATGACATGCAACTTACACAAAGCATACGGTCAATTTCGTATGTGAAAGGAGTTTCCAATGATATAATTTTCACATTATACATCTCATGTACTATTAATCTTGTCAATGGTCAAATTGGAAACCATCTCGAGTACAAATCTAGGAGTACGTACGGATCTAACAATATTGATTGGGCGTTGTTGAATGTTCATACCTTTTTGATCATATTAGAGATACTTTGACTACACATAAAACTTATATGTAAAGTAGAAAGGATAGGAGGGAGTATATTGTACGTTCAAAAATGAAACAAACATTGAATACCCTTTATATATGATTTGTGGATGCTATGATCACCGGTTCAAAATTTTGAATCCGCCTTAGGTATCACGTGCCCCGACTTGTTCCCTCTCGATTTCATCTCGGGGTTCGGAGATCTATTGAAAGAGGACTAGGGTGGGTACATGCGAATGATACTAAGCGGAATGTTCAAATGAGGCATGCGGGAGGATGGACTCGACTGGAGGGCGACATGATCGATGGAGAAGAGGGTTGGAGAGGAATGAGAAATAAGCAAATGCCACATGATTACACTTGAACGGCTCAAATAAACAATAAGTTGTCTCGCTTTGGCCTACATAGTGAAAGGCCTAATGCGCAACGCGGAGTAATCTTGATGCTCGAATATGGCCGGAAAACAGGAAACCGACATGTGGGGCACACCCGTCGGAACGACGTAAGCGCATACTAGTCCAATGGAGGAGCTGGCCCACGACCTCCTCGCCACCGACAACGGTTCATGTGGGTCGTTGGGGCCAACAACGGGCGCAGCTCCAGCACCGCCTCTGACACGGCGATCAAGGTGAGCGACACACTCATATCGTTGCTAGACACGGTCGGTTTCAGTGTGCCGAGGGTGGCGTTAGTGCTATGGCACGACCAATGGTATGTTTGGTTTGTGCCCAAGGTTGCCCCATCAAAGCATTGGGTAGCCAAAATTTTGGTTGAGGTATTGGTTGCCCATGATTTGGCCGACATTGGCAAGAAAAATGAACTAGAGTTGGCTAGAGTTCATTGGCATGCCAAAGAAACGACAACCATCCAAACAAAGACCAATCTTTGGGTCATGACCAAAATTTTGGTTGAGGTATTGGTTGCCCATGATTTGGCCGACATTGGCAAGAAAAATGAACTAGAGTTGGCTAGAGTTCATTGGCATGCCAAAGAAATGGCAACCATCCAAACAAAGACCAATCTTTGGGTCATGACCAAAATTTTGGTTGAGGTATTAGTTGCCCATGATTTGGCCGACATTGGCAAGAAAAATAAACTAGAGTTGGCTAGAGTTCATTGGCATGCCAAAAAATGGCAACCATCCAAATAAAGACCAATCTTTGGGTATGACCAAAATTTTGGTAACGTGCACTTTGGCCACAATCCAAACACACCCCAACACCCGGCTCGTCGAGGATGCACGGGGCGCCGCAACGCGTCCGCGGAGTAGTGTAGCGCGGCCAACTGCATCCTCTGGACCTGAGACCATGCCGGGTCATCTTGCTTTTTCAATGACATGCTGGGATCGAATTTGAGCAAAGGGCATCTCCAACGTTGCCATGACCGCAGCTGACTACCCTGGCACACCAAAGCCCTCGTCCCTCGCGCCGTTGCGTGGTGCGTTCCTAGCCGGCGTCAGCTGCCCGCATTCATGTCGTCCATTTGTATGTCGTCGTTAAGAGGCTCGGTGCCCGAGGAACCAACTCCGGCGACTTAATGACGCATCCGGACGCTTGGCCTCACCGGAATGCGCTACTTAAAGCGGCAACGCCCAGCTAACCTCCACACCATAGCGCATCGTCCTCCTACCTGGCATCACATCAGCCATGACCACAAGTGCGAACACTCTGCGGGAGAGCTTGTCTTCGAGGATGAAGCTCGAGGTCTCCGCCCTCGCTCAAGTCGCCTCTCGCGATACAATAGCGGCGTAGCCGGACGCGGACGCGACCGCACAAGCGGTGGCCACGCTGGCGGCCGACGACGGGAGCACTGTCAGCCACGCGTCCTACTTGCCGCCGTCCAACATCCGGCACCACCGAGGTCGGGGACTCCTCTGAGGATGAGTAGGGCGTGGGAGGCGGCAGGGCATGGTGTGCCAACTGGCCGGTCCGTATCCCGTGTTCTACTCTCGCCGGAGACCGCACCTTCACTTCACGGGTCTTGAACCCCGCCCTCGTACATAGAGATTACAGATGGAGGACGCCGGTCGCCGCCGTAGAATAGGTTTAGGGTCGGGTTTCTTTTATTTTTCTGTCCTATAAAAGTTCGAAATGTAATGAAAATTTGCCGTGTTTGCATTAATCTCGGCCGGTGTATATGAACTTTCACAATAATATACATATTGTAGGAGTACTAGCAAGATGCCCGTGCGTTGCACGGAAGATCAAGATCTTGTGGGAGAAAAGGATGAATGAGGGAAAGCCTTATCTCCAAATGTGGAGAGGAGTGCGGGTAAATTTTCATAGTTTCCTTCCTATCCGTTAGATATAGATCGGACGGCCTATATTGCAGGATGACAGGCACACCATCATCACCAACTCTGCTTTTTATTGAACCGAGACAAATCTAAAAAACCCAACTAAGCCAACCTCCCAGCATATCACGCGGGAAAAGACCCGGCCGCGCCGTTTTAGTCGGGATTACCGGATTACTAGTAGTAGTATCAATGGATCGCGTGAAGCAACAAATTTTTTTTGAGGGGGCGAAGCACCTACTAGTTTAAAAGGAAAAAAGGCGGTACACTCACAGCACTCCTGTCGCGGTCACATTGCACCCCACACATGTTCGGTCCTGCACACGGCTCACGCAAATAGAACGCGCTTCGGCTTGCCTCTTCACTGACACATGGGACTGCACTTGGAGAAACCGACCATGCGCCAAACTCCCCCTGCCCACCGCGCGAAAATCCTCCCCCCCCCCCACACACACAAAAATTCCCCCCAAATCTGATCCAACCGCCCTTCGGCCAAATATTCCCCAAACCCCCCTCCCCCCGTCCCCCTCCACTCCATTCGCCCCGCCAAAGCTGCCCTCCCCACCGCGCCGATACATCGGCACCGCGGTTCGTCGAGGGGACGCACGGCGATCCTATCGATCCCATAGTACGCTCTCGTAGACTGTTGTCCTCTAGCCGCGTCGCCAACTTTGGCTACGTTCTTGTGGAGGCGCACGGCGGTCAACGCCGCCACCGTTGGCGACGTTCGTGTGAAGACGCACAGCGGTCAGCTTCTCCCACGGTACGCGCATTCTAGACTGAGGCCCCGTTCATGTCGGTGTAGCTCTGAATGTTAGCTGATAGACGCTGTTAATCTCACTGTTTGCCGAAGTAGTTTACTGTCAATATGCTCTGCTTAAGAAGCTTCCTTGCCTGCTCGCACTCAATCATGCTTAGTTGAGATGGCATGCCAAGGCCGATTAGTTGCGAAAATATCCTACCATATATTTATTGTGACGTAGATTGCCATGGTCTAGTAGCCAATCTGTTAGGTGAAATAGCTCTACACCGTTTTATACTCGATCTTTGTTGCTAAGATGGCCTTCGATAGTTTGATGGCTGTGTGCTCGGCCTCATTGACTGCTGAAACATCCTGCCATAATTTAGCACTCAAATCTGTTTGCTGAATTAGCTTTACATATATTTCGTTACTTAGATCTGCTCGTCCAAATATCTTTCCATAGCTTTAGACATCGACCTAGGTATTTTTTTGGACTTCATAAAAAAGCATATATGTTTTTCCTGTAATATCTAGTAGAAGAACTAATTTGTATGTCTAACAGATGGACAGGACTTGGATAACTTCGCTCAAGATTCTCCGCTGCATATGTCGAGGGTGTTCAAAACTTCATGAACTTTATCAGAGCTGAGTACGGTGGTCCAAAATCAGATGTGCTCTGCCCGTGTAGCAGTTGTATGAATTCAGTTACAAGACCCGATCAACTGTGCGTAAATCATCTACACTTGTATGGGATGTCGGTCACATATACTAGGTGGGTTCATCATGGTGAAGCTATGAACGTCAATGTTATTGACTACGTGGAAGCAGCAGATCACCATCTTGATCTCGCACTGATGCTCAGTGGAAGAGGAGGAGGAGGTGGTGGTGGCGGAGCCAGTGAGTTTGACCAACATTGAAAAATGCTACGAAATGCTCGTGCATTCCGTGAACTTTCACCTGCAGAAGAAAAACGGTGGGCCCGCATGTTGGAACAATGCAACGTTGCTGTCCCAGGAAATAAGCTGTCAGTATTCTCAGCTATGGTCTCCTTTCTTCAGGTGAAGACATCTGAGCGGATGACCAACAAATCATTCGATGCGATGTTGGCTGCTTTCCGCAAATCTTTCCCAGATGCGTCTAAGCTGCCACACACCTACAAAGAAATGAAGAATTTCCTTCGTGCGCTTGGATTTGGATATGATATGATCCATGTTTGTAAGAATAATTGTGTTCTGTTCGGAAGGATTATGCCAACTTAAGTGAATGCCCGAAATGCAAATCATCAAGATGGAAAGATGGCGATGCTCAAGAGGATTCCTCATAATGTTGTGAGACATTTTCCAATTACACCAAGATTGCAAGAGGTTGTTTCATGATGCTAAAACAGGAGAGGATGTACTGTGGCATTCTAGGAACCAGGAGTACAGAGATCAGAATGTAATGAGCCATCCATCTCATGGTAGTGAGTGGAAAAGCTTCAATGATAAACACAAAGAGTTTGCTACTGACCCGAGAAACATTAGACTTGGCTTAGCTTCAGATGGATTTAACCCATTTGGCCACCAGAGCGCCACATATAGCATGTGGCGGTGCTTATTATCCCTTACAACATGCCTCCAAATGTCTCGCACCAAAGAATCAAACTACATGATGGCCTTGCTCATCCCAGTCCAAAAAGTCCCTGGAAAGGATTTTGATTTGTTCATGGAGCCTCTTGTGGAGGAACTTCAACAGCTATGGAAGGGTGTTCTCACTCGAGACCTATATAGCAGCCCACCACTGATTTCTTTCTGCGTGCTGTAATTTGGTGCATCCATGATTATCCGGCTTTGGGCACTATGTCAGGGCGAAGATACATGGTTACAATGCATGTGTTCGCTGTGACAGAATCATTGTCATCATAATACTTAGCAACATCTGTTACATTGGACACCGCCGTTTCCTTCCCAAGGACAAGCCGCATCCTAGAAAATACCGAAGACATGTGTTCAATGCAAAGCATGGAAACCGTGATGCGCCAAAGAGGCTCACCGCCGATGAGTTGCAAGTGGAATTAGAGAAGGTCAGGCATACTACACCAGGAAACCATTCTGGTAATGGTAGCGGGAAAAGGAAGCGTGGCACAGTAGAAGAGAGATTATTGTTTACCCGCAGGTCCACTTTGTGGGACTTGGAGTATTGGAAAGATTTGGATCTTCGGCATAATCTTGATGTGATGCACATCAGAAAAATATATGTGACAGCATAATCGGCAAACTTCTTAACATTGAAGGCAAGACGAAAGATACCTTAAAATCTAGGATTGATTTGACACACACAGGTATCGAGAAAGGATTTGCGGTGCAAGATAAAGGTAAACCACGGGATATGGCACCACCGGTAATGCGTCTTGGACAAGGTAAAAATAAAAGAATTTTGCGAGGTCCTGTCACGTGTGAGATTCCCACATGGATTTGCTTCCAACCACGAAAGGAGAGTCGGTCTGAGATGGAAACAAGGTACAAGGGTTGAAAACTCATGACCGCCACGTCCTACTTCAAAGGGTTTTACTGTTATCCTTAGAGGATTGGGCATACGACTTATACTGAGCGATTCTTGAGTTGGGACAATTCTTCGTGAACTCTCTGCAGAGAAATATCGGGATAGATGCTTTGGAGCCGTCTTAGAGACAAGATACCAACTATCCTATGCGACCTTGAGAAGATATATCCTCCAGCCTTCTTTGATGTGATGGTGCATTTGGCTGCTTTCGTCTACCGATGAGGCACTACTTAGAGGTCCAAGATGCAAGATGGCTGGATGTACCCTATTGAAAGGCGGCTAGGCACTTTCAAGGGCTATGTTAGGAACAGAGCTAGACCCGAGGGTTCCATTGCAGAGGCCTACATTGCTACACAAGCGTTGACATTCTGCTCAAAATACATTGAAACAGCTGATCAGCTTAGCAAAGAGGTGGGTGAAGAGATTCCCGGGCTCAATGTTTTCGATTATTCTGTTCGAGTTACAGGGAAGAGTCGACAAGAGGACAAACCTAAAGATTTGGACAAAATGGTTTGGTATGTGTTGAATAACTGTCACGAGATACTACCTTATATCAAGTAAGTGCGATCTTGCAGCTTATACATCGTAATCTACTAAACTTGCAGCACATTCCTATATATTTAGATGTTTGACGCGATCACTATGTTGTGCAGCATCTACAAAGAGGAGTTATCGCCGCAAAATCCAAGAAACATTGGCAAACTGGTTATGGCAGGATTTGCGAAATGGTTCAAGAACCATGTAAGCTTTTGAAGTGCACTGACAATTTTTTAATATATTGAGTACATAAGATGATCAGCTTGTCTATTTTCTAACCATAGGTTAAGAAGATGCGGGAGGATGGGCAGGCAGTTGATGATGCCCTTTACTCACTAGCAATGGATCACGATACTCGGGTAAGACATTATGAATCTTGCGTTGTTGGAGATGTGCGCCACAACACCCTTGCACGAGACGGCAAGGTGAAGACACAAAACAGTGCCATCATGAGCACGGATACGTATGACAAAGAGATAACTGAAATGTATGCTAACATAATGTACATTGTTCGATTGCGATATATCTCCGATTTCGAGGATCATCGGTGTGTGGTTACATTGTGTTGTCGTTGGTATAACCTGTTTTCCAAAGATCGCAAAACCCAGAGCTGATGATTATTTCAAATCCATCAATGTCAAGGCGGCGTACTGCACCAACGAGCCTTTTATTTTGGCAAATCAAGCAACACAGATATTTTTCTTGGAAGACACATTTGCACGTAGCGATGACTGGAGAGTATTGCAAAGGTTTGAGCAGAGTAATTCGTTGAATGAAGTTGCACAACAAGATGATGCTTACACTGCTCCTGATGTACAAGATAACACAGATGTTCCTAATATTTTTGAGAACCATCACGTCAATGACGCCGGTGAAAAGATTGCCTGTCGTGCTGTGGACATACAAGAGTTGATCAATAAGAAGCCAACGTTCGAGGACGTTGAGGACGAAGAAGAAGATGACACCGTGGGGAATTACGATTCAGACTGATACACATGGCGAAGATGTTGACGCTGCTGCTGTGGATGATGATTACATTGCTTTTGCCGTATTTGCCTGTCAGAAGGCGTTTTTTATCTACTATGTGAAATTGTGTTTGCTATGACAACTGAAACCTGATGAACATGTTGTTTAGTATTTTGCTGTGAGAACATCACTTGTTATGTATGCTGATTTGTGTTTGGTGATTGTATGACAACTAAAACATGATGACATTGTTGTTTACTTGTACTCATATTTGGCTGTGAAACTTGAATTTGATGACATAGTTTGCTGTTGGACTGCAATTTGCTCGACGTCTTCGAATGAGACCAAAGCTGACCCGACAGGGCCTCTGCTATTTATTTATTTATATGAGCAAAAGGGGATACCCCTGAATTCCGTTAATAGAAATCATTAGATGTTCACAACACTACGCCCAGCCTGCTACACAAGTTTCAATCATTACTAGTTTCAGCAAAGTGCTCATGTCGTAGCCACTGAATACATCAGGAGTGCTACATACACTGCAAATAAAGAGACAATCATCCTATAGAGCACATTGATTTTTCCCATTATCTTCACAAGCTCTTTCATCTCCTCATTCTTTGTCAAGGCCGTTCAAAGTTTGTTGCTTGGCCATGATCGGAGGAACTGCATCTTTAACCTTCGCTCTTCATCTTTCTCTTCGCCATTCCTTCGCCATTTGTCCAACACCCCAACTTGCTGGTATTGGGATTCCTTGGCTAACCAAATAATCAGCGTAGTTGCGTTCCCCCACATCAGCAACTTCCCAGAAATACAAATCACACGAATCTTCCATTTTCTACACGAATCAAATTGGAAGATCATCAACCAAACTATTAAAAATATCAGCAATTGAAAGCACCAGAACAATACTTAAACATATTATTACCCCATGATTCGGGCATTTGTAGAAGACTTGGCCAGGGTTGCGGATTGTGGTTGCGACGCGACGGATGATTCTGCGTGATTTGCAGCAGTGGCACCACACCAACGGCAACGGGTTGCGATGAGCAATCGGCTGCGGTCTTGGCGTGCGGCGAAGTGTGATGAGACCCACAGCGATGGTACGGGTGGCGACTTGGCGCATATCTGGTTGTTACTGCTCAAGAGCGGTGAACAAGCAGCCAGCGGATATGGTTGTCGCGGCGAGCTTCGATGCTAGGCGAGTAAGTAGAGAAGAGGAGAAGCGAGCGTTGGATATGCGGTTTCATTACTTGCGAGTAGCATAGCACCATATATAGTCATAATCTAGGTTTGGATTTGAACCAGCTACGAGAGCACGTCTTTCTTTTTTCTAAAACTCAAAGAACGCCTCTTTACTAGTACACTAGCTTGTTACAGACGCCTTCCCAAGTCTTTGATTTTCTTTCCCTTTTTTTGCGAAGAAGGAAGGAGGACAAAATTGAGAGTTCCTCGGACTCGAACCCAAGACCTCTCGGTTGAAAACCAAGGGTGCTAGTCACTTATGTGGCGAACGTTCCTGTGAGGAGGGCGTGAGCGAACGCATTTTCCTCGCAGTTTTCTTCCTATATGTAAAAAAGTATGCTACTTGGTGTCCGCTTAGTCAAAAAACGATTGTGCCAACCTTTACCGTTGGATTGACATTCAACGTCTGTCGCGTTTCTTCAGTCTCTTCTCCCTCGAGCCGCCAAAGCCAAACCAGCGCTGGCGGGACCGCCTGCTCCCGCCTCCCACGGCTGGCTGTGATCTTCCCCGGCTCCTGTTCGTTCCGTCGAGGCCTCACCATCGTCCTCCGCCTTGGTTCGCTCATCATGGCGCCGCCCTCGGTGTTATCAACATGGTCAACAACCGAGAGGAATAAGGAGATGACTGTACATGGTGAGGATGACAAGAGGGACCCAAAGCAGCGTCTTGCAGTAATTTTGTTTTTTCGGGACGGAGAAGGGTATCAACTGGGTTGTCTGCGAGACCCATGGCCCATCTAGCTCGAGCTTTTATTTCATATGTTTAGCACATGACCAGCCCAGTTTGTTTTTTCCTTTACGAAAAATGGGTAGCCAGCTATTTTGTTTTTTGCGAATAACCAACATAGGCCTACTTGCTTTTCACGCCTCTTTGGCGGAAATCTTTCAAGATGAGGAGGGATGCATTTTGCCCAGAAAATGGGCTATAAGTAATAAGAAATGGGCTATAAGTAATAAGAAATGGGCTGTAAAATGAAAAAAAATACAGCAAACAAGCAATTAGTTCCAAAATACTATTTTCTTTCGGATTTTGATATTTTAAATTTCATTGTTTTTGTGCTGGTAAAATTTCATTGAATTTAAATTAAGGTATATTTTGATTTAAAATTAATTTGAATCGCTAGAAATTTCGGCTATATCTTTGTTTGGGACAGATTTGGAGGCTGACTTGTGGGTCTACTAGGTTGGCGTGTACTTTGGCTTTGTCAACTTAGTCCACAAACGATTCTAGCAGTATGACCGTTGGATGTTAATCTAACGGCCGTCTTCTTCTTCAATATCTCGATCTTCTTGCTCCAAATGCCCAAACCAGCTCCGGTGGGACTGCTGCCTCCTCCGGTATCGGCTGTCTGCCGCACAGCCGCACCGCCCACCCTACTTCATTGCTGGCCGTGCCATTCCTCTACTCACCCACACCTCCTGTTATTTTCCGACGACGGTAGCCGGACCAGTAAACCCTCGTACTCCCCACCGCGTGGGCAACCATTGCCGAGTCTTCCCCGGCTCCGTGTCGTTCCCTTCCTAGGCCTCGTCGTTGTCCACCACCATGGTGCTCTCGGCGTGGCCTGGTCAACATGGTCAACGAACGACATCCATCGGCCGTGGACTGTACGCGCAAAATAATGATTCCTCCACCTGACAGCTGGGACCCACGGGAAGGGCCTCTGTATTTCGCAAAAAAAGTTCCCCCCCACGACATGCTCGGACCCACCAGCTATATCTTCGCACGCAAGGAAGTGCCTCCTTATTACGCACAAAAAATGAATACCCACCCCTGCTAGGCTGGGGCCCACCATAGTGGGAGGATGACTTGTGGGCCAACTAAGTTGACGGGACGGAGGGCTTTGTCAACTTAGTCAATATGAATGATTCTAGCTCCAAAGGACTGCATAATGTCCATCCAACGGCCGTAGTGCTTCTTCAACCTCTGGTCTTCTTGCTCCGGCCGCCCAAAGCAGCGCCGGTCGTGCCGCATGCTCCTGCCTCCCTGCGGGTCGGCCAGGCTGCCAGAGGCCTCACCGCCCCCTACTATTCCCACCGCTGGCCAGGCCCTGTGGCGACGGCAGCCTCACACCGCAGCCGAACTAGTGAACCCTCGTACTCCTCTCCACGCGGGCTTCCACTGCCGCGTCTTTCCCGGCTCCGCGTCGTCCCCTTCCTAGGCCTCTCCGTCGTCCACCGCTGTGGTGCTCTCGGCCCGGCCTGGTCAACGTAGTCAAGGAACGACTTCCATCGGACGTGGATCAGACGTGGAGAGGCCGACAGTGGGTCCACGGCCGCAGAAGGAAGTGCCTCCTTATTACGTGGAAAATAATGATTCCTCCACCGATAGATGGGACCCACCGGATGGGCCATCAGATTTCACGGAAAAACGCTTTCCCCACGGGTGGGACCCACCAGCCTTCATCTTCGTGACGCAAGGAAGTGCGTCCGGAAAAAATGATTCCCCAGCTGGGACCCACCAGCTACATCTTCGCACGCAAGGAAGTGCGTCCGGGCAAAAAAAACAAAACGAGTCGCCCCCCTGACTGCTGGGACCCACCAGCTACATCTTCGCAGGCAAGGAAGTGCCTGACAGTCGGGACCCACTTGGTCGAAGCGTACGTAGCGTTGTCATCCTGGTCGCGAATGTGTACGTATATACTGGTCGATGTAGAGGCGCACACGTGTCATAGTAGAGGCGCGCACGTGTCGTATTAGAGGCGCACACGTAGCATGTACACGTACGTACGCGGCCAGGGTGCAAGAAAGAAAATACGGCCACGTATGTGTACATACGAGCGGGGTCTCGAACGCCTACTCACGCATACGTACGGCCAGGGCTCGTGTACATGGCTGGGTCGGAACGGAGAAACAACGTCGTCGTCGTGTTCATGGGGAGGCAACGGATGCGTCGTGTTCATGGGGAGGCAACGGAATGCGTCGTGTTCATCGAGAGGCAACGGAACGCGTGGGAGCCAACCGGCTTGGATGGAACAGGCGATGGAAACAAGGCCTGGCGTACCGCAGAACGGAGGAAATGACCTTGTGTTCGACCGGCCACGTTCGGAACGGGGTCCTGTTGATTGGGAGGGGTGTGGTGTACCGCAAAACGGACGAAACGGACCTCCTACGGTCGAAACGGGGGTCCTGTTGATCGGGAGGGGTGTGGCATACCGCAAAACGGATTTAAACGGACCTCCTACGGTCGAAAACGGGGTCCTGTTGATCGGGAGGGTGTGGCATACCGCAAAACGGATGAAAGCGGACTTCTGTTGGGCGCTTCTGACGGTCGAAGCAGGGGTCCTGTTCATCGGGGCAGGTGTGGCGTGCCATAAGCAGGACTCCACGGGATACTGTTCAGCTCCACCGTCGACCTCCTCCGGCCTCCACGGGCTACCGCCGACCTCCTCCAGCCTCCACGGGCTCCTGTTCATCCAGCCTCCACCGCGCTACTCCACCGCCATCGCTCAACCACCCTCCACGGGCACCCTCCACCGCTTCATCGCTCATCCAGCCCTCCACACCATGGGGTTCTGCTCAACCACCCTCCACGGCCACCCTCCACCATCTACCGCTCATCCAGCCCTCCACACCACGGGGTCATGTTCATCCACAGGCAACGCCACCGCTCCGCTCATCCAACCCCCCGCATAGCGCTCACTGTTCATCCCGAGGTAGCATCGATCGGCTTGATTAGCGGCAGATGGCGAAGAATCGCCGATCGGGTTCGATTAACAAGCCATCGATCGATCGCTCGGTTTCAATAATGCGTAGCCTGCGGTAATCGCCGGGTTGATTAGAGCCCAACGCCTCGCTCGGGTTACGGTAGAGCCAACGCCTACGCCGCGTGTCTACGAGAGAAAGCGCGCATCGCTCGGCCCCCGACCTCCTACCGTCACCGGCAACTCCCCGAAATTTTCATCGCCCTCGCTTCTACCACGGTTTTTTCCGTCATGGACGGCCCAAAGAATGTCATGCAGCAGCTTCTCCGGCCCGCCCAGGACGAAAAGCCCATTTTCTGTCATGATTTTTTGTCATAGAACTAGGAGCCCACCACATCTATGATGATACCGGGTTTTTTCACAATTATCGTCATAGAAGTGTCATATGTATGACAGAAAAAAAATTTCGTTCGGCCCAAAATGTCACGGATATGTCTTTTTTTTTGTAGTTCTATTCCTTTTCGGAGTTTGAAACATTCTGGAAAGTGTCTCTTATGTATTCCTCCGGGGTTACGGTTTCAATAATATTAGTTTCGACATTTATAGGATTACCTGAGATATAATCTTTGATTCTTTGACCGTTCACCACTTTCGGATTTGTGCCTTCGAAGTTGTTGATTTTTATGGCACCGGAACAATAGACCTCCTTGATAACGTAAGGACCTTCCCATTTAGAGAGAAGTTTTCCTGCAAAAAATCTTAAACGAGAGTTGTATGTCAACACATAGTCACCTACATTAAACTCACGCTTTTGTATCCTTTTGTCATGCCATCTTTTAACTTTTTATTTAAACAACTTGGCATTCTCATAGGCTTGGGTTCTCCATTCATAAAGTGAGCTTATGTCAAATAGCCTCTTCTCACCGGCAAGTTTGAAATATTAGTTGAGCTCTTTAATGGCCCAATATGCCTTATGTTCTAGTTCGAGAGGTAAGTGACATGCTTTTCCGTAAACCATTTTATACGGAGACATACCCATAGGATTTCTATATGCAGTTCTATAGGCCCATAATGCATCATCAAGTTTCTTGGACCAGTTCTTTCTAGATCTATTAACAGTATTTTGCAAAATTAATTTGAGCTCTCTGTTACTCAATTCTACTTGACCACTAGACTGTGGGTGATAAGGAGATGCAATTTTATGATTAACATCATACTTAGCAAGCATTTTACGAAAGGAGCCATGAATAAAATTTTAACCACCATAAGTCATTAAATATCTAGGGACTCCAAACCTCAGAAAAATAACTTCTTTAAGCATCTTAATAGAAGTGTTATGATCAGCACTACTAGTTGGAGTAGCTTCTACCCACTTAGTAACGTAATCAACAACAACTAAAATATGTGTATAACCATTAGAGGAAGGAAAAGATCCCATATAATCGAAGCCCCAAACATCGAATGGTTCAATAACAAGTGAATAATTCATAGGCATTTATTGACGTCTACTAATATTACCAATCCTTTGGCATTCATCACAAGATAAGACAAACTTACGAGCATCCTTGAAGAAAGTAGGCCAATAAAAACCAGATTGCAATACCTTATGTGCAGTTCTATCTCCAGTGCGGTGTCCTCTATAAGCTTCGGAGTGACACTTGTGTAGGATCTGTTCCTGTTCATACTCAGGTATACAACGTCTAATAACACCATCTACTCCTTCTTTATAAAGATGTGGGTCATCCCAGAAGTAATGTCTTAAATCACAAAAAAACTTTTTCTTTTGCTGGTATGTGAAACTAGGTGGTATAAATTTAGCAACAATGTAATTAGCATAATCAGCATACCATGGAGCAGTATGAGAAGCATTTATGACAGCTATATGTTCATCAGGAAAGCTATCATCAATAGGTAGTGGGTCATCAAGAACATTCTCTAACCTAGACAAGTTGTCTGCGACGGGGTTCTCAGCTCCCTTTCTATCAATAATATGCAAATCAAATTCTTGTAGCAAGAGAACCCATCTAATAAGTCTAGGTTTAGCATATTTCTTTTCCATAAGGTATTTAATAGCAGCATGATCAGTATGAACAGTTACTTTAGAATCAACAATATAAGCTCTAAATTTATCACATGCAAATACAACTGCTAAGAATTCTTTTTCAGTAGTAGCATAATTTCTCTGGGCACTATCTAGAGTTTTACTAGCATATTGAATAACATTTAATTTCTTATCAACTCTTTGCCATAGAACATCACCTACACCATAATCACTAGCATCGCACATAATTTCAAAGGGTAAATTCCAATCAGGAGGCTGAACAATAGGTGCGGAAATCATGCTTTCTTAAGTATTTCAAATGCTTCTACACAATCATCATCAAAGACAAAAGGAATATCTTTTTGTAATAGATTAGTCGAGGTAGGAAATTTTTGAGAAGTCCTTGATGAACCTCCTATAAAAAACGGCATGACCAAGGAAACTTCTTATACCTTTGATGTCCTTGGGACACGACATCTTTTTAATAGCATCAACTTTAGCTTTATCAACTTCAATGCCTCTTTCAGAAATTTTATGCCCCAAGACAATACCTTCATTAACCATAAAGTGGCACTTCTCCCAATTCAAGACAAGGTTAGTTTCTTCACATCTCTGCAAAACTCGATCAAGGTTGCTCAAGCAATCATCAAAAGAGGATCCATAAACGGAGAAATCGTCCATGAAAACCTCACAAATCTTTTTACAAAAATCAGAGAATATAGCCATCATGCATCTTTGAAAGGTAGCATGTGCATTACATAAACCAAAAGGCATACATCTATAAGCAAAAGAAATCTTTGAAAGGGCAAGTAAAAGTGGTCTTTGCTTGATCATCAGCTGACACAGGTATTTGAGAGAAGCCAGAGTAACCATCTAGAAAGCAAAAATGTGTGTGTTTGGATAATATTTCTAGCATTTGATCAATGAAAGGCAAAGGGTAATGATCCTTTTTAGTATCTTTATTTAGTTTACGGAAATCAATTACCATCCTATAACCTGTAATAATTCTTTGCAGAATCAATTCATCTTTATCGTTAGGAACAACAGTAATACCTCCCTTCTTAGGGACACAATGAACATGACTTACCCACTGACTATCAGCAACGGTATAAATTATACTTGCCTCAAGGAGCTTTAATATTTCCTTTCTTACCACTTCTTTCATCTTAGGTTTCAGCCGTCGTTGGTGATCAATAACTGGTTTGGCGTCTTTCTCCAAATTTATTTAATGTTGACATAGAGTGGGACTAATGCCCTTAAGATCATCAAGAGTATATCCAATAGCAGCACGATGCTTCTTCAGAGTTTTCAATAATTTTTCTTCCTCCTTCTCTGAAAGGTTAGCACTGATAATAACAGGATATATTTTCTTTTCATCAAGATAAGCATATTTAAGATTATCAGGCAAAGGTTTAAGCTCAAACACGGGATCACCCTTGGGCGGAGGAGGATCCCCTAGGATTTCAACAGGCAAGTTGTGTTTCAGAATAGATCCCTGTTTAAAGAATACTTCATCTATTTCCCTTCTTTCATTCATAAACATATCATTTTCATGGTCTAGCAAATATTGTTCTAAAGGATCATTAGGAGGCACGGCAATAGAAGCAAGACCAATAATTTCATCTTTACTAGGCAATTTTTCATCACGGGGTTGTCTACAAAATTTAGAGAAATTAAACTCATGAGACATATCATCCAAACCAATAGTAACAACATCCTTTTCGCAGTCTATCTTAACATTAACAGTATTCAAGAAGGGTCTACCAAATATAATGGGACAAAAGCTATCTTGTGGGGAACCAAGAACAAGAAAATCAGCAGGGTATTTAACCTTCCCACACAAGACTTCAACATCTCTAACAATCCCAACCGGTGAAATAGTATCTCTATTGGCAAGCTTAATGGTAACATCGATATCTTCCAACTCAGCGGGTGCAATATCATGCATAATTTCTTGATATAAAGAAATAGTTATTGCACTAGCACTAGCACCCATATCACATAAGCCATGATAACAATGATCTCCTATTTTAATAGAAATAGTAGGCATGCCTACCACAGGTCTATGTTTATCTTTAGTACCAGGTTTAGCAATTCTAGCAGTCTCATCACAAAAGTAAATAACATGCCCATCAATATTATCAGCCAAGAGATCTTTAACAATAGCAATATTAGGTTCAACTTTAACTTGCTCAGGAGGTGTATAAGTTCTAATATTACTTTTACGAACCACGGTTGAAGCTTTAGCATGGTCCTTTATCCTAACAGGAAAAGGTGGTTTCTCAACATAAGCAGTAGGAACAATGGGATCATTATAAGTGATAGTCTTTTCTTCAACTTTAATAGGTTCAACTACTTTTACTTCTATGGGAGGATGATATTTAAACCACTTCTCCTTAGGGAGATCAACATGAGCAACAAAAGATTCACAAAAAGAAGCTACTATCTCAGAGTCAAGTCCATATTTAGTGCTAAATTTACGGAAAACATCGGTATCCATAAAAGATTTAACACAATCAAACTTAGGTGATATACCTGACTCCTTACCTTCGTCGAGATCCCAATCTTCAGAGTTGCGTTTAATTCTTTCCAATAAATACCATTTGAATTCAATAGTCTTCATCATAAAGGAACCAGTACAAGAAGTATCAAGCATGGAGCGATTATTGTCGAAGCCGAGCATAAAAATTTTGAATAATCATTTCTCTTGAGAGCTCATGATTGGGGCATGAATATAACATTGACTTAAGCCTCCCCCAAGCTTGAGCGATGCTTTCTCCTTCGCGAGGCCAAAAATTATGTATATAATTACGATCACGATGAACAAGATGCATAGGATAAAACTTCTGATGAAATTCCAATTTCAATCGCTTGTAGTCCCATGATCCCATATCATCACATAGCCTATACCATGTCAATGCATCTCCTTCAAAGATAAAGGGAAGACCTTCTTCTTGATAACATCATTGGGCATACCTGCAAGCTTCAATAATCCACAAACTTCATCCACATAGATTAAGTGTAAATCGGGATGCAATGTTCCATCTCCTACAAAAGGATTAGCTAGCAGTTTCTCTATCATACCCGTAGGAATTTCAAAGTAAAAATTTTCAATAGGTTTAGTAGGTTGAGGAGCAACTATTTTCTCTACCGGTCGGGGTGAAGATACCCCGAACAAGCCCCTCAAAGGATTACTTTCCAGAGTAACAAGTGATAGTAAATTTCAGCACACTATATAAATTTTTCCTTGCCAAATTCCACCTACCAAAGGCGCTTCACTCCCTGGCAACAGCGCCAGAAAAGAGTCTTGATGACCCACAAGTATAGGGGATCTATCATAGTCCTTTCGATAAGTAAGAGTGTCGAACCCAACGAGGAGCAGAAGGAAATGATAAGCGGTTTTCAGCAAGGTATTCTCTGCAAGCACTGAAATTATCGGTAACGGATAGTTTTGTGATAAGGTAATTTGTAACGGGTAACAAGTAATGAAAGTAAATAAAGTGCAACAAGGTGGCCCAATCCTTTTTGTAGCAAATAACAAGCCTGGACAATTTCTTATATGAAGGAAAACGCTTCCGAGGACACATGGGAATTATCGTCAAGCTAGTTTCCATCACGTTCATATGATTCGCGTTCGGTACTTTGATAATTTGATATGTGGGTGGACCGGTGCTTGGTTGCTGTCCTTACTTGGACAAGCATCCCACTTATGATTAACTCCTATTGCAAGCATCCGCAACTACAAAAGAAGTCTTAAGGTAAACCTAACCATAGCATGAAACATATGGATCCAAATCAGCCCCTTACGAAGCAACGCATAAACTAGGGTTTAAGCTTCTGTCACTCTAGCAACCCATCATCTACTTATTACTTCCCAATGCCTTCCTCTAGGCCCAAACAATGGTGAAGTGTCATGTAGTCGACGTTCATATAACACCACAAGAGGAGAGACAACATTCATCTCATCAAAATATCGAACGAATACCAAATTCACATGACTACTAATAGCAAGACTTCTCCCATGTACTCAGGAACAAACGTAACTACTCACAAAGCATATTCGTGTTCATAATCAGAGGGGTATTAATATGCATAAAGGATCTGAACATATGATCTTCCACACAAAACCAACTAGCATCAACTACAAGGAGTAATCAACACTACTAGCAACCCACAGGTACCAATCTAAGGCTTTGGGACAAAGATTGGATACAAGAGATGAACTAGGGTTTTAGAGGAGATGGTGCTGGTGAAGATGTTGATGGAGATTGGCCCCCTCCTGATGAGAGGAACATTGGTGATGAAGATGGCGATGATTTCCCCCTCACGGAGGGAAGTTTCCCCGACAGAACAGCTCTGCCGGAGCCCTAGATTGGTTCCGCCTCGTGGCGGCGGAGTCTCATCCCGAAAGCTTGCTTATGATTTTTTTTCTTGGACGAAAGACTTCATATAGCAGAAGATGGGTACCGGAGGGCCACCAGGGGGCCCACGACGCAGGGGGCGCGCCCAGGGGGGTAGGGCGCGTCCCCCACCCTCGTGGCCAGGGTGTGGGCCCCCTTTGGTATTTTCTTCGCTCAGTATTTTTTATTATTTCCAAAAATAACTTCCGTGGAGTTTCGGGACTTTTGGAGTTGTGCAGAATAGGTCTCTAATATTTGCTCCTTTTCCAACCCAGAATTCCAGCTGCCGGCATTCTCCCTCTTCATGTAAACCTTGTAAAATAAGAGAGAATAGGCATAAGTATTGTGACATAACATGTAATAACAGCCCATAATGCAGTAAATATCAATATAAAAGCATAATGCAAAATGGACGTATCACCGCTCTCCTCGGATTCCGACCGGTGGGATCGTTCCCCACCACTCCCTCTTGCCATGGAACAAGGTTTCTCCCCAAATCCCTCTCTTTTTGTTTTGTTCTTTCGGTTCTAGGTTTTTGGGGAGATGCATGTTGTTCTTGAGATTCTACGCCAAATCTTTGCAAGAGTAGGATGTGGGAGAGTAGTAATGCGTAGAGAAGGTACTTGCTATGTTGTCCCATGATGGATTTGATCGACCGTAGTACCGCGTAGCGTCACGGTTGTGCTCAGATCTAAGTTGAAGTTTCGGATCTGCAAACCGTGCGGTACTACCGCATCTACTGTGCGGTACTACCGCTCGTCCGGTACTACCGCTCCCTAGGAGCGGTACTACCGCGCGTGGCACGACACTAACATTTTACTGCCGCTCCAAGACACAGTACTACCGTGCCTCCCTGGCGCAGTACTACCGTGGCTAGGAGCAGCACTAACATTGTAGTACCGCGCGGCACTGCGGTACTACCGTCGTGTCAAATCCCTCTTGTGGCACTTACCACGTACTATTTCTACTTGTTTCCCTTGTTTTTGTTGTGGTCTTTGCATTGATCCTTCTCGCTTTTCGTGCGTGTTTTGTGTTTTGGTGTCTTAGGTGGTGGCTCCGGTGCTCCAGCTCACCGTTTCAATCCCAGCCGTGACACGGGTTCCAAGCGTCTGCGCAATCAAGATGAAGCCCTAGAGGGCTCCAATGCCCCCCAGCGTAGGACCAAGACTACCGCCACCAAGCAGAAGGAGCCCTCCATGGGCATGGATGAGATTCCATGACGAGTTTCTCGCTCGAAGGAGGATCAACCCTTATGTGAATCCTCGTGCCAACTTCAGAGGCAATGATCTATTCTGGACCAAGCAGCAGAATCTCATTTATTTGGATGTGATCAAGGGCAAGCAAAACACATATGTGGACGTGCACTGGATTGATATGAATCACATGAGAGAGGAGAAGCATCGTGCCTACTTTGGTGAGGCCTTGGATCTCGTGGAGCAGTTTGCCATTGAGGATGTGATCTCTTTTCACCTGGACTATGATCCCGAGCTTGTGGCCCAGTTCTTTGCTTCGGTTCACTTTCACACTGAGGAGGATCGGAGGTTGACCTGGATGACCAATGGACGTCAGCTGACTGCTACATGGCCGGAATTCATGGCTTTGCTCAATGTTCCTGATGAGGGGCCCAACACGCCCGTTGGTGTCCGTCCTCATGCCAACCCCGAGTCTACCAACAAGAACAAGCTTATGCAATATTATGTTGAGAAGCTCCTTCCAAGCGGCAAGAAGACATGGGTTCTGAACCCTTTCCTTGAAATCATGCACCGGATCTTCCGCAACTCTCTCTTCCCACACATTGGGGACAAAGACAAGGTGCATGCTTATCTTGTGGACATGTTGCTTCTCTGTAAGGAGGCGCGGATCTCCCAGACACAACCCTTGGACGTCTCCCACATCATGTGGTGCGAGCTTCGCTTTTCGGTATTCAACCGTAAGGTCCCCATCTATGGACCTTACCTGTTTCTTTTGATCTCAAAGACGTGGGAGAAGCTATTCCCTCAGGATGAGTTTTTGGCACCTGAATGGATTCAACATGACCCCATCAGACTCCGCATCAAGCCTCAGTGGGCTAACACTACTACTCGTGTCGAGGCGGCGACTGCTAAGATGGATGTTGATGGGGAGGAGAGTGAGGCGGAGGATACAGATGAGGACCTCTCTGCTGGGTATGCTCCTCCCTCTACTAAGCCCTCATGGGCTAAGAAGCTGAAGGCCAAGATGAAGGCCTTGTTCTGCATGTAGGCAAAGGGGCAGTACATGACTCACGTTGCCTCCAAGGAGAGTCTTCGCCGCGACAAGAAGATTATGAGGGTGTTTGGAGAGGAAGTTTCTGGCGGTTCCGAGGAGCACATCACCCCAGAGGCCGAGTGGATGGCAAAACAAGGCTACAAGTGGACTGATTCTGAGGAGGAGCCCATCCCCGCTGCCGCATCTGATGACGAGCGTGCGAGTGACTACTCCGCTTGAGCCACCACGTGTGTTGTAGGTGTCCTCTCTGCCTTTTTGGCGTCTCGATGCCAAAGGGGGAGAGAGTGTAGGCATTTGCGAGTCTTTTGTCGTGCTTGTGTTTGCTTTGCTTGCGTTTGTGTCGTGCTTGTGTTTCCTTTGCTTGCGTTTGTTTCGTTGAACCTTGCTTGCTTTGGTTTGGTCTGCGCTCGTGAGACTTATCTATCATATGGTGTAAGACATATGCACTCTATCGCATCTTATTGAGCTTACGATATCTTGTGCCATCTTACATTCTTAAGAAGTTGATCCCCACTACTACCAATTCTCTCAACATGCAGCCCATCCACATCATCATCTAGCCACCTTAGCAATTTCCACGCACGTCACTTTATCTCTTCATTTTTTCTTCACATTCACATAGCATCGGTTGATTGCATATTCCACCGAAGGGTTTTTACTAGCACGTGGCTTCAGTTACTGTTGTGACAACCAACAAGATATCCTGACATCCTACGAGATGACCCCTCGGTGCTCCACAATCCACGCCCTCCCGTTTGGATCTCTGTTCTTCAACCAGCGGAAACCAAAGCAAACGTCGCCAGAACGAAACGTCATGAATCCCTCATAAACTGGCCTCCCCGTCTCCCATCCCCACCATCTCAACCCCCGACGAAGCGACGAACGCAAGCGAAGCCAGCCTCCTCTAGGGTTTATGGTAGTCCTCCCGGGGCAGAACCGGCGGGTACGATGGCGATGGCGGAGCAGCGACCAGATCTCAAGAAGATCGATCTAGAGGGTGGGTGGGGCATCAATAATCTCATCAACATCCTCGAGGGCAAGCCAGCGCTGCAGTTCAGCTTCGAGGACTAAATGAGGAATACACGTAAGTCGACTCCTCCCTCCGGAGATGCCTTGGCTAGGCCCGATTAATTCTAATCCAGTGCTGATCTTGGGTTCCCCTATTTTTCTCTATTTGTACTAGGCCCGATTTGTTCCCCTGTTTTTCTCTATTTGTCACACATCCTGATATACATCATCTGCACTACTTGCAGCAGCTCTACGACATGTTCCTTAGTCCTTACATACTGGTAGGGGTATCATCTCGGCTGTGCTGGGCATTTGTCTGATTCGAGTATGTCCGGTGGAATTTATGCATGAGCACATATTCACTGTTCAAGTATTACATTACCAAGTAATTTGTTCCCGTTGAATAGCTCTACATGCCACCATCTGTAAGTAGCCTCTCTCAATCTATCTTTTGCCGCATCATAAATTATCTTGCAGAAAATCGTACTGAAGATTGTCTTCTTTCGTGCTTCTGGTCACTGTCTTCTTTCATGCTTCAGGTGGACTGAGCTAAATATCTTGATGTATGCACAAGGCATCATAAATTATCTTACTATACTTTCTAAACAACATACTGAAGACTGTCTTCTTTCATGCTTCTGGTCACTGTGATCTTTCATGCTTCAGGTGGACTAATTATAAGCATTACATCCTAGGTGGTAAATAAAATAACTCAACCAATTTCAAAGTGATGTGTTACTTGGTGCAGTACAACTCTAAACGTTTTCTACTTTTTATTTTCTTACTGAAGGTTAATTCCCACACACGCTACAGACTGAAGGTACATGCAAAATTTATGTTTCTGAGTTGATATACATGTTTTACTACTTATCATGATGGCTCGCTTCCTTTTTAATTGAAATTCCACAATAGTTCCTCTATACTAATGTCTACATATCATGATGACTGGCTTCCTTTTTAATTGAAATTCCACAATAGTTCCTCTATTTTAACGTCTATGTAAGTGTTCCATGTAGTAGGTTTTAGGATAACAACATATATTATGGATGCATAAATAGAATATTCTGGAGTTTCTTTTGTTTGGTCAATGGCAGATCAGCAAAACTGAATAGTGTTGTAGAAATTCTGAACTTTTTTGCAGGGACAGAAATTATGAACACTATAGTCTCGTAAGACAAGGAGCCGGAGCTGCAGTTCACCTTTGAGGACTAAATGAGGAAGATACAACATGGTCGAGCGTCTAGCATGACAATGATAGTGTTTTTCTGGCGAGCTGACTCTGCAGCTGCTGAGGAAGCCATCTAGGCTACTCCTTTCTATCGGTGGTAAGCTTATGAGTGGGGACATTGATAACGATTCCGGAATTGGAGGTGTTGTTGTCCTCTTGACCTGTTCTTGCAATATACTTGACCATGTCAAGTAATTATGCGCTCAGTTCCTCCTGGACAGCCAGGCCAAACTGACCGGTTTCTCTCTGCTTCTCCAGTAACATGTGAGGTGACTGGTGTAGCTTGAAATAGCCATTTCAAACTCATAAATTAATGGACATCTGAGGAGACACACGATGGGCTTTATAATACCATTCTCGATATGAATCTCGCCATCAACTCCTTACCTAGCACGTCGATGTAGTATTTCTGATGCTGACTTAATGATCATTGTCTTCTTCAGGTCGAAGGTCTTGATCATCGTATATTCAAAGTTACATTGGACACATTCATAGTTCCTGATGGAATGAATTTTCTTTCATTTGACTTTTCATTTATTCTATTGCTATACTATTATCCATTAATTGACATCCCAAAAATGTCGTTTTTTTAGAGTTACAGGTTAGTGATTGTTGACTTTGATGCATTGGTAGTAGATTTTAAGTTCAATTAAACTAGGTGACATTTCTATACAAGTTTTCGTGTATGTGCCAACATTTTTTTGTCTCCTATAGTTATTTTATTCTGGAAGATAGTTACGGGTTACTTGCATTTTGACGTTACTCCAAGAATAAGAATAGTTGTTCAACTCAGGTAACATGATAACCACACGTACATGGATCCAACATCCAAATTTATTAGTTTTAGCTATATGCTGATCATGATGCACTCTTTTCATGTATGTAATAGGCAAGTTTCCTCACTTAAAAGACTTCTTTGTCGAATTTTTTGTATTAGCTCATCATTCCAATTCTTTGTATTAACACAACTGTTACAATTGGATGCAAGCAATTCTTTTGTATGCACTCATTTGAAAGATATGCTTTCCCCACAAAAAGAGAAATGCTTTGACGCACATGCAAGTCACTATTTTTCTTAACATGGTGTATCTCTCCACATTAGAAATTTTAGCACAAAATATCCCGCAGCAACGCGTGGGGATTCATCTAGTTTATATTATGCTCATACTTACTATCTTGCTTAGTGTTAGCCTTATTGTTGCAAGATATGCATTGTCTATAAAATATAGGGGGAGTGTTGATCCTAGTGTGTGTGTCGTGCAGTCCAAAGCACCTATCTAGATAGCACACATCTAGGGGGAGTCGGTCTATATTTTAGAGATGTGGGGTTTGCTTATGGTCTTTATTTTTCTGTTTGTGCAAATCCCGTATTGTCATCAATCCACCAACAAGGGGGAGATTGTAAGGGCATATTTATCCCTAAGATGTTTTGGTGATTGATGACAATGCTTTTGCGGACTAATCGTGTGCCTTGAGTATTTCAGACGTTTTGTCACTAGGCACAAGACGGTTTGGTGCCCCTCGAATACTATTGAAGACGGCGTTTTTCTACGTTTCTTTTCGGTGGATTTGAGTCGTAGGAAAGCCGTACTATTAAGAGGGGGTCCGCTTTGGAAAGGTTTGGGTGGAATCATCACGTGCACATCTACTCCTTCTGCACCGCCTTTCCTTTGGCACTTTGGAGCATCCTCCGTTTTGTCCTCTATGCAACTTGTCTTGGTTGCTGAGCTCGGGCATGTGGTAGTACTGCTCTTCGGAGTGGTAGTACCGCAGGCACTTGCGGTAGTACCGGACCTTGGCACGGTAGTACCGCAGGAGCCCACGATAGTACCGCTCCTCGTGAGTCAGGTACTGCGTGGCCCCGAACCAAAGTCTTCTTTGCTTGGCCAGTAGTAGGGGCGGATGTAAGTTTTTACATCCGCTCCCTACGCGGTAGTACCGCGCCCTGTGCGCGGTAGTACCGCACGTCCTTGCCTGGCTCAGCCACCGCGTTGTAGTACCACTCCTCATGCTGTACTACCGTGTCAGACTTTTGCATCGTTTTTGATATTCAGCGAAAGGCAGCACAGATGTATTTTTATTTATCCGCGCCCTTCCCAGGCTAGTTCAATCCTGCCTTGCGGTAGTACCGCAAGGGGGAGCGGTAGTACCGCGCCCGATGCGATCCCCTCGGCCTTTGCGCTTCTGGCATGGGCTAGCTCTGCCAGAAAGCAGCGGTAGTACCGTGAGCTCTTGCGGTAGTACCGCTTGTCTGGTGCGGTAGTACCGCAGGTCGCGGGCTAGTTTAGTGGATAACGGTTGGATTTGTCTCTCCACTATATAAGGGGTGTCTTCTTCCTCTACTCGACCACCTCTTCCAACCCTAAGCTCCGTTGTTGCTCCAAGCTCCATTTTCACCCGATCTCTCTCCCTAGCCAATCATACTTGTTGATTTTCTAGGGATTGGTTGAGAAGGCCCCGATCTACACTTCCACCAAGATAAATTTGATTCCCCCCACTAATCCCTTGCGGATCTTGTTACTCTTGGGTATTTGAGAACCCTAGATGGTTGAGGTCACCGCGGAGCCACATTCCATTGTGGTGAAGTTTCGTGGTGTCGTTGGGAGCCTTCAATTAAGTTGTGGAGATTGCCCCAACCTTGTTTGTAAAGGTTCGCTCGCCGCCTCCAAGGGCACCAATAGTGGAATCACGACATCTCGCATTGTGTGAGGGCGTGAGGAGAATACGGTGGCCCTAGTGGCTTCTTGGGGAGCATTGTGCCTCCACACCACTCCAACGGAGACGTACTTCCCTTCAAAAGGAAGGAACTCATCCTCGTCTTCACCGGCTCCACTCTTGGTTATCTCGTGCCTTTACTTGTGCAAGCTTATTTGTGTTATATTACTTGCTTGTTTGTGTGCTTGTTGTTGTTGCATCATATAGGTTGCTCACCTAGTTGCATATCTAGACAACCTACTTTGATGCAAAGTTTAAATTGGTAAAGAAAAGCTAAAAATTGTTAGTTGCCTATTCACCCCCCCTCTAGTCAACTATATCGATCCTTTCACTAGTAGTGTTGATTACTCCTTGTAGTTGATGCTAGTTGGTTTATTTGGTGGACGATCATATGTTCAGATCCTTTATGCATATTAATGCCCCTCTGATTATGAACATGAATATGCTTTGTGAGTAGTTACATTTGTTCCTGAGGACATGGGAGAAGTCTTGCTATTAGTAGTCATGTGAATTTGGCACTCGTTCGATATTTTGATGAGATGAATGTTGTCTCTCCTCTAGTGGTGTTATGTGAACGTCGACTACATGACACTTCACCATTGTTTGGGCCTAGAGGAAGGCATTGGGAAGTAATAAGTAGATGATGGGTTGCTAGAGTTTAATATCTAGACAAGCTACTTTGATGCAAAGTTTAATTTGGTAAAGAAAAGCTAAAAATTGTTAGTTGCCTATTCACCCCCCTCCAGTCAACTATATCGATCCTTTCACACACTTTTGGACGCCTTCGGTACCGAGGAGACACTCTCTTTGCACATAGCAATGTTCTCTAGTGGGAAGTTTGATCATTTTCGATTACTTATATTTGAATTGAGATGATCTGCCCTCTTAGAGGTAGGGACCATGTGAAATCTCAAAATTTCCCTTGATATCGATTGACCACACCGAGAGGTGAGCTTGTCCAGTTCGTTTGTTTGCTTCCACGGCAACCGGTTACCTTCGATCTAGTTCAGATTGCAGAAAATGGCCTTCTTCCTGATAGACTTAGGTTTTCAACCACAAGATGTAGTTATCTCTTCCAATTCACGTCCAATGTGATGTGCCCATGTGGCATGACCTCGTTGAATGAGTCAGAGCTTCGAGCAAGAAGCGTCGATGGCAGAGGCGACGCTGGAGGGACGTGCTACGACAAAGAGGGTGAAACCCTAGCACCAGAGAGATAGGAAAAGAGAGAGGCGCAACGTGCCAAGAGAGAGGAGCGGATGTTGCGCCCGTGCTGTCATGCGGGAGAGAGATGGCTCAAAGCATTTTCCTAGCGGGGCATTTTCTGGTAAGTTGTGCCAACTCCGATGGCAATGTGTAATACCCCTTCGATTTTTAAGTGGTTGCACTTAGAAAGTTATCCTACCCCGGCTTCTTTATACCGTGGAGTACTAGTACAAATTTCCCTCTATCACTTTCCTCGAGAAGGAAAAGCATGTACGAAAAAAATCTAGGTTGGCACCGTCACCAGCTGGGCCTGGACACAATGCCGACATCTACTCCTCTCCCTGCGAGCATGTATCCGTGAGAACTCCCTTAATCTCCTGATAGTGCTGCACAACTCTGGTGATTTTGGATCCCTTGGAGGAAGGTTAAGGATTTCATCTCTTCCCCGATGAAGTGGTTGTGGGCGTCCACCTTGTCCCACCGTTGACTTTGGCAGCGGTATGTTTTTCTCTCCCTTTATGGCTTGCCAATAGCGAGGTATAGTTGGTTGAGACCGCAGAAGCAATGAAAATTCTAGAATGGAACTTTCGTGGTCTTCAAAAGGTGGCGATGGTTCATGCACATATGGAGGTCCAGAAGCGGAAGGGGGGTATTCTTTTCTTGTCAGAGGCGCACCTAGATGATTGTCCAGCTAAATGTCTTTGTCGACAGTTAGAGATGGATCATAAGGACGTTTATCATAGTGACAGTAGAACTGGTGTTGGAAAAAAGAAATTGACAATCTTTTACATCGATGTGTTTGTGGGTAGTTGGCACGAGAATGTGTGAAGGCTCATTGTCATCTATGGGGAACCTAAATTGAGGGACGAACACTTGACTTGGCAGCGAATTAACGAGCTGCATGCTGTTCTGCGACATGCCATATATGGTTGCTATTTGGCAACCTCAGTGATATTATGTACACCTTTCAAAAATAAGGTGGCAATCCCCGCCTCAGCGATACATGCAAGAGTTTAGGGATGTGGTGCATGAATGTAACATAATTGATTCTGGTATTCAGGGGGCTGATTTAAAATGGCACCGGGGCAAGATCCACGAGCGATATGACCAAGCACTGACAAATGATAGCTGGAATATGAAGTTTGCTAATGTCGTACTAGAAAGTCTGGATTACAGTCCATCGGATTAAAAACCGTTTTTGATTTTTTTAGGGTTGCCAAACACTTTATTGATCTACGTGAACACAAAGAGGGATACACACTGGATCATGTTGGTTGATGAGCCACAGGTGGCGACCCGGATCGAGCGAAAGAGCGTGTTTGGCAAGATTGTGAGCATCAACATTCGATGCTCTATTTTCAAAAACAAAAATACAACTATTGAAATTATTTTTCCGAAGCAAAATTTCTTTAACTACTGAAAGGTGAGCTCCTCCTTGGCCATCCTTAATATCTTCCACCACAGGTTTGCAATCGCATGCAACTTCAAAATTTTGAAGAGATAGGTCCTCTGCTAGTGCTAACGCCTCACGGCAGGCTATGGTCTCCAAGGTAGCTGGGTCGCTGATTCCCGAAATCACCAGTGCCGAGGAGCCCAAAAAATGTCCTTGATGGTCTCTACAGACTGCAGCCGCTGCACCTACTCCTCTGCTGGAGAGCCCGCCATCTACGTTTACCTTCATGTGTCCAGGCGGGGGTGGCTTCCAGGTTATGTTCTGCTGATGACCTGATCGTTCATGAGCCCTTTGTAAAACTGGACGGGACAACCGGTTAACTTGTTCCAGCTCTGAGATAAACTGCTTCACAACTTTGTTTGTCGCCATTGGACTTTGCAAGATGTCCTCGTGAATAGCCTTGCGTCGTGCGGTCCAAATAGCCCACAATGTGACCGCCGCCTCCACAAATTGTGCATGTGACAGAGAGCTCTGAACCTGAAATAACCAATGTTGAGCAGACGGTTCTCTTGTCTTAGCCAGAACTTCAACAATATTTTCATCTGTCAATGCCCAAATACATCGCGCCATTGAGCAGTTCAGTAACGAGTGTTCCCACGAATCAATGTTACCACAAAGTTGACAATTATCAGCAACACTCATATGCCTATGCTTCCTTACATCCTCTGTTGGTAGCGACTGCTTGGCTAATCTCCACAGAAAGGATTTTATCTTTGATGGGATTTTTGTATTCCAAAGTGTAGTCCAACCCTTCTAATCCAACTCTGAATTCGAGCCCGAGGCTCTTCCTCCAAGCAGATCCTCTCGGGTTCTCTTAGTTTCTGCAAGTAATCTGTAGGCTGATTTGACTGAGAAATTTCCCTTTTTTTCAAATTGCCAAGCCCAAAAATTTGTCATAGGAGAGGTGCACAAGGGAATGTTCATTATAGCCTTAACATCTGTAAGATCTCATTGCGCCATGATACACTCGTAGTGTCGATCAGCTCCGCCACTAGCGTAGGTGGATTCTGCCTCAGGCATACAATTGGTTTCATCGAAGCATTGCGCAGAATCCAGTTCTGTGTCCAAATATTCGTTGAGTTCCCATCTCCTATTCTCCGGATCAGCTCCTGATTAAGCACATCCCTCCCTTCAATCAAAGATCGCCACACTTGGGAAGGGTGCGATCCCACAGTGACATCTAGTATGCTTCCTTCCGGAAAGTAAATTGACTTTAGTAACTTCTCACATAAACAGTTTTTGATGCATTGGGATGAAGCACAATATCCAAATTATAGTGGGCCATCGATATTACATTTTTTAGGCCCACCGGTTAGAGCATCTCTAGTGGATGGTGTATATGGAGATGGATGCTAAATTTACACGATCAAGATCAAAAAAGCCTTCCCAGTGGATCGTGTATCAGGTCGTGCACATATACACGTCGCTACCACGAGCGTACTGGCGTGGGAGTAAAGACGACCGAGCCACGCTGCCAGGCTCGCCCCGCCTCCCACGACCGAAAAAAGCCTCCGCTCCGCTCCGTTCCTCTCGTGGCCTCCCCAAGGTCGTTGCCGCCTCTCCGGCCGCCGCCCAAGGTCGCCGTCGCGTCTCCTCTCCGGCCTGCCCAAGGTAAGCATTGTTTTCCTTTCTCATGGCCGGGAGCAGAGAGCGGCGGCCGCCTGCAGCCCGATCTGCCGGAGGGAGGAGATCTGGCGGCGGAGGAGATGCAGGGCGGAGCGATGGGGAGGGGAGATGAGGCGGCGGGGAGATGCAGGGGCGGCGGTGGGGAGGGGAGATGCAGGGCGGCGGAGCGGGGGGGAGGGAGATGCAGGCGGCGGAGCGGGGGGAGGGAGATGCAGGGCGGGAGATGCAGGGCGGAGCGGTGGGGAGGGGGAGATGCAGGGGCGGCGGCCGGAGAGGAACGGGAGCGGTGGGGGGGGGAGGGGGGAGATGCAGGGGCGGCGGGGGGAGATGCAGGGACGAGCGGGGTGGCGTGGGTCACGGGACGAGCGGGAGCAGAGGGGCGACGGGAGGAGATGCAGGGGAGTTTTGGAAGGAGAAGAAAATAATTTGGAAGGAGAAGAAAATAATTTTTGCTTGTCAATTTGATGCCAGATTGTGGTCTAAATTAGCTGTGCATTGGTTGATTACAGATGGATACTGACCAAAGCTTCTTGAACACCCTTGGTTTTGGTTACACGCAAACACAACTAGAAAGTCCAATTGGAGAGCAGGCAACTCCATCAACTCAGCATCGTTCTGCAATAACAGAGAAAGGAAAATCCAACAAAGGCAAAAATTGGTCTAGTGATGAGGACAAGGTTCTCATAGCAGCATGGGCAAATACAAGTTTGGATATTGTTGGGACAGATCAAAACCGAGATGCTTATTGGGATAGAATTTGAGTACTACAACACACACAAGGAATCATCATGGCGGAGCGTAATGCTAATGCAATCAATTGCCGTTACACAACGATTAACAGAGAGACCTCTAAATTTTGTGGTTGCCTTCAAAGAGATTTTAAATAGGCAAGAAAGTGGAAGGACTATACAAGAAAAGGTATGCCCCTTTCTTGTAATTCTATATGTGATGTGCAATATTCTATATGTGTTGTGCTTATTTTAACAACATATTTATATGTGCGTACAAACGATGCACACATTTTGTTCAAGGAAATGGATGTTAAAAAAGAAGCCTTTCACATCGATGCATTGCTATGTAGAGTTTTCAAGTATCCAAAGTGGCGGACAAGAGAAGTTGAAACTTCTCTTAAGAAACAAAAGAAGACCATTGATGCAAGTCCGCACAGCCACCAATGATCCGGCTGATGCATCCTCGATACATCTTGATGCTACCTCGATACACCGATGCTCTTGAACATGAGAAAAGACCTGATGGTGTGAAGAGGGACAAGAGAGGTAAAGCTGATGACAAGTGCTTGCAAGCTGTCATTAGAAACTGTAATGGCAGCAAAGCTAGAGAAGGATGAGATCAAAGAAGGCGGCAAGAAATGCTTATACGCACAGCAATTGGAATTGCGAAAAGAGGAGATTGCACTAAAAAAGAATGAGGATGCACGAAACGAGAGGGAGGATGCACGGAGACAGTTTGAATTAGATGAGAGGGTCATGCTCATCGACACAAGTGGTATGACTGATGCTCAAAAGCAGTTCTACCAAGCTAAGCAGAAGGAGATCCTTGCTCATGGCCTAGGGTAATGTGAGCTATATGTTGTAGTTGTAAGAACTATTTATCGCTTTACGCTAGTTGAGGACATGGATTACATCACTCATTGCATAAATATTTTTATTGATAGCTGCATTACAAAGACATGGATTACTCGTTTCCAAAATTTTGCCACACATGGTCAATTAGATCAAGTTTAAGCTGATCATGTTCATCGAAATTTCTAATCCGTTGAGTCATCTGAATAAAAGAGCTCAGTTCTTCCGCATGAGTACGAGAGATCGTGACTCTTTCTCCCATTGCCTCAAAAGTGCAGCTTTGCCGACCAGTTTGTCGCTCCTCTTCAACTATCATATTGTGCATTATGACACAAGCTTTCATGACATCAGTGATTTCTTTACGTTTCCATCCTTTAGCAGGTCCACGAACAATGGCAAAGCGGGATTGCAGAACTCCAAAGGCTCGTTCCACATCTTTCCTAGCCCCTCTTGCTTCTTGGCAAAAGTTTTTGCTTTCGCTAGTTGGAGTTGTTATGCTCTTCACAAATGTTGCCCACCGTGGATAGATACCATCTGCAAGGTAATACCTTGTGTCTTGATGGCCATTGATGCTATAATTCACTTTGGAGGAGTTTGGCCTTGGCTAGCTTTGTAAAAAGCAGGAGAACGTTGAAGAACATTTATATCATTCAGAGACCACAGTAAACCAAAATAAGCATGTTAAATCCAAAGATCTTGTGAAGCAACTGCTTCCAAGATCATAGTGGGCTTCGCTCACATGGCCTTTAAACATGCCATGCCATTTTTTGGGGCAATTTTTCCACCCCAAAGGCATGCAATCTATGCTCCCTAACATACTGGAAATCCTCTTTCCTCCCCTATTGCAAGTAACCTAGCAATGTCTTCTTTATTTGGAGGTCTCAGGTACTTTTCCCAAAAACTTCACAAATTTTGATCACAAATTTCTTGCAAGACTCTAAATTAGTAGACTCAAGCGGACCGGATGTACTCATCAACATAATCACCTGCTATTCCATATGTTAGTATCCACATCGCCGGGTCATCTTTTGCAAAGGATGTAACCCAAGAGCTCCGTAAGCACTTCTTTTTGCGTAAAATAATCATCATAGTCATGCTCAAGTATACCATCAGCTATGCGGTTGAACAAAGTACGCGACATCCTAAATCTGTGCATAAAAATTAAATGAGACAGGAAATGAAAAAAGGACCAAAGTAGAGAAGTGTACTAATTACGAACCTTCGTCAAACAAATGTTCGGAAAGCGAGGAACTTCTTTGAAGTAGTAATCCCATAGAAGATGAAATCCGGCATATCTTCCTCTATCGTTTGTCTTACGTCCATGCTTGGAACCGCCATGGCGTCGGCGTTCTTCCTCTCTTCCTCCTCGCCGCTCGTGAATGCCGCAAGTATGAGTTCATCGTCATGAGATGAAGATGATGAAGAACTCATGTCCCAAGTGGATGTGTTCATTGTGTTGCGTGAGAAACGATAGAAAAATCTAGGTGAGAAGAGAAGTGTGCTGGAAGAGGTGGTAGGAGTGGTTTATATAGATCGGAAATATGGCCGTTGAAAATATAGCCGTTTGAAAATATAGCCGTTGGAATATACACGTCCAAATTTACACGTTCCACTGAAAAAATGGAAGGTGTATAATTTAGCAAGGTGTATATGGACGTGTATATAGAGATATACATGTCTAAATTTACACGTTCCACTAAAGATGCTCTCCATATACACGTTCCACTAGAGATGCTCTTACTGAGAGGCATAGTTCAGGCAGGTTGTAGACCTAGCGACTATGTCTCGCATTAAGCAAGTCGCCAAAGAAGTCTTGCTGAAGGTTCAAAGGTATTGCGCTGGCCCATTCGCGTGGGGATTTAAAGTAAAAAGAGAATAGAAAAGGGCAGGAGTCGATCCCTGGTTGGCATGATTGTTAGGCGCGCTTCTAGCCACTAAGTCGAGGTTCAATTCGTGCTAAGTACTTGGGGTTGCCTTACTTCAGGCTATCTGAGACGGGTTCTGTTTTGTTTCTTCACTTTTCATTCTTTTTTGGATTTTGATTATTCGGTTTTATTTTTCGTATCTTTTTTCCGTGGTTTATTTTGTTTCTTGTTTGGTTTTACTTTTCGTTCCCCATTTTTTTGTTTAGTTTTCTTTTTTCTTCTTCATTTTTTTATTTTATTTTTCGTTTTCACTATCTTTTTGTATATGTCAATTTCTTTTAATAAATGATCAACATTTTTGTATACACAATCAACATTGTCCGAATGCTTATTCAATATTTTTCAAATACTTGTTCAACATGTTAATACTTATACAACACTTTTTAAATACTTGTTCAACATTTTAATACTTATTTAACCTTTTTTAATACATGTTCAACATTTTCAAATACTTGTTCAACATTTTTATTACTTATTCAACATTTTTCAATATTTGTTCAATATTTTTCATATACTCATTCAACATTTTGTAGTACTTATTCAAAAAAATAGAAATAATTTTTCGACATTTTTAATACTTGTTCAACAGTTTTAATACTCGTTTAACATTTTTGAAATACTCTGCTCAACAGTTTCTGAATTTTTTTTGAAGAGTTCCTTTTGTAATATATATATGTATATATATATATATATATACATGTAAAATATTTTAAAGTATAAACAAAAATAAAAAATAGAGCAAAAAACGAGAACAAAAAACAGAAAAAAAACGTAAAGAACAGGCCGCGGCCTCCCGCATGGCTGGGCCGGCCCATCTGGGGCTCCCCCCGACGCGAGGAATAGGCGCGCCCGGTTGTGAAGCGTAGAAAGGCAGCATTTCCAATTTTTCAAAGCCGAAAGGGCTTCCCGCCAGCATCCCCGGATTCCCGCCCGCCGTTCTCAATCAATCTAAGCCCAGATGCGCCGCCTCCACTCCTCCATCTAATAAAACACCAAATCCCCATCTGATCGCCGAAACATTCGGCCATGCCGCCCACCAGACCTCTCCTCCGCCGCGCACGCGCGGGTGCTCGTGCCCGTCCGCTAGCCGCCTCCGACCCCGCGCGACGCACACGCCCGCGAAAGTCGCCGCCGGAGGAGGACCCCGCGACGGCGCTCGCGGACGACATGCTCCTTGAGGTCTTCAAGCGGCTGCCGCCCCCCACGGATACCATCCGCTGCGCCGCGGTGTGCCGGCGCTGGCGACGCACAATCTCCTCTGGCGCATGCGCGGGCTGCCTCCCGACCCCGCCCCGCCACTTTGGCTTCTTCCGCAACTACCACCAGTCCCCGCTGCCCCCGTTCGTCGCCACCGAGTCCGGCGTCGGCGCCGGCCTCGACGTCGGCGGCCTCCTCCCCCGTGTGGTGTCGAAGCGCGGCGTCGACATCGTCGACGGCCGCGGCGGCCTGCTCGTCCTGCGCGAGCGCAGCAAAAAGTTCTGGGAGCTCAATCTCGTCCTCTGCAGCCCGCTGGAGAGGTCATACCGGCGGTTGCCGCCGGTGAATATCAGTGAGTACGACATGGCCTGCGCCGCTTTCATTCCTCTCCAGGGCGTCGGTTCCCGCGTCGCTGTCGTGCTCTTCGGCGGCGCTGAGAACTTGTGGCGCCGCTACGCTGTTCTGGTCTACGACTCCGCCAGCGCTTCCCCGGCCTGGAAAGTGACCACCGGCTCCCGGCAACATGGGGAACGGCACTACAATGCCCACGAAGGCCCGTCCGTCGTTGTCGGCGACGTCGTGTACAGCCTTCAAGACGAGCACATCATGGTCGTGGACACTACCAAGATGACAATGTCCGTGTTGCGGGAGCCGGTGGCCCGTCCGGACTGGCTGATTGAGAGCAACCACTGGATCGGCAAGACGGAGGACGCCCGTCTGTGCTTCTTCGTGTTCCACGACTACAAGCCGCTTCTTGTGGAGAGGTGGGCTCTTGGAGCGGATGGCAAGTGGACTCCGCAGCAGCCGTTGCGGCTGCCCCCGGACCTCCACGGCGTGAAGCTCACGACGGGATTTAATGAAATGTCCTCCTCCTTCAAGCGTGTGAGGTTCGCTGGGTTCTGCGAGGGCAGCAGGATGCTCTTCTTCGTCATGGATGATTGGGTGGTTTCTTTCGACATCGAGACGTTGGAGATGGAAAGGCTGTGGTGCTGCGATACCGACGAGCCGCGGCGGCTTGGAGGGCTTAGCAAGGTGTATCCGTACGAGATGGTGCCGTGGCCTCCGGTGCTCAAAGATTTCGCCCATTGAGTCTTCTCTTCACTGTCCGATCAAATGCAAGTAAGGGGTGTGTTTCTATGGTGGCAGTGAGAAGAAAATCACAATATATACTCCTGTCTGTTAGGTTCATGTTCTACAGTTAATTACACAATCCTATCAGAAACGCTCTTAGGTTCAGGTTCAGGTTCATGTAATGGTCTTAAAGTACTGCATTTTTGCAAGTATACCTTTAATCTAGACTCCATGGGAAGGATATTTTGTTAAATTTAAACTAGTGCTGTTCCCAATTGTTAGTTTCTCAACCTGACATCACCTTGATATATCATATAAGCAGTTGTACTGTTCATTTGATTTGATTGTTAATAACAAGGAAAAGTATCTCCTGAAATAGTTAAGGAATATGCGTCAATCGACCATGCTTGACCAGTGTGGTCTTGTTAATCTTTTATCTGACCCCAGGCTTACAGTAGATAGGGAAAATACATAGATGGACACGGGTACCATGAACCCCAATTTCAAACGGGCCAAAAAAATGTATTCGTAAGTTTTAGATAGAAAAAATTGAAATAAACCACACATGTACATAGTGCCTTGATATTCGAATTCCACCTATGGCCACATACAAATGTGTGATGTAAAGTTGCGACTTGCAGTAATTTGTCTGACACCAACCATGGAAACAATGAAAGATAATTATCCCTTTGTGCTATGCATACATATTCGATCTGGAACATAATTCTATCTCCACTAATTGAAGAGAGTACAATATGGATGCTCTGAAGAGTACCGTATGTAGACTTCTTACTGATAGAACACGCACACAGTTGCTTATCTGACATTTTGACATGTACACTCACAACCTATTTTTTCCAGATTTTCCCCACATTTGACTCCAATAACAAATTTAGACGTTGACCGTCTTCTTAACAACTGAATGTGAGATAGCATATCAGCAAGTTTCTTGTCATACAGACAAATACATTTACATGTCTTTTCATCAAGTCTCAGCAAAGCTCAAACAAGTCATGTCTGTTTCAACAAATGTCAGTCCTTGCATAATTTTTTTATATAATTGAAGATCTATCAAAAAGAAATGGTAGCGCTGTGGTTTGTTAGCCCAAGGTAATGGTAGTTCTGTATAATTGCCGGATTGGCCATAAAAGTCTTATAAGTAAGGAAAAAAATAGTGGTAGTTCTGTAAAATTTATTCATATAAATTTATACTTCTGAGATGACACCGTCCATCTCCCGTTCCTGTAGACCTCTGTTAATTTTCTTTAACTACAATCTGATGCAAAAGCGTTATGTTTAGTTCTCATAGTTCGTCCATTATATTTTTGCTTTCAAGGACTGCAGCATGATTTACTGAATCATCTACGACAGCACAGACAGGTAAAAATGCCTTTTCCCTATTTTTATAGTTTTGGGTGAAAGTTCTCTTTTACCTTGATTCATTTCATAGTTGGCTTAACTTTTCAATTGTACTCTGCTTCATAGGTTCTGATCATACCGATTTAATGGCTAGGATTTGAGATGACTTACTGTGGTTTGATTGGCGATTCATCTACGGCAGCACAGACAAGTAAAAAGGCATTTTCCTTGTTTGTACTCCCTCCGTCCAGAAATACTTGTCGGAGAAATGGATGAATCTAGACGTATTTTAATTATAGATACATCCAATTTTATCCATTTCTCCGACAAGTATTTCGGGATGGAGGGAGTATATTTTTGGGTCAAAGTTCTCTTTTACCTTGATTCATTTCATAGTTGGCTTAACTTTTCAATTGTACTCTGCTTTGTAGGTTCTGATCATACTGATTTAATGGCTAGGATTTGAGATGGCTTACTACGGTTTGATTGCCGATTCATATCTTATTCTTTTGTATTATGTGGCTCCTCTGCGTACTGTTGGGATAAATTCCATGAACTACGTATCTTGTTTTAATGACTAGGATCTGAGGTTGCTTGAATCCATCAGGATACAATGTTCTGACCAAACTCCTGTTCTGATCATCAACTAAAGTGGTCAATGCACAATAGATAGGTTTTGGTCATCACCATCAGGACACAAAAATACTACCTCTGCTTCATTTGTTTTATATCCTACTACTATGTGCTGTACATCAAGGTTGCTTCTTTTCTTTTCTAGCTACCTCTGCTGCATTTGTTTTATATCCTATGTGCTGTCATGATCCTTGCTTCACTGACCGTGTTGATTTTCCAGATTTGGCCAGGTGTTGTGTTCTTTTTTTGGCCTGGTGCCGCTTCTATCTTGTGCTTGCGTGTGGACAGGATGTGCGCGCTTGTTTCCATTGTTAGTGTACAGTTAGAGTTTACTCCATGATCATATTTACAGGAGTATAAATATTTACTGCTACTCTTATTGCAGACTTGCAAATACTCCAGTTGCAGTACAAATGCTCCAGTATTTACAACAAACTTGCAAATACTGCAGCTTATACTCTTATTACATGACCTCAATTACACAATCATATTAACTGAACGTTTGTTACTCCAGAATGCAGATCCAAGTTTCTAGAATTGTTGATCAGAGGTGGCAAGTTCCCTGTGTAAGAACCACTCCTGGAGTACTCAATTGAAATATCATGTTCTCTATTTGAATGCACAATGATCATGTTCAACTGAAATGCTCAACTGAACAATGATCATGTTCAACTGAAATGCTCATGTTCTCCATGTTCTCTATTTGAATGCACAATGATCATACACATATTAACTGAACATTTACTACTGCAAATATTAACTGAACATTTGTTAGAACATGTTATAAATTAAACATGTGCTAACTGAACATTTACTATGCATTGTTATAAATTTACTAAACATGATCGTGGAGTACTGAACATGATCATGGAGTACATGGTCATGTCCCTGCATATCAGAAATTGTTCCTGAAATCAATTGCACAACTCCAGGAAATTGTTCATTACATGGTCATGATATGCACATGTTCCTGATATGTAGTACACGGTCATGATCATATTCCTGAAATACTCCATGATCATGTTCCTAGAGTACTTCTTTTACTGTACATGATTCTTTCACTGCTGTTAATTTGAATTGAGAGTACTCTCCACAGCTAAAACTCGTGCAGTATGTTGCTGTAAATTTGAATTCCCAGTGGACAAGATTGTGCTCACCGACTGCATCTTGACCAAGATCGATGCCTAGCATGGCCTCCTCTAGGTATGTCCTCTTCTTCGGGTGGAGTACAATTGAGGTCAAAATCCATGGATCACTTTCGTGCTGATGCCCCACTGTCTTTCCCTCTTGCAGGGTGCCGTGTCGTGCCGGAGTAGGTGCCATGCCTAGAGTTGCTGCTGCCTGGGGTGTGGCTGGAGTTGCTGCTGCCTGGGGTGGAAGATGGGCGGAGGTGGGGCGAAGGTGGGAGACGACCTGATCTCATGAAAGCGGAGGATTCAAATTTAGCGAGGGTAACCTGGTCATTTAAACTCGTTTTCACCTGGTCATAAGTTTCGTTAAACGTCTTATATTTCGGATCGGAGGGAGTAGAACAGTATGACTCCTATTTGTAACTAGGCGACATCCTCCTGCCACACTACTTGCAAGTTGCAATATACTAGTATCTCAAAGTTGGTTTCTTCAATTACTTCACCATCTCATACTTGCTTGATTCATCGCTTTGACACCCCGCTCTCCAAACAAGCAAATGCATCTGATATAATGCATTTTGATTTTGATTTCCAATCAAATCAATAAGCTAGAGAAAAATACTGGGTTGGTAATGCTATATTCGAAGTAAAAACCATCAAACTATGTTACTAGAAAATGTAGTGGTGTTTAATTAATTTGAAAAAAGTTCAGTTTTGATAGAGGCGGGGGTGTCCCGATCTTTCGATGAGATGATAACTATCGATTTGGTGAAGATGACGTTGACGATCCGACTACAAACGTGCACGACGTTGCGCCTTAGCAATCGCTAAGCCAATCTCCTGAGGTTACTGACGATGCTGGAAGCACGATCAGCCTGACCACGAAGGTCTATTCCTGCAAACAATCGAAGAACAAGCAAGAATATGATAAAAGCAATCTGAATATTGCGAGTATATATGAAGTACTGATAAAGGTGGGGATCCGTGGCGGTCTTGGTCTGGTCGTTGGACACAAAGCGAAGTACGAAGTTGCAATGGCTAACTTTTAACTAAACAAATCCCAAGGAAAAAGCTACTAGATGGATCTACTTATATAGGAGCAATGGATGGCGGCCAAGGAGGTGGGAGGACATCCCAAGGCAGCCTAAAACTAACCCTAGGTCGTACAAGACCAATGGGCCCAAGTGGAGGTGACGTAACACCTTTGGACTTGTAGTTTGACTCGGATTCTGGTGCAGCGTCAGATTGTTTCGTCCATAACTCAACGCTCCGGACGGATTTTAAGGTGATTCCAATTGTGTTGGAAAGAGCATGAAATCTACTTTCCAACAAAAAAAGAATCACCCAATTCGAGTCCGTATGAAAAAGTTGTTGGCGTTTTGAGTCAGGTATGCGTCTGTGCAGTCCGAATCTGAATCCAGAACATGAGAGACTTCGACTCTATCTTCTCTTGGCCCAAAAGTGATGTGAGAGGACTTTTTGAACAGCACCTAAACTTCTCCTTTTCCCTTATCTTCATATGTGTATTGTACAAATGTCCCATACACCTGCAATTAGACAAAACACAAAAGTATGTGAAGTATTTTTGTTCTGATAACATAAATAGATTATTGAATAGTTTGCACTAGAAATCACCTGACAAATATGCATGTATGCAATATTTTTGGTCTTATCCAAGGTAGTCATGTCATCATCATCCTCTACTTCTTGAAAACAAAGCCGTCCTCTGCGTTGCTTAGTCTGAAATGTGGCTAACAAAAGAGACAAGGTGTACATGTTGTATATGTATATGTCATCCATTTTTACTTCCCTTGATTTTTGCACATATGACACATGAATAGATGAGTAACTTGCATAGTTCATAAAATCTAAAGCCAAAACATTATCACGAGAAGTAGAAGGCATGAAAATATTGCAACTTAGTTTGCACATATAAGTGAAGCTCTTATTCATTTCAAAAGATTGATAATATTCATCATTAAACCATCCCAACATTGGTGAATAAACCTTACTTGCATCAAATTTACATGCTACAACATGCTTAAATAAGCAAACATGCAATAAGTCATTCGACACAGAATCATCACCAAGATTAGAGGTCATATCAAAATGATTAAACATTGATTCTTTTGCATCAACAGTTAATTCAATGGGTGCACTCAAAATTGTTGGTATTTCAGTTGTTTGATCGCATGACGCATTCATGATAGTATCAAGATTCTCTAAAATAGGTGATGTGCTCAAATCACCAGGTAACTCAACACATGATGCACTCAAGTTAACTAGGGATGCATCATTCTCATGTGAAGTTATATCATTAATACCTTTACTGTTACCTTGTCGCAAAGACGTAGCTGATGTAGGTACGGGCGTTGACAATGCACCATACACTTGAGATGATGTCGCGCTCACAATCTGAGGTGGGGCTGGTCTAGTAGGTGCAACGGTGGAGGAACCAACCGGCGGTGGTGAGCATGAACTGGAATAGTAGTTGTTGTAGTCAACCAATGCATCCTCCTCAGATTCTGTCTCTCAAAGGTGCAAGCGAACATACATACCAGTAATGCAACGAGGAATATAGTGAAATCTTGCACGGATATCATGGTTCAAACCACCAAAAAATCTATTCATTTTATCATCCTCAGATTCTTCTATGTCACAATGATGCATATAAGATTTGAACTCTTGGTAGTAAGCATGAACAATGTTTACTGCCTTGTTTTAATTGTTCCAATTTGCGAAGCAATTCACGACGATAGTAAGGAGGGAAAAATTGTTGTCTCATTACATCTTTCAAATCTTTCCAAGTTGTGGGTTGGTTATCATTGTTTTTCTTACAATGCACACTCCACCAAACAGAAGCAAAACCAGTAAATGCTCTAGTGGCAGCTCGTACTCGCTCAAGTTCAGAAAAGTCATGGTGACTAAAAATTTGTTCAACTTCAAGCTCCCAAGCAAGATAAATAGCAGGATTAAATCTACCCTCAAATGACGGTAAAGAGATAACCTGACCATGTGCTTGTGTGTGTTGTCCCAACTGTAAGGGCATATTTATCCCGTAAGTGTTTTGGTGATTGATGGCGATACTTTTGCGGACTAATCGCATGCTTTGAGTTCCTCAGATGGTTCATCTCTAGACTCGAGACGATTCGGTGCCCCTCGGAGATTATTAAAAACGGCGTCGTCCTACGTTTCTTTTTGGTGGATTTGAGTCGTAGGAGAGCCGTACTATTAAGAGGGGGTCCGCGTCGGAAAGGTTAGGGCGGAATCAACACGTACACTTGTCCCTCCTTTCCCTGCACTTTGGAGCTTCCCTTCGTTATCTTGGTTGTGCGGAAATCTGACAATTGCCACTGTACTTGCGGTAGTACCGCGGGTACATGCGGTAGTACCATGGGTGCCAGTAGTACCGCTCCTCGGGAGCGGTAGTACCGCGGCTCCCAGTCTAGTGCCGCTCGGTCTTGCGGTAGTAGGGGCGGATGTAATTTTTTACATCCGCGCCCACCACGGTAGTACCGCTCGTCCAGCGCGGTAGTACCGCGGGTGCCCACGGTAGTACTGCTCCCTATGAGCCGTAGTACCGTGGCCCTCCTACCAAGTACCGTAGATTCACGGTAGTAGGCACGCGCTACGGTAGTACCGCTCCTGAGGAGCGGTAGTACCGCTGGCCGGATTTTCGTGACTACCGCAGCTTCAGGAAGTTGGCACGGATGTAATTTATTTCATCCGCGCCCTTCTCGTGTCGTGACTCCTCGCTTTGCGGTAGTACCGCAAGGGGAGCGGTAGTACCGCATAAGCGGTAGTAATGCTTTAGTCGAGCTAGTCCCGGCTTTTGCTGCTGCCGCGGTAGTACCGTGGTTCGCCACGGTAGTACCGCGCGGCCCCGCGGTAGTACCGCGCCCCTGGAGCGGTAGTACCGCGAGTCGCGGGCTGAATAAGTGGATAACGTTTGGATGTTTTCCTCGCCTATATAAGGGGCTTCTTCAACCTCTAGTTGACCACCTCTTCTCTCTCTAAGCTCCATTGTTGCTCCAAGCTCCATTTTGGCCCGATCTCTCTCCTAGCCAATCAAACTTGTTGATTTGCTCGGATTGGGTGACAAGGGCCCGATCTACACTTCCACCACAAGATATTTGATTCCCCACTTATCCCTTGCGGATCTTGTTACTCTTGGGTGTTTGAGCATCCTAGACGGTTGAGGTCACCGTGGAGCCATATTCCATTGTGGTGAAGCTTCGTGGTGTTGTTGGGAGCCTCCAATTAAGTTGTGGAGATTGCCCCAACCTTGTTTGTAAAGGTTCGGTCGCCGCCTTCAAGGGCACCAATAGTGGAATCACGACTCTTGCATTGTGCGAGGGCGTGAGGAGATTACGGTGGCCCTAGTGGCTTCTTGGGGAGCATTGTGCCTCCACACCGCTCTAATGGAGACGCATTCCCCTCAAAAGGAAGGAACTTGGTAACACATCCTCGTCTCCACCGGCTCCACTCTTGGTTATCTTATCCCTTTACTTGTGCGAGCTTATTTATGTTCCTATCCTTGCTTGCTCGTGTGCTTGTGTTGTTGCATCATATAGGTTGTCCACCTAGTTGCACATCTAGACAACCCTTATTGTTGCAAAGTTTAAATTGGTAAAGAAAAGCTTAAAAATTGTTAGTTGCCTATTCACCCCCCCTCCTCTAGTCAACCATATCGATCCTTTCAATTGGTATCAGAGCCTCGTCTCTTTTTAAGGACTTTACCGTCCGTAGAGTATGGTTGACGTCGTAGATGATGTGGGGAGCACTCCGGTCTGAATCCGACATCATCTACGGAGATGGTAGTACCTCGATCTCTCGTGAGGAATTCAATGTGGCGTTGGACACATTGAAAAACTCCATGACGAAGCGAGGTCAAGGACATGTTTAAGGAATTCCTAGAAGGGCTTAAACTTTCCACCGCACTCCGTGAAAGTGGGTGATCCCGCCAACACGGGAGGCGGATGCTAACTCCGATAAGGGGAAGCTACTAGTGAGAAAGCCCCTCGTCTAGTGGTAAGAATGGCACCGCATCTTCGCCCATGTGCAACCTCCCGCTTATGGTGGACCGATTCCTTCCACTCATTTGAATCATGCCGGTCCACCACCTAAGATTGATAAAAGGAGGATTTTGATTCTTGGGTTTATCGTTTTAAGCGTCATTTAAATCATGTGAACACTAACCTTTGGAGAATCATTGAAGAAGGTTTCTATCCGCATGATCCGAGCAACTTTTCTCCTAGAGAGGTCGTGGACCATCAATTCAATGAGAATGCTCTCTTCATCATCCAAGAAGCAATCCTTCCCGAAGACCTCCCTCATATCCGGCCTTACACTCGTGCCAAAGATGCTTGGCTCAAGGTGGTTTCCATGTATCGAGGAAGCGCAAGCATTCAACGTTCCAATTATGAAGTGGTCCAAGATGAAGCCGATGAGTTTGCAATGAAGGAAGAAGAAGAACCTCGTGAGCTCTATCGGAGAGTAACCAAGCTTGCCGTCTCCCTCCGGATCATGGAAGTAAGGACACAGATGAGAACTGGATCAAGCGCCAAATTTCTCAAGGCAATGATGCCCTACCACAAAGCCATGTCCTCCGTCATCCGTCAACGACCGGACTTCCACACCTTGTCCTCAAGTGATGTGTTGGATGAGTTTGTGGCTATGAGCATATTGGACAAGACCGCCGACAATGCAAAGGCTTCGCTCTCAAAGAGCAAAGAAGCCCAACCTCGCTTTGAAGGCCAAGATTTGTGTCGAAGAAGATGGAGAGGAGGAAGAAGAAGAGAGCAACCTCGAAGATACTAAGTATGATTATCCACGAACACATGGCCCTTGCTTCAAGACAATTTTGGAGCAAGAAGAACTCAAGGCCTAACTTCAACAAGAGCAATTCAAGTGGCTCTAAGGGCAAGCAACGAGTGAGGACGTGTTTCAATTGTGGAAATGTGAGTCACTTTGTTGCGGAGTGTCCATATGAGAAGAGGGAAGACAATGGTGGCAAGCTCATCCATAAGGACAAGGCCAAGTCTTTTCCCAACAAGAGCAACTTTTTTCCCAAAGAAGACTCCTCACAAAGCCTTGGTGGTTCAAGAAGAGTACAATGAGGATGATGATGATGATGAGGATGGTGAATCGGTTGCCATGGCCTTCGTGGCCATTGCAATGACTCCTCGGGTGTCTCATTTCGGTTCACCCAATGAAAGCATCACCGCCAAGTGCCTCATGGCTAAAGCCACCAACAAAGGGTTTGCTTCTGGTGGGGGATCATGGTTGCTCGATAGTGGAGCAACAAATCATATGACCGGGAGCAAGGACATGGTGGTGGACGTGCAAGAGATTCCATCTATGCCCACCGATGTCGAGTGGGTGATGCATCACATTCTAAGGTATTGGGTCTCGGCAAGGTTGTCATTTCTCATGATCTTACGATCGAGAAAGTCATGCTTGTTGAGTCCCTTGCATACAATTTGCTTTCCGTTCGTCAACTTGCAGTCATGGGTTTTGCTACTTTCTTTGACATTGATACCGTGGCCCTCTTTTGGAGCAAGACTCTTAAAGTAGCCTTTGTTGGGCATGTCGATAACGGTCTCTATGTGATTAACTTTTCGGGCGACCCACTAAGACCGCGACATGCCTAATGGCTAAAGTTGACGTGGGATGGCTTTGGCATCGCCGTTTAGCCCATGTCAATATGAGATCTTTGCAAAGTCTTCTCAAGGGGACCATGTCCGTGGACTAACAAATGTTAGTTTTGCCAAAGACCGTGCTTGCGATTGCTTGTATTGAAGGAAAGCTTCATGAGAAGGCTCACCCTCCCACGACTATCATATACTCAAAGAGACCCTTGGAGCTCCTTCGCATGGATCTCTTTGGGCCACCATCATTTGATAGTCTTGGAGGAAGAAAGTATTGCTTGGTGATCGTGGATGACTATTCGAGATACACTTGGGTATATTTCTTCAAGAGGAAGAGTGAGACCCAACAAACCGTCATCGACTTTGCAAATGAAGCTCAACGTCAACATAATGCAAAGATCTTGACTATAAGAAGTGACAACGGCACCGAAGTTCAAGAACTACACCTTGGATGCGTTTCAGTAGTGATGAGGGAATCAAGCATCAATATTCTGCACCATATACCCCTCAACAAAATGGTGTGGCGGAGAGAAAGAACCGGACGTTGATGGATGCGGCAAGGACCATGATGGCGGAGTTCAAGTCTCCATACAACTTTTGGGCCAAAGCCATCAACACCGCTTGTCATGCATCCAATCGGCTCTATCTCCGCAAAGGCTTGAACAAGACTCCTTATGAGATACTCACGCAACAAGCCCAACCTCAAGTACTTCCGGTGTTCGGGTGTAAGTGTTTCATTCTCAAGAAAGGTGTTCGTTTGTCTAAATTTGAAGCTAGAGCTCATGAGGGCATATTTGTTGGTTATGCTACAAACTCTCATGCTTATCGTGTCCTCAATAAATCCACGGGACTTATTGAGGAGACGTGTAACGTGGAGTTTGATGAGAATAACGGCTCCCAAGTGGAGCAAAGTGGCACTTGTGATGTAGGTGATGAAATTCCTCCCCAAGCCATAAGAAGAATGGGAGTTGGCTTTATCCTACCCATTGAGGAACCCCTTGTGGCGAAGGAGAAGGACAATGCTCCACTCAAGTAGAGCCATCACCAACCCAAGGCCCACACGCTCAAGAACAAAGTGAAGGCCCTCAACCTCAAGAACAAGACCAAGGGCAAGATCGTGCTCAAGATGATGATATCACCCTAAATGATGCCCAAGGTCAAGTTCTCTCCCCCGAGCATGCTCAAGATGAAGGTCATGCTCAGGACGGCGCTCAAGATGATCAAGTGACCCCTCCTCATCTCACCTCCGAGGAGGAATTAGAGCGTCGTGCCGCCAAGATTGCTTCCAAACTCACTACCAAAGGCCATCTCATGGAGAATGTGGTTGGAAGCCTAAGAAAAGGGGTAAGCACTCGTAGACAATTGACAAACTATTGTGAACATCACGCATTTGTCTCTTGTGTTGAACCTCAAAAGGTCTATGAGGCGCTCGAAGACTCGGATTGGCTCAATGCCATGCATGAAGAACTCAACAACTTTGAGTACAACAAGGTGTGGAGATTGGTGCCAAGGCCATCGGAGAACCATAACGTCATTGGAACCAAGTGGATTTTCAAGAACAAGCAAGATGCTCATGGGAACATCATTACGCAACAAGGCAAGATTGGTGGCACAAGGCTACTCCCAAGTCGAGGGTATCGACTACGGTGAAACCTTTGCTCCTGTTGCTCGCCTTGAATCCATTCGTTTGTTGATTGGTTATGCTTCCCATCATAACTTTAAGTTACAACAAATGGATGTAAAAAGTGCTTTTCTTAATGGTCCCATTAATGAGTTGGTCTATGTCAAGCAACCCCGGGTTCGAGGACCCTACTTCCCGGATCATGTGTATCAACTCGATAAGGCACTCTATGGACTTAAACAAGCCCCACGTGCATGGTATGACCACCTTACCGAGTTGTTACAAGATCGTGGTTTTGAAGTGGGGCAAATCGATCCCGCTCTTTTTACTAAGAAGGTCAATGGGGAGTTGTTTGTATGCCAACTATATGTTGATGATATTATCTTTGGTTCTCCTAACAAAGCTTTCAATGAGGAATTTGCCGCTCTCATGACCTCCAAGTTCAAGATGTCTTCGATGGGAGAGTTGAAGTTCTTCCTTGGTTTCGATATCAAACAAAGAAGAGAAGGAACCTTCATCAACCAAGCCAAATACACTCAAGACATGCTCAAAAGATTCAAGCTAAGTGATGTCAAGCGGCTACTACACCAATGCCCACAAAGTGCCAACTTGACATTGATCCCAATGGTAAAGCGGTGGATCAAAAGGTATATCGCTCCATGATTGGATCCTTGCTTTACCTTTGTGCATCTAGACCGGATATCATGTTGAGTGTGGGAATGTGTGCACGGTTTCAAGCCGCACCGAAGGAAAGTCATTATGTGGCGGTCAAGCGAATCTTTCGATATTTGGCTCATACCCCAAACTTTGGCTTATGGTACCCAAGAGGAGCAAACTTCAAGCTTGAAGGATTTACGGATTCCGATTGGGCGGGAGACAAAGTGGATAGGAAGTACACTTCCGGAGGGTGCCAATTTCTTGGTTGCTCGTTGGTAAGTTGGTCTTCCAAGAAGCAAAGTTGTGTGTCTCTCTCGTCCACCGAAGCGGAATATGTGGCGGCCGGTAGTTGTTGTGCTCAACTCCTATGGATGAGGCAAACTTTAAAGGAGTACGGTGTCATTTGTGACAAAGTGCCTCTTTGGTGTGATAATGAAAGTTCCATCAAGATTTCTCTCAACCCGGTGCAACACTTCAAGACGAAGCACATCGAGATTCGGTATCACTTCATCCGGGATCACATTAGGCGAGGAGAGATCGAGCTCAAGTATGTCAACACTCGTGATAACCTTGCAGATATATTCACGAAGCCCTTGGATGAAGCAAGATTTCGCGAGTTAAGGCATGAGCTAAATATCATTGATTTGAGCAATGTGACTTGAGCCCATGCACTCCCCACCACACTCAACTTGCTATCTAGTTTAGGTGTAGGCATGGACATAGGGGGAGTATTGTTCTCTCAATGAACTCTCCCTCCCCCCATTATGCATAAATCGATCACCTCTTTCACATTAGCCATTTTTGATGGTACTTGTGTTCCAAAGACGAGTTTTGGTCATGGGCCCAAGGATAATTCTTCGCGGTGCCATACCATCCTACTCAAACATAGTTGGCTTGCCACCGCCTCTCTCCTTGAGAGGCCTTGTCGCTTGGTGGTTTCTTGTTGTCTTTTGCCTCTGGTTTGTGGTTGAGTTTGTGGTTTCTTGTGTGTGAAAAAAAATTCATAGCAAAGGCCCTTTTTCGCTTTTTGAAACATGCGGTAACTTGAGTTTCACGGTACTACATGCCAGTTATGGTACTACCGCAACCTCACGGCAGTAATTTTTATCGCCGCCTCGTTGAGCGGTACTACCGCCTCGGCGGAACTTCCGCCCGGCGGTACTACCGCTGATGATACGCTGTACTACCGCGATGGTTCATGGGCGTGGGGTTAAGGGCCAGGCAGGGGAGTTCTAACTCCCCATACCCATTCGCTGCCTTCTCCCCACATCGCCTCCTTCTCTCCCTTGCTCAAGAACGGAGCCGGCGTCTCGCCGGATCTCCTTCACCGCTGCCCTCCCGTGATTCCGACCGGTGGGATCGTTTCCCCACCGCGTGCTCTTGCTATGGACCCAGGTTTTCCCCAATTCCCTCTCCTTGTTGTTGGTGTTTGGCGTTTCTAGGTTTTGGGGAGGCTTGTGTGTTCTTGAGATTGATAGTCCAAATCTCCGCACGACTAGGATGAAGGAGTGTAGTATTGCATAGGATTTATATGTGTATTGCTGTCATGCGCTAGATCTGATCACTGTAGCACCGCCGTTGTTTCGCGGTTCTTTTCAGATTCAAATCGATAGTTGGATCCGCTGCGGCGCGGTACTACCGCCCCTACGGCGCGGTACTACCGCCCCTACGGCGCGGTACTACCGCATGCACGGTACTACCGCCCCTCGGGTGCGGTACTACCGCGCCCTGTGCGGCACTACAGCTTTACTTCCGCTCCAGCCACGGTACTACCGTGACCCCGCACGGTACTACCGCGTTTGAAGCAAGATTACTCGCTTTAGTACATGACAGCAAGGGCAATCCATCATGCCTCACACCTATCGCATGCCAACTTTCTCATATGTCTCCTATGTGTTTCTTGTGCTTTTTGTGGCCTTTGCATTGATCTTCTTGCGTTTTTGGTGCTTTGCGTGTGTGGTTCAGTGGTGGCTCTCGCCGGTCCAATCCCAGCCGTGACACCGGCTCCAAGCGTCTCACAAGAACCCCGGTGACGCACCAGAGGGCTCCTCTTCTGCCCCCAAGCGCCATGTCAAGACAACTGCCACCAAGTTCAAGGAGCCCGCCAAGAGCATGGATGAGATGCCCCATTCTGACTACGTCCGCCTCAGGAACATGGATCCGTACGTGACCCCTCGTTCCTCAGTCAGGGGCTGTGAGCTGTTCTGGAACAAGCATCAAACCAACGTCTATCCGGGCGCTATTAAGAACAAGCGAGAATACCTATGTGGATGTGAAGTGGATTGACATGCATCACTTGAGGAAGGAGAAGTTCCGTGCCTACTTTGGAGAGGTTCGACTTGGTGGAGCAGTTTGGCATTGAGCATATAATCTCTTTTCACCTTGACTATGATCCCGAGCTCATTGGTCGGGCTTCTTTGCTTCATCTACTTTCACCCCAATGAGGAAAGGAGGATGACCTGGATGACAAATGGCCGTAAAAGTTGCTACCTGGAAGGAGTTCATGGATCTGCTCCAAGTTCCTGATGACGGGCTTGACTCCCCCGTGGGTGTTCGTCCCCATGCCAACCCTGACTCTGCCGACAAGGACACGCTTGCACCATTCTATGTTGAGAAGACACTTCCAAGTGGCAAGATAGGTTTGATGCTCAACTCTTTTTTGGATATCATGTACCGCATCTTCCGCAACTCCTTGTTCCCCGCATTGGTGACAAGGACAAGGTTCATGCCTATATGGTGGATATGATGCTCATCTGAGGAGGCTCGTGTGTCTCAGACTCAGCCACTTGATATCTCACACATCATGTGGTGTGAGCTTCGATTTGCCGTGTTCAACCGCAAGGTGCCTATATACGGTCCGTATCTGTTTCTGCTGATCTCGAGGACTTGGGACAAGATGTTCCCTGGTGAGGAGTTCCTTGCCCCTGACTGGATTCGCCATGACCCCATCTCATGCGTGTGTCAAATCCAACTGGGCCAACACTACTACTCGTGGCCGAGGCGTCTGCCGCTAGGGCTGCCGTTGGAGAGGAGGATCTTTGGCGCCCGAGAATGTTGATGAGGGCCATGCTGCTAGGCCTTCCCAGAGCTCCTCTATGCCTTCTTGGGCCACGGTCAAGGACAAGATGAAGACTCTTTTCGCATGCAAGCCAAGGGGCAAGACAGGACTCATGTGGCATCCAAGGAGAGTCGTCACGGGACAGAAGATCTTGAAGCTCTATGGTGAGGATGTGTCTGGCGGATCCTGAGGAGCACATCACTCCAGAGGCCGAGTGGATGGCGAAGCAAGGCTACAAGTGGACTGATTCGAGGAGGACGCCGAGGAGTCCATCCCCTGCCGAGGAGTCTGACGGAGAGGGTTGGGACGAGTTCCCTTCTACTTGAGCCACCGCTTGTGTGTAGGTGTCCTCTCTGCCTTTTTGGTGTCTCGATGCCAAAGGGGGAGAGAGCGTAGGGATTTGCGAATCGTGTGTTCGTGTTTGGTGTGTTTCTTGCGTTTTTTCGGTTGAACCTCGTGTGAATCGTTTGAACCTCGTTTTAGTTGCTTTTCCTTCTTATGGTGTAAGACATATGCACTCTATCTATCTTAGCAAGCTTATGTTATATCGTGCTATACGTTGCTTAGATGTTATTCTTCGGACCTTTGTCTCTAAAATATAGGGGGAGTGGTGATCCTAGTTCGTGTGCTATGCAGTCCAAAGCATTATCCAGAGTGCACACGTCTAGGGGGAGCCCGTCTATATTTTGGAGAGGAGGGGTTTGCTCTTGCTTTATATTATTGTATATTTGTGCAAATCCCGTATTGTCATCAATCCACCAAAAAGGGGGAGATTGTAAGGGCATATTTATCCCGTAAGTGTTTTGGTGATTGATGACGATACTTTTGCGGACTAATCGCATGCTTTGAGTTCCTCAGATGGTTCATCTCTAGGCTCGAGACGATTCGGTGCCCCTCGGAGATTATTGAAGACGGCGTCGTCCTACGTTTCTTTTTGGTGGATTTGAGTCGTAGGAGAGCCGTACTATTAAGAGGGGTCCGCGTCGGAAAGGTTAGGGCGGACTCAACACGCACACTTGTCCCTCCTTTCCCTGCACTTTGGAGCTTCCCTTCGTTATCTTGGTTGTGCGGAAATCTGACAATTGCCACTGTACTTGCGGTAGTACCGCGGTACATCTTGATGAGTAATGAGGTGCCACGCAGTAGTACCGCTCCTCGGCGGTAGTACCGCTGACTCCCAGTCTAGTCACCGCTCGGTCGGTAGTAGGGGCGGATGTAATTTTTACATCCGCGCCACCACGGTAGTACAAGGCCCAGCCGGTAGTACTGCTGGTGCCCACGGTAGTATCGCTCCCTATGAGCCGTAGTACCGTGGCCCTCCTACCAAGTACCGTAGATTCACGGTAGTAGGCACGCCACGGTAGTACCGCTCCCGAGGAGCGGTAGTAACACGCCGGATTTTCGCACTACCGCGGTTTCAGCCGAAGTTGGCAGATGTAATTTATTTCATCCGCGCCCTTCTCGTGTCGTGACTCCCTGCCTTGCGGTAGTACCGCAGGGGAGCGGTAGTACCGCATAGCGGTAGTACCGCCTTAGTCGCTAGTCCCGGCTTGTGCTGCTGCCGCGGTAGTACTGTGGTTCGCCACGGTAGTACCGCGCGGCCCCGCGGTAGTACCGCACCCCTGGAGCGGTAGTACCGCGGGTCGCGGTCTGAATAAGTGGATAACGGTTGGATGTTTTCCTCGACTATATAAGGGGCTTCTTCAACCTCTAGTTGACTACCTCTTCTCTCTCTAAGCTCCATTGTTGCTCCAAGCTCCATTTTGGCCCGATCTCTCTCCTAGCCAATCAAACTTGTTGATTTGCTCGGGATTGGGTGACAAGGGCCCGATCTACACTTCCACCACAAGATATTTGATTCCCCACTTATCCCTTGCGGATCTTGTTACTCTTGGGTGTTTGAGCATCCTAGACGGTTGAGGTCACCATGGAGCCATATTCCATTGTGGTGAAGCCTCGTGGTGTTGTTGGGAGCCTCCAATTAAGTTGTGGAGATTGCCCCAACCTTGTTTGTAAAGGTTCGGTCGCCGCCTTCAAGGGAACCAATAGTGGAATCACGACATCTTGCATTGTGCGAGGGCGTGAGGAGAATACGGTGGCCCTAGTGGCTTCTTGGGGAGCATTGTGCCTCCACACCGCTCTAACGGAGACGTACTTCCCCTCAAAAGGAAGGAACTTCGGTAACACATCCTCGTCTCCACCGGCTCCACTCTTGGTTATCTTATCCCTTTACTTGTGCGAGCTTATTTGTGTTCCTATCCTTGCTTGTTCGTGTGCTTGTGTTGTTGCATCATATAGGTTGTTCACCTAGTTACACATCTAGACAACCCTTATTATTGCAAAGTTTAAATTGGTAAAGAAAAGCTTAAAAAATGTTAGTTGCCTATTCACCTCCCCCCTCTAGTCAACCATATCGATCCTTTCACCAACTCTCGTGATGGTGGAGATGTGTCCGTCATCCAAGAACTTCTATCTCCGGAACCTGTCATGATTAGTAGAAACAAGAAACAAAATTCGAGAATAATGTTCCTATAAACTACTAGGATGTGGTGGTAAAACGCTCACAGTATAGCAAATATCAATATCTTACAAGTTCTTACCATGCAGCAGGTGGTGACAGGCAACCAACGATGTCAAGTAACTCTGAAGATTGTGTAAAGCGATTGCCAGGGGAACGTACGTATACACGGTGTAGAAATATGTGGAGCTGGGTTGGCTATATATGGTAGCAAATTTTTTAGCAATAATCAATTCAAAGATGCAATGTTGAATAAACGCTCAACGACGGTACTGTGCTGGTCCTAGGCTAGACCGGACTAGAGACGCAAGCCTAGAACACTAATGAGGTCACGACGTAGCACAACTAGCATCAATGAAGGATACTAAGTAGCTCTGGACAGCAAGATATAAGTGAAGATCACAACGGCAGTAAAGATAATGATGAAAAACAACTGCCAAGCAGGATATACAACAACTCTCTCTCCAATTTTCCTCTTGAAAAGTTTGAGCCAATTTTCTGATAACTTTTTTCAAAGAATGCTACTAACTCAAGCTTTCCAATGCAAAAAGAATCACTCAATTCCGAGTTGATATGAGGAGTCAAAAAATTCTATAACTGGTTTGAAAAACTGAAATAAGCTGTGTTCACGAACTTCGGAGGGAAAAAAGACCTATTTAGAAGCCGATTTTGAGGTGCCAAATATTGAACTAGCTTCTGCAACTATTTAGATGCGGCTCGTCTCTAGCTTTAATTTGAGTACTCGCGGAGCCAAAACGGACTTCGTATGAGGAAGTTATGTTTGTTTTACTGAACAGTGCACAAAACAGATTCCAATCTAAATTCAGCTACGAGATTGAGTCTAGATAGATCCGAACTTTGTTTTTTTTCTTCTCTTTTTTTTTCTCACACTTTTTTTCCTTTTTCTTTCTTTCTTTTTTTTTCTTTGACTTTTTTTTACTTTTTTTCTCTCTCTTTTTCTCTCTCCCTTTTTTCAAACAAACTAGATAAGATGCGGATTGGATCAAGTGAAGATGTGAACGATCTCAACTATGATTATGACAATGAACAGTGGGTAGCACGTGGTTGAAATTGATGGATGGATGGTGGTCAACGGAAGGGATAACGATGCAGCCGCGGCGTGACTGATGTGAACAGAACTCGATACTCTAAACGAACTAGACACTAAGACCAGCAACTCGACACGACGATGCAACCGATAATTCAAAAATGCAAACAATGAAAAGAAAACTGTAAAGGCTCAGACTGGCCTGGACAAAGGATGAATAGATCTAACTTTTTTTTGTGGCTTTTTCTTGGACAATAGGTAAGAAAATAAATCTAATCTAGGGATAATTGGAAATTCTCACCGAGCAACCTGAAAACTGATACCACTTGATAGAGGCGGGGGTGTCCCGATCTTTCGATGAGATGATAACTATCGATTTGGTGAAGATGACGTTGACGATCCGACTACAAACATGCACGACGTTGCGCCTTAGCAATCGCTAAGCCAATCTCCTGAGGTTACTGACGATGCTGGAAGCACGATCAGCCTGACCACGAAGGTCTATTCCTGCAAACAATCGAAGAACAAGCAAGAATATGATAAAAGCAATCTGAATATTGCGAGTATATATGAACTATTGATAAAGGTGGGGATCCGTGGCTGTCTTGGTCTGGTCGATGGACACAAACGAAGTACACGAAGTTGCAATGGCTAACTTTTAACTAAACAAATCCCAAGGAAAAAGCTACTAGATGGATCTACTTATATAGGAGCAATGGGTGGCGGCCAAGGAGGTGGGAGGACATCCCAAGGCAGCCTAAAACTAACGCTAGGTCGTACAAGGCCAATGGGCCCAAGTGGAGGTGACGTAACACCTTTGGACTTGTAGTTTGACTCGGATTCTGGTGCAGCGTCAGATTGTTTCGTCCATAACTCAACGCTCCGGACGGATTTTAAGGTGATTCCAATTGTGTTGGAAAGAGCATGAAATCTACTTTCCAACAAAAAAAGAATCACCCAATTCGGAGTTCGTATGAAAAAGTTGTTGGCGGTTTGAGTCAGGTATCGTCTGTGCAGTCCGAATCTGAATCAATCCGTAACGTGAATCCGTAACGCAGAGACTTGGACTCTATCTTCTCTACCAAAAATGACGTGAGAGGACTTTTTGAACAACACCTAAACTTCTTTTCCCTTATCTTCATATGGGTATTGTACAAATGTCCCATACACCTGCAATTAGACAAAACACAAAAGTATGTGAAGTATTTTTATTCTGGATAACATAAATAGATTATTGAATAGTTTGCACTAAAAATCACCTGACAAATATACATGTATGCAATATTTTTGGTTTTATCCAAGGTAGTCATGTCCTCATCAAGTTTCTCCCTGTCTTCCCAATAAGATGCAGAGATCGGCCAAAAGCTACCGATGATTCAAACCGGCATGAAGTGTCTGCCTCCTCCTCAAGGCACCCCAGCTATCAAAAGCAGCAGCTACCAGGAAGCATCGTCACCTTCTCAACAACTGGCTGCGCAAATGAGTTATGCAAGGTGGAGTTGGCGATCAACTCTTCTTTATATTGGTATGTTATTGCAAGTGTCGATATATTATTCCAGGTCGGAACTGCTTCGTCCGCAAGGCACGACGCAGCTACAAGTCGCCTACAAACATCATCATCATAATCATCTAGTCGTATTTTGCCCATACATCGGCTAAGTCCACCACCCATCTTTCCAGTCTACACGTACAGCCAAGATGAAGCAGACCGTCGTCCTGTACCCGGGCGCCGGCGTCGGCCATTTCGGGTCCAGAGCTCGCCCACGTCTTCCTCAACCACGGCTACGACGTCACCATGGTGCTCATCGAGCTGCCCGTCAAGTCCTCCGACTCCGGCGGCGCCGCCATTGAGCGGATTGCCGCCGCCAACCCATCCATCTCCTTCCATGTCCTGCCGTTCCTCCCTGTCCCGGACATCGCCGCCTCCGACAAGCACCCTTTCATCCACCTGCTCCAGCTGCTGCGCGACTACAACGAGCTGCTCGAAGCCTTCCTCCGCTCCATCCCCCGGGAACGCTTGCACTCCCTCGTCCTCGACATATTCTGCGTCGCCGCCATCGACGTCTGCGCGAAGCTCGGCGTCCCGGTCTACACCTTCTTCGCCTCGGGCGCCTCGTTCCTCTCCGTCATGACCCAGTTCCCCGCGCTCATCGCCGGCAGGCAGACAGGCCTCAAGGACCTCGGCGACAAGGACCTCGATTTCCTCGGCGTTCCGCCCATGCCGGCGTCTCATCTCATCAAGGAGCTGCTGGAGCACCCGGAGGAGGAGATGTGCAAGGCCATGACCAACATGTGGAAGCGCAACACGGAGACCATGGGCGTTCTGGTGAACACGTACGAGTCATTGGAGTGCCGGGCGGTGCAGTCGCTCAGGAACCCACGTTGCGTCCCAGGCCGGACCCTGCCCCCGATCTACTGCGTCGGGCCGTTGGTCGGCGACGGCGCGAGGGACGACGGCGACGAAGCAGCGGAGAGGAACGAGTGCCTCGCGTGGCTAGACGCCCAGCCGGATCGCAGCGTCGTGTTCCTCTGCTTCGGGAGCAAGGGCACGCTCTCCGCGGACCAGCTCAAGGAGATCGCGGTCGGCTTGGAGAGGTCCGGGCAGCGGTTCCTGTGGGTCGTGCGCACGCCGGCCGGGAGCGACGACCCGAGGAAAATCCTGGAGGTTCGCCCCGAGGCAAACCTCGACGCGCTCCTACCGGCGGGTTTCCAGGAGCAGACCAAGGACAGGGGGCTCGTGGTCAGGTCATGGGCGCCGCAGGTGGACGTTCTCTGCCACCCGGCGACCGGCGCGTTCGTGACGCACTGCGGGTGGAACTCGGTGCTGGAGGCCATCGCGGCGGGAGTGCCGATGCTCTGCTGGCCTCTGGAGGCGGAGCAGAAGATGAACAAGGTGTGCATGACGGCGGAGGACATGGGAGTGGCGGTGGAGCTGGCGGGGTACGGGGAAGGTTTTGTCACGGCGGACGAGCTGGAGGCTAAGGTGAGGCTGGTGATCGAGGCTGAGGACGGCGCGCAGCTCAGGGCGCGATTGGCGGCTCGCAAGAAGCAGGCGAAGGCGGCGCTGGGGGAAGGAGGCTCCTCGCAGGCGGCGTTCGTTCAGTTTCTCTTGGACGTGGAGAGTATCGGGGTGCAGCGCGGCGAGTGACAAATTCCCAGCCACTTTTGTACGTACTACTTCGTTATTTTTGTTTGACAACTTGACATTAAGAGCATCTAGAACCACACATAATAAATTTAAGCACCCACACGTTTATGCATCAACGCGACAACGCCCATACTTTAAAGCATCTCCAACAGCCGCACAAAAATTCCGCGCCCAATATACATTATAAAGACGCCATCAGAAGACTTTTAAAGCGCCGACCGACTTTGCTTTAGCAGGCCCAAAAACGCGCTTCAAAACGCAGACAGTGCAAATTGTGAAGCGCGTGCAATCCGGCGCCCTAAATATGCTGCGCGCGATAGCGTTTTTCAGCGCGCGCGCAAAAACTTTTAGCGCTACAGCTTCTGCTGGAGCTGTCCGGCGTCCAAAAAACAAAGTTTTAGCGCGCGGAGCTCTTTTTGGGCGTCTGTTGGAGATGCTCTTACGCATCACAACCACGCTACCCACTTGACGAGTGTCAATTTTTATACAAAGGTATACAACCTCCATGATCTAGAACTGGCAAACTACCACCTAGTCCTTGCCATGGGCAGCCCGGCCCGGTCAGCCTGACACGGCCCGGCCTTATCCACGGGCCGGGCTCGGGCCTAGGTTTTGAGCCCAAAGCACGGGCCAGGCTCGGGCCTGTCGTTTTTGCCGTTTAAGGAAGAGGCCCGGACCGAGGCCCGACGGGCTTTTAGCGTGATGGGCCGGGCTTAGGCCCGACAGTCAGACCAGGCCGGGCTCGGGCCTGGGTTTTTTGCATCGGGCTTTGGTTGGCCCGGCCTAAAGCCCGGCTCGGCCTGAGGGATGGCCAGGTATACTACCACCTACTACTCGCCATCGGATATGTCAATGTCGTTCGTGCCGGAGCCGCCGGTCTCATGGTATTTAGGGGCCGGGCGAAGCGGCGACGCCTCCTCGTCATTCTTCTTGGACGCAAATGCCTTCTCAAGCTCCATCTATGAATAAAATTGTCGGCCCGTCTCGCGCCAGCCCAACCTCCCTATCCCGCGCTGACGGGCAAAGAAGCATGGGCAAAAAAGAAGAGAAAGAAACTTTTATGATACGGGTTTGCATGATCTGTTCCGCTCGATGCCGTGCAGTATAGTAAATGCCATTTTACTTGTCTGTGCTGCTGTAGATGAATCGGCAATCAAACCGCACTAAGCCATCTCAAATCCTAGACATTAAATGGGTATGACAGAACCTATAAAATTGAAAAGTTAAGTCAACTATGAAATGAATCAAGGTAAAAGAGAACTTTCACCCAAAACTATGAGAACAAGGAAAAGGCATTGTTACCTGCCTGTGCTGTCGTAGATGATTCAGTGAATCATGCTATAGTCCTTGAAAACAAAAATATGATGTATGAACTATGAGAACTAAACAGAACTCCTTTGCATCAGATTGTAGTTAAACAAAATTATTGTAGACAAATTGATATTAAATCCAACTAATAAAATGAAAAGAGGAGAGGTCTACAGGAAAGGGAGATGGACGGTGTCGTCTCAGGAGTATAAATTTATATGAATAAATTTTACAGAACTACCACTAATTTTTCCTGCTAATTTTTTTAAAATAATATATTTTTTTATAAAATTTGAAAAATAATGCACGGTTTTGAAAATTTATATACATAAATAATACGGCGCGCCAGTCGGCCACGGGGTAGCCGATTAGGTTCCAGTCGGCTTACGGGAGGCTGACCGGGTCCAGGAACTAATCGGCTTACGGGAAGCCGATAGGTGCATGGCACGTACGTAGCGTGAGTTGTGCTACTCCCGTTTGATAAGCTAGCTAGCTAGCTAGCCTCTGCCCAATGGATCCACCAGCCTGCTATGGTGCTTGTGGTATACGTGTACGTTTCGCCGTATACGCTTGACTGGGTGAAAAGCAATGATCGACCAGAGGTTGTTTACGTACGTGTCTCTCGTACAGATTGTTCCGGCCAGAAGTACTAGTAAGCACTAGTTTACGTCCAGGGAAAGATCGATTGCTAGCTCGACGACTAGCTTTTACACTTGCAGGTGGTCGATAACGAGTCGGCTTTGCTTTGTTAGTCGTGGTCGTTGTCGTCGTTCGTCGTCGTCGTTGAAAAATACTCGACGTCGAAGAGACCTGCGCCAACTATTGGCACAGGCCCGACCTGGACGCCGCAGCCGTCGAGTACTTTCCGACAACTACGCACGTACAAGCTACAGCCGGATACTTTCCAACCAAGTCGAGTGCATACGGTGAAACGTATTGCTATTAGTGTAAAAGCTAGCCCTCTCATCGATTAGTAGACAACAGCTGCATGCACAAACGCACAGAAAACTAGCTAGATCAAACTGCATGCACACATGCACAGAAAGCTAGCGAGCAAATCAGCTCATGCACTTATCGGCTTGGCGGAGGCCGACTGCATGTGCTAACTGGCCGTCACTCGGGGCCGAGGCACTAATCGGCTTACTGGTGGCCGACTGGGCCTACTGGGCTTACCGGTGACCGATTGGGCTCTACTCGGTCTACCGGCGACCGACAGAAGCCAATCGACTTTCCCAGCGCCGACGCTGTATTATTTTTAAAATAAATCTAAACGTCGTAATATTTTTTAAATTTACTAAAGAAAGTGTATTATTTTTTAAAAAATAGCTTTTTCCCTTACATTAAGACTTCTATGGCCAATTCGGCAATTATACAGACCTACCATTACCTTGGGCTAACAAACCACAGCGCTACCATTTCTTTTTGGTAGATCTTCAATTATATAAAAAACTATGAAATGATGGACATTTGTTGAAACAGACATGACTTGTTTGAGCTTTGCTGAGACTTGATGAAAATACATGTACATGTATTTGTCTGTATGACAAGAAACTTGTTGATATGCTATCTCACATTCAGTAGTTAAGAAGACGGTCAACATCTAAATTTGTTATTCGAGTCAAATGTGCAGAAAATCTGAAAAAAAGGTAAGTTGTGAGCGCACATGTCAAAATGTCAGATAAGCAACTGTATGCTATCGAACACATTAAGGTATGCGGAAGGAGCGATCACTCGTGGTGCCCACGTCGGCAGGGCTCGATCGAGCGAGCGCGTGGGTTGGGCAGGAGGGTCGAAACAGTAGCGACGAGAAAAAAAACAATAGATTGGTTCGTTTCCTTTGCAACGAAGGCAGCTCTGCATCACGCGCACGTCTTCCTCTCCCCCCACCCACACGCGTCGCAGCCGCCTCCTCCTCTTCCTCCTCCCTCCGCTTGTCTTCCCCCTCACTCAAGAAGATCCATGGGTTGCTCGCGTCGTCGCTACCCTTTGCCTCTCCCTCACACATGACTCGCACCATCGTTGGGCTCCCCATTCTCTTCCCGTGCTGGCCCAACAATGAACTGTCTTTGGTATGCGTGCTAGGTCGACGGCGACGGCTACGACACTATCTGTGGCGTCCCTCGGCCCCTTCTGCACGGTAGCAGCTTTCTTGACGGTATGATCTTCCCCCTCTCACCCTCGCTTTATTTCTAGGGTTTTGAAGTTGGCTCAGTAGCTGAATGAATCATAGCCATGAATTTGTGTGGGTCGAGGAAAGGAGTGGATTTTATCTAATCTTGTGGTGCTATCTAAGCCTCCCATTATAGGCGTCAATTGGGCCCATGCTTTTGCTTGATAATTAATCTTTGATTTGTGTGTTGCATCTACAGTCTTGCGGCAATCGAGGTTTTCTTGCGTGTCCGCAGAAATTATCAGATTACATCGACCGCAATACTGCTCCAGGACAATCAGGATTACACCAAGCCATCAAATTACCTCGCTTTTCTTGAACTGAGGACACACCGCCTAATCTTGGCCCATGCAGGGACAACCAAGATTGTACAAAGCCACCAGTCAGCTTAAAATTTGGTACTGTTGCATCATGAATGCATTTGGTGTAGCTGATGTTGGGAAAGGCAACACTGGTTTCACTTGGAAGTTCAAAGGGAAAAATAGCAGCAACCACAAACTGTCTCGGATGCAGATAAGGATGGAACTACAGAAAATAAATGGAAACTAACCTAAACATAGGAAAGATTATATCCAGGTTAGGTAGATAAGAAGTCTGATATCGATTGATCTTTTGGAAGAGCAAACTTGAACAAAATGTCACTACGGAGCAAATTGCCGACCATGGAGAAGCCTTCACAGCCCAACGAGTCCATAATAATATTTATAAGGTACGAATTGCTAGATCACTCCATATTGCTTAGCCTAAGAAGCACTTTCTAGATGAATAATAAATATCAAAGCTTGCTTTGTATCTTTCCTGAGATATTCTAAATTATGGAAAGTATATGATTTGCTAGGTCGCTTTAAAAGTATTACATATTCTATATACTTTCATGGATGAAAGTTAAACTCAGTTAGTGCTCAAGTTTTTTTCCAGACAATTGTACAAATCCATTTTTAACAAGGGAGGTACTTTGGATGTCAACCCAGGAAGGTCACACCTTGATGAATGCAAAGGTTCGTCGTCAAATTTTGTTTGGCGACGAGATGGAGCTTTGGAACGGAATCAATAATAATATTAATTTTCCAATAAGAATATCCCCAAATTTTGTTTGGTAATAACAACCATGGAGAAAATGTACAATGGTTGCTTATAGTTCTTTAGTACTTAATAGCCAATTTCCTTCCTTCCACATGGTTTAATTGTTTTTTATTTTCATTTTTGAATCAGATTTGCAAACGTCCCACTGAATCAGGTTCTCGCTCGGTGGCATCATGCTGAGGTAACCAACACTCCCTAAAGAAGGTGCCCAGCTGGATGATTAATTGAGAATGGTTGCTAGCGATGCTACAACAACATTTGCATTTCAGAGTTCGGGCGCTTGGTGGGTTCAGCTACTATAGCTATTTATCTATGTCTAGAAACCAATCAGCTATTATCATAGACATCGCTTGAGAACAGGAGAATTGGTAAGCTCTTGTTCTTCTTATAGGTTTGTACATGTCAAGAGACCAATGATGTTGCACCAACTCTTTTCTTTGTTGTTTCCTTGATCATATTAATGTTGAATGAGTATGTGATGAAAGCTCTCTTGCTCTCTCCATGTTCTGATATTTGTGACTTATTTGTACCACACGTTGTCAGTAAATTGGGACCCTCTTCCACCTTTTAAACTCTGATGTGGTGGACAACTGCAAGGAGGAAGACTAACTATTAAAGACCTACTCCTTTTATAATGATAAATCTCCACATACACAATCATCAGGAAGTGTGTAAAGACCTTACCGCATATGCAAGAGTAGACTCGCACGCACATGTCTGCAAGCAATTATTTTAGCTAAGAACATTAGCTGCTGATATATCTTTGTTTGATTCATGAGTGAATTTTGCGTGCATATCCAGAGTGCGTTTAATTAGGACTGTTGTGGTGATACCCTGTCTATAAATGCCACTTTTGGATTGTTATTTGATCTAGGATGTATTGGTAAGAGCTAAACCGAACCATCCTAATTCTCAAATCACGTTTAGACATACTCATATCCATAAGTTTGAGTTGTAGCATTGGGATTCTATGGATACAAGGTGAACCTATCAGTGTGCTTCTTAAAATTATGTGATACTTACATGTTTTAGTAGTTTTGATACATATGACAATCTTTCTTATGGGACAACACATGTGAGCAAGCACAAAACTGATTTTTCTTTTATACTTCCATGCTTTTTGCTATGTATATGAATATATTTGGTTTCATGTTTTCCCAAATAAAGGGTGAAGATGAGAGCTAAACTGAATTGATTTTCTTTCTTCAAGATCAGCAGCAATAACCCACCTGACTATATTTCAAATGAACAATATTATTCCAATCAAAGATCCTCATGTTCTAGGAATTGGTATCTTGGAAGAGGACTTTCTTTTTTTTTGAGGGAAAAATCAACTTTACTTCTAGACTGGGATAACTAAATCTACAGAGGGTATTTTGTATTTTTGTCAGAATCTGGGGGAGGCAAGCAACTGTACATATGTCGAATGATGTTCTCAAGTTTATTTATGTGCTGACGAGAATATCAATCCTTGGACAATGTTATCACAAGTTCCCCTAAAGCTTCACTTTTACGGTCCAATGGTCATCCAAAGCTGAATTGTTTAAAAACAACAACTGAGTACCAATTGGAAGAAGCATCATTCCATTGCTGCCTCAGACGGGTCAACACCCGCGTCGTCCTCCCTCCTCCTCTCTCTCCGCCGCCGTCGGAAGACGCCACCGGGCTAAGCCCGGGGGCCGACGGCGGTGGCGGGGGATCTCCTCTCTCGCTCGTCTCCGGGGTGGGGCGGACCCCAAGGCGTGTGGTGGTGCGACCGATCTGGGATCTGCGGCGTGGCGGATGGCTGCAGGCGGCGGGAGGCCGGCCCGTCCTCGGATGGCGATGGCTTGGCGCGGCGGAGGCCAGGGTTGCGGGCGCTGCGGATGGCCCTTCGGGCGGCGGCGGCGGCTGCGGTCGGCGGCGGCCGGCTTGGCTGCGGTGGCGTGCATGCTGCCTTCAGATCGGCGACGGCAGCATGGAGGGCCTGGTGGTCTCGTCGGCGGCACCTCTGATCAGATCTATTCTGACCGGTGCAGCCGGCGGTGGTGGTCATCTCTTCCGTCAGAGGTGGTCGGCCTGAGGCTGGGTGTTCGGATCTCGTGATCCGCCATCCGCACCACCGTGAGTCGGGAGACGAAGTTGCTGTGAAAACCGAGCCAACGGCGGGCGATGGCGGCGTTCCACGTCGTTACCTTGATGAAGGCATCGCCATGTGACTACCGTCGACCCACTCGTATTGTTCGCTGGAAACCCTAGGATCTGGTGTTCCGCATCGGACGATGGCGGCACTGCGGTGTCGCTTCTCTCTTGGGAGCATCGCTTGTGGAGCAGCTACCGAAGTTAGAGGTAGGAGGTGGAGCGGCTTCGTCTTGCACGGAGCTTCGGTGGAGATGTCAAGTCATGCCTGACCGACAGGTCCTACGCTTGGTCATGCTTGGTCGGCAGGTGCTACGCACGACAGATCCTCCAAGGGCTTCAAGTCAGTCGGCTGGTGGTACTTGGCAGCATGGCGCCGAGGTGTATCGATGGCGACCGCGACGTGTTCAGTTGTTTGCGCGCAGGGAGGAGGTGCCGTTACGCCCGTGGTGGCGTCGGACGATAGCTAAACCGAGCAAGGTTGATGCATCAAGACAGATTCAAGATGGAGCGGTGGCGATTGGCGACGGCGGCCTCGAGAGCACGCCGACCAGTGTGCCCCAAACCCGGCAAGTGGCTAGGTTGGGGTCTCAGGTCTTAGATGTTAGGCTTGGCTGCGATGTCTGTTTGGTATTAGGCCCAGGCTATCTGCGCCCCTTCATCAACTGTATAGATGTAGCGACAGTTTGTTGCTTAGACGGCAGCTTTAGTCTTATTGTTGTATGACTTTGTAAGGTCTTGTGAGAATAATTAATAAAGTGGCCGTATGCATCGCCCAGATACAGAGGCCGGGGGTCATCCTCCTTTTCTAACAAAAAAAACTGAGTACCAATTGGAATCTAGATGTTTTTTCATCGTTATCTTTTGGTTTTTAATTTCAGATAAAGAACGACATTGATCATTCTCACAGGCTTCTGGTTTCTTTGCTTGGTCATGATAACTCTGCAATGTTGCTATGGTCTTGATTCTTAAAAAGAAATCTATGCCTGCAAAGGTGTCTATACCCTTTGTATTGATTTATTGTAAGTTTGCGGCTCATGGTAGAATATTCCCTTCAGTTACTTGAATATCTCATATGATGAGCAAATCAATTTTATTCTTTGTTATTGTGTTTGCACACATTTTAAAGCTACTGTTAGCACCAAGTGTAGTGCAATGTCTAACTATTACCCTTTTCATAAATAACAAGTCTTGCGTGATGTAAGAGCAATTGCTGAAGGACTTGACGAATCACTCTTTTCATTTAAAGTTCACAGTCCAGATTGCACGAATATCAGAAGATCGGAGCCCAGATTCTACACAGCTGTTTGACCTGATTTTTTAATGGTGGATCATAAGGTAAATAATATAGTACCCTCTTGTTTCCTGCCAAATTGTAATAGACTCGATAATTTGAGCTATGTCTGCTATTTCGTGGCGGTATACTGGAATGGGTAATACTGTCAAACGGAATGTATATATTCTACAAGTTTGAAGGAGTGGTGTACACAATCGAGCGCTTTAACATATTCAACGCCACAGGGCAGTAGACCAGTTGTTCCTTAGCCGGAGAATTTTCCAGTGTTTGCATACAGTGTGCTTACTTTTTTTTTCAGATCTTGAGAAATGTGTTCGACAAAATGTTTTGATGTCAGGTTTTACCATAAAGAACTTAATCTCAGTTAAAAATGACCTTGCCAAACAAAGGCAACTATTTTTTTCCCTTTTTATATTTGTGCCCATTCTGTTTTTACTTAACTTATCAAACACATACAACAACAGTATAATTAACAATCCAACCGACGACAGGCTTTAGCATGGGCATGTTTCGCAAGCTACCTTTGTTTCACTTTTTTTGTTAACTGAGTTTCCATGTACCGGAGAAAACAAGGGTGCCGCTAGTCCCATGGTTTCATGTTTGTTCTATTTTGGACACATTGAGCGAGTAAAGGTAGTCTATCTTATTTTGCACTATAGTTTCTTTTATTTTTTCCCTCTTTGTTCTGCATTGTATTAACTAATTGGTTTCTTATCTTTTGCAAGACAGGTTTATGTGGATGGGGTGCATACTTTGAAAGTTTCAGTATATTGGCTTTGTTCCTGTTGTAAATCTAGTCCGTTTTGAGAGAATTTTGGTCACAATGCTCGCACGAGGGCGCAAAGAGGTGCTTTAGCAAGGCAAGTGAGCCAGTCGCACGGCACAGGAGGCCCGCCATTGGCGGGCCCCATCCACTAGTTCTATAAGAAGTGTACATACGGTACTCTTCAGAGCATCCATATTGTACTGTCTTCAATTAGTGAAAGATAGAATTATGTTCCAGACCGAACATGTATGCTTAACACAAATGAATAATTAAAGGTACATCCTTGATCATTCCGATAAGTAATAGCTTGTGAATAAATAACGCTTTTTTTTTGAAAGAGCGCAGAAGAGCTGCGATTTCATTAAGCGGAAGGGCGGCCGAAGCCAACTGTACAGGGAGCCGGCCAAAAAAGCAGCGGCGAAGAAAGAGAAACAAAAAAAGAGGACAAGGGGCGCGCTGGGCGACTACTCCCAACTCATATGCCGGCCTCCGGCCAGCGCCCATTGCCTAGCTTCATCGAGCAACTGATCCAGCACCTGGGAGACCGAGTGCTCACTGTTCCTGAAGATACGGCCGTTACGTTCCCTCCAGATGAACCATAGGACCATCAACGTCATCGACTTGCTGCGTTTGACCAAGGACGCATCTGCCGAGAGATTTGAGAGCCACTCGTGCAGAGACGTCCAGCGAGGCCAGGACGCCGGAAGAAATCCGGGCAACCGGAAGCGAACGGCGACACGCGCCCAGAGTTGCTGCGACCAGGGGCAGGTGGTCAGGAGGTGCTCGGCGGTCTCCAAGTTTCGGCGACAGAGCGGGCAGAAGTAGGAGTTCGGCCACTGCCTAGCGAGCAAGCGGTCAGCAGTCGGGATCCTGTTCTGGCCAAAAAGCCAAGCGAAAAGGCGGCATTTCGCCGGTGCCCAAGCCTGCCAAACTGGAGCCCAAAGCGGAGAGACTGTGGATCCAAGAAACTGAATCCTGTAAGCAGACGCCACCGTGAAGCTACCGCTCTCGTTGGGCTTCCAGGAGAAAGCATCACACTCGTCCGGCCGTAGCGCCACCCGGTTGATAGCAGACCAGAGGCTAACGAAAGCAGGCAGGGTGCGTGCAGTAATCCGTCCCCGGAGATCGGACACCCATCGACCATCTTGCAGCGCCTCACGGACCGAACGACATTTACGCCTGGAGGCTGCGAACAGTTCGGGCGCCATGGTGAAAGGCGCGCAACCATCGAGCCAACTATCAAACCAGAAGCGGGCACGCTCCCCACTGCCAATGGTCACACGCGATGCTGCTGCAAAAATGGCTCTGTCAGCGATCGTGCAAGGCGTCGGGAGGCCGATCCAGGGCTTGTGCGGGGAGACACGCTCGTGCCACAGCCAACGAAGACGCAAGGCGGTGCCAAAACGCACGAGGTCGATCACCCCGAGGCCACCAAGCTGACGCGGCCGACAGATAATCCCCCAAGCGACCTTGCAGTGGCCGCCGTGACAGGACTCCTCACCCTTCCAGAGCCAGCGCAGCGCGCTTGCCGATCTCGGCCGCGCGCCCAAGGCGGCAGCTCAAACGTGGACAGCCAGTAGACCGTGAAGGCGGAGAGCACCGCATTAAGGAGGACCAAACGGCCTGCCATGGAGAGCAGCGCGGCCTTCCAGAATGCCAGGCGTGCCCGGATCTTGTCCAGCAAGGGCAACCGGTCGATCTTGCAAAGTCGCCTGAGTGAGAGAGGCAGGCCAAGGAACTTGCAAGGGAAGGAGGAAACCCTAGCCCCGAGCGGATCGATGATGTCGGGCACGTCCAGGGACTCGCAGCGGATCGGAAAGACCGCACTCTTGGAGAAGTTGACGTGCAGCCCCGAGACCAGCCCGAAGGAGGTGAGAATGGCGCGCACCGTGGCCAGCTCAGCTCGGACGGGATTAAGGAAAAGAGCCACGTCATCCGCGTATAGCGAGGTGCGAAACCGAGGGATCCTTCCTCTGAGCGGCGAGATGGCTCCCGCGGTGACGGCGAGCTCCAGAATGCGCTGCAACGGCTCCATCGCCAGGATGAAAAGGAAAGGCGAGAGCGGGTCGCCCTGTCGGAGACCGCATCGGTGCAGAATAAGCTCCCCCTGTTGGAAATATGCCCTAGAGGCAATAATAAATTAGTTATTATTATATTTCCTTGTTCATGATAATCGTTTATTATCCATGCTATAATTGTATTGATAGGAAACTCAGATACATGTGTGGGTACATAGACAACACCATGTCCCTAGTAAGCCTCTAGTTGACTAGCTCGTTAAATCAATAGATGGTTACGGTTTCCTGACCATGGACATTGGATGTCATTGATGACGGGATCACATCATTAGGAGAATGATGTGATGGACAAGACCCAATCCTAAGCCTAGCACAAAGATGCGTAGTTCAGATGCTAAATCTTTTCTAATGTCAAGTATCATTTCCTTAGACCATGAGATTGTGCAACTCCTGGATACCGTAGGAATGCTTTGGGTGTAACAAACGTCACTTCGTAACTGGGTGGCTATAAAGGTGCACTGCGGGTATCTCCGAAAGTGTCATTGGGTTGGCACGAATCGAGATCGATTTGTCACTCCGTAAACGGAGAGGTATCTCTGGGCCCACTCGGTAGGACATCATCATAATGTGCACAATGTGATCAAGGAGTTGATCACGGGATGATGTGTTACGGAACGAGTAAAGAGACTTGCCGGTAACGAGATTGAACAAGGTATTGGTATACCGACGATCGAATCTCGGGCAAGTACAATACCGCTAGACAAAGGGAATTGTATACGGGATCGATTGAGTCCTTGACATCGTGGTTCATCCGATGAGATCATCGTGGAACATGTGGGAGCCAACATGGGTATCCAGATCCCGCTGTTGGTTATTGACCGGAGAACGTCTCGGTCATGTCTGCATGGTTCCCGAACCCGTAGGGTCTACACACTTAAGGTTCGATGGCGCTAGGGTTATAAAGGAAGTTTATACGTGGTTACCGAATGTTGTTGAGTCCGGATGAGATCCTGGACGTCACGAGGAGTTCCGGAATGGTCCGGAGGTAAAGATTTATATATGGGAAGTCCTATTTTGGTCACCGGAAAAGTTTCGGGCGATATCGGTAATGTACCGGGACCACCGGGAGGGTCCCGGAGGTCCACCAAGTGGGACCACCTGCCCCAGAAGGCTGCATGGGCCAAGTGTGGGAGGGAACCAGCCCCAAGGGGGCTGGTGCGGCCCCCACAAGAGGCCCAAGGCGCAAGGGAGAGTGGGAGGGGGCAAACCCTAGGGCAGATGGGCCCTAAGGCCCATCTAGTGGGCGGCTCCGTCTCCCTCCCCTCTTGGCCGCCTCCCTTGATCCCATCTAGGGCTGCCGCCCCTCTAGGGGTGGGAACCCTAGAGGGGGCGCACCCTCCTCCCTTTCCCCTATATATATGAGGCCTAGGGGCTGCCCATAACACATGAGTTCTCTCCCTCTTGGTGCAGCCCTGCCTTTCCTCCTCCTCCTCTCCCTTGGTGCTTGGCGAAGCCCTGCGGGATTGCCACGCTCCTCCATCACCATCATGTCGTTGTGTTGCTGCTGGATGGAGTCTTCCTCAACCTCTCCCTCTCTCCTTGCTGGATCAAGGCGCGGGAGACGCCACCGGGCTGTCACGTGTGTTGAACGCGGAGGTGCCGTCCGTTCGGCACTAGGATCTCCGGTGATTTGGATCACGACGAGTACGACTCCTTCAACCCCGTTCTCATGAACGCTTCCGCTTAGCGATCTACAAGGGTATGTAGATGCACTCTCCTTCCCTCGTTGCTAGTTTCTCCATAGATAGATCTTGGTGACACGTGGGAAAATTTTGAATTTCGCCACGTTCCCCAACAAAGTGGCATCATGAGCTAGGTCTATTGCGTAGATTCTTTGCACGAGTAGAACACAAAGTAGTTGTGGGCGTTGATGATGTTCAATATGCTTACCGTTACTAGTCCAATCTTGTTTCGACGGTATTGTGGGATGAAGCGGCCCGGACCGACCTTACACGTGCACTTACGTGAGACAGGTTCCACCGACTGACATGCACTTGGTGCATAAGGTGGCTAGCGGGTGCCGCCTCTCCCACTTTAGTCGGAACGGATTCGATGAAAAGGGTCCTTATGAAGGGTAAATAGCAATTGGCATATCACGTTGTGGTTTTATGTAGGTAAGAAACGTTCTTGCTAGAAACCCATAGCAGCCACGTAAAACATGCAAACAACAATTAGAGGACGTCTAACTTGTTTTTGCAGGGTATGCTATGTGATGTGATATGGCCAAGAAGAATGTGATGAATGATATGTGATGTATGATATTGATCATGTTCTTGTAATAGGATTCACGACTTGCATGTCGATGAGTATGACAACCGGCAGGAGCCATAGGAGTTGTCTTTATTTATTGTATGACCTGCGTGTCTTTAAACAACGCCATGTAATTACTTTACTTTATTGCTAACCGGTAGCCATAGTAGTAGAAGTAATAAGTTGGCGAGACAACTTCATGGAGACACGATGATGGAGATCATGATGATGGATATCATGGTGTCATGCCGGTGACGATGATGATCATGGAGCCCCGAAGATGGAGATCAATGGAGCTATATGATATTGGCCATATCATGTCACTACTATATAATTGCATGTGATGTTTATTATGTTTACTGCATCTTGTTTACTTAGAACGACGGTAGTAAATAAGATGATCCCTTACAACAATTTCAAGAAGTGTTCCCCCTAATCGTGCACCGTTGCTACAGTTAAATCGCTTCTAAGCACCACGTGATGATCGGGTGTGATGGATTCTTACGTTCACATACAACGGGTGTAAGACAGATTTACATAGCGAAAACACTTGGGGTTAACTTGACGAGCCTAGCATGTGCAGACATGGCCTCGGAACACGGAGACCGAAAGGTCGAGCATGAGTCATATAGTAGATACGATCAACATGAAGATGTTCACCGATGTTGACTAGTCCGTCTCACGTGATGATCGGACACGGCCTAGTTGACTCGGATCATGTAATCACTTAGATGAACAGAGGGATGTCTATCTGAGTGGGAGTTCATAAGATGAACTTAATTATCTTGAACATAGTCAAAAGACCTTTTGCAAATTATGTCGTAAGCTCGCGCTTTAGTTCTACTGTTTAGATATGTTCCTATAGAAAATTTTGTTGATAGTTGACATTAGCAATTATGCGGACAAGTAGATAGCTTATGTCCTTGATGCACCGCTCGGTGTCTTTGAACCCCAAACGTCGATGCATGGATGTTGCGAACATCGGACATACACGCTTTTGATAACTACATGATAGTTCGCTTAAACGGTTTAGAGTTGAGGCACCAAAGAAGTTTTCAAACGTCGCGGAACATATGAGATGTTTCGAGGGCTGAAATTGGGATTTCAAGCTCGTGCTCACGCCAAGAGGTATAAGACCTCCGACGATTTTCTTAGCCTGCAAACTAAGGGAGAAAAGCTCAATCATTGAGCTTGTGCTCAGATTGTCTGAGTGCAACAATCACTTGAATCGAGTGGGAGTTGATCTTCCAGATGAGAAAGTGATGTTTCTCCAAAGTCATTACCACCAAGTCGCTAGAGCTTCGTGACGAACTATAACATATCGTGGATAGATATAATGATCCCTTGAGGTATTCGCGTTGTTTGACATCACGAAAGTAGAAGTCAAGAAGGAGCATCAATTGTTGATGGTTGGTGAAACCACTAGTTTCAAGAAGGGCAAGGGCAAGAAGGGATACTTCATGAAACGGCAAATCAGCTGCTGCTTTGGTGAAGAAACCCAAGGTTGAACCCAAACCGAGACTAAGTGCTTCGTAATAAGGGGAACAGCCTTTGGAGCAGAATTACCCTAGATACTTGGTAGATAAGAAGGTGGCAAGGTCGATAGAAGTATATTGGATATATATTATGTTAATGTGTACTTTACTAGTACTCTGGTAGCACCGTGGTATTAGATACCGGTTCGGTTGCTAAGTGTTAGTAACTCAAAATAAAAGCTACGGAATAAACGGAGACTAGCTAAAGGTGAGTTGACGATACGTGTTGGAAGTGTTTCCAAGGTTGATATGATCAAGCATCGCACACTCCCTCTACCATCGAGATTGGTGTTAAACCTAAATAATTGTCATTTGGTGTTTGCGTTGAGCATAGACATGATTGGATTATGTCTATCGCAATACGGTTATTCATTTAAGGAGAATAATGGTTACTCTATTTATTTGAATAAATACCTTCAATGGTCTTGCACCTAAAAAGAATGGTTTATTGAATCTCGATTGTAGTGATACACATTTTCATGCCAAAAGATATAAGATAGTAATGATAGTACCACTTACTTGTGGCAATCGCCATGTAAGTCATATTGGTGTGAACGCATGAAGAAGCTCCATGTTGATGGATCTTTGGACTCACTTTGCGCTTTGAAAAGTTTGAGACATGCAAACCATGTCTATTGGTGTGTACGCATGAAGAAACTCCATGCAAGATGGATCGTTTGGAGTCACTTGATTTTGAATCACTTGAGATATGCAAAACATACCACATGGGCAAGAGGACTGAAAAGCCTCGGTTTCGAAGATGGAACAAGATAGCAACTTGTTGGAAGTAACACATTTTGATATGTGCAGTCCAATGAGTGCTTTGAGGCATGCAATGAATATCGTTATGTTCTTACTTCACAGATGATTCGAGTAAATGTTGAGTATATTTACTTGATGAAACACAAGTCTGAATTATTGAATGGTTCAAGTAATTTCAGAGTGAAGTTTAAGATCTTCGTGACAAGAGGATAGAATGTCTATGATATGATCATAGAGATGAATATCTGAGTTACGAAGTTTTGGCACAATTAAGACATTGTGCAAATTGTTTCACAATTAATACCGCACTGAACACCATAGTGTGATGGTGTGTCCGAACATCATAGTTGCACCCTATTGGATATGGTGCGTACCATGATGTCTCTTATCAAATTACCACTATCATTCATGGGTTAGGCATTAGAGACAACCGCACTCACTTTAATAGGGCACCACGTTACTCCGTTGAGATGACACCGTATGAACTATGGTTTAGAGAAACCTAAGCTGTCATTTCTTAAAGGTTTGGGGCTGACGCTTATGTGAAAAAGTTTCAGGTTGATAAGCTCGAACCCAAAGTGGATAAATGCATCTTCGTAGGACACCCAAAGCGGTTGGGTATACCTCCTAATTCAGATCCGAAAGCAATAGGGATTGTTTCTTGAATCGGGTCCTTTCTCGAGGAAATGTTCGTCTCGAAAAGTTGAGTGGGAGGATGGTGGAGACTTGATGAGGTTATTGAACCGTCACTTCAACAAGTGTGTAGCGAGGCACGTGAAGTTGTTCCTGTGGCACCTACACCAATTGAAGTCGAAGCTTATGATAGTGATCATGAAGTTTTGGATCAAGTCACTACCGTACCTCGTGAGGGTGACAAGGATGCGGACTGCTTGAGTGGTACGGTGATCCTGTCTTGAAGGTCATGTTGCTAGACAACAATGAACTTACGAGCTATGGAGAAGCGATGGTGGGCCCAAATTCCGACAAATGGTTAGAAGCCATGAAATCCGAGATAGGATCCATGTATCATAAACAAAGCATGGACTTTGGTGGACTTGCCCGACGGCAAGCCATTGAAATAAATGGATCTTTAAGAAGAAGACGGACATGGACGGTAATGTCACCTTCTATGAAGCTCGACTTGTGGCGAAGAGTTTTTCACAAGTTCAAGGAGTTGACTACGATGAGATTTTCTCATCCGTAGCAATGCTTAAGTCCGTCGGAATCATGTTAGCATTAGCTGCATTTATGAAATCTGGCGAGATGGATGTCAAGACGAGTTTCCTTACCGGTTACGTAAGGAAAGGTTGTATGTGATACAATCGTAAAAGTTTTGTCGATCCTAAGGATGCTAAAGGTATGCTAGCTCCAGCGATCCTTCTAAGGACTGGAGTAAGCATCTCGGAGTTGGAATGTGCGCTTTGATGAGATGATCAAAGATTTTGGGTTTATACAAAGTTTATGAGAAACTTATATTTCCAAAGAAGTGAGTGGGAGCACCATAGAATTTCTGATGAGTATATGTTGTTGACATATTGATGATCAGAAATGATGTAGAATTTCTGGAAAGCATATAGGGTTATTTGAAAGATGTATTTCAATAGAAAACCTGGATTAAGCTACTTGAACATTGAGCATCGAGATCTATAAGGATAGATCAAAATGCTTAATAATACTTTCAAATGAGCACATACCTTGACATGATCTTGAAGGTGTTCAAGATGGATCAGTCAAAGAAGAAGTTCTTGGCTGAGTTGTAAGGTATGAAGTTAAGACTTAAAGCTTGACCACGGCAGAAAAGAGAGAAAGGGCGAAGGTCGTCCCCTATGCTATAGACGTAGGCTCTACAAAGATGCTATGTCAGTGTACCGCACTGATGTGTGCCTTGCTACATATCCGGCAAGAGAGTACAAAGGTGATCAAGGAGTGGATCACCGGATAGCGGTCAAAATTATCCTTAGAGTAAATAAGGACATGTTTCTCGATTATGGAGGTGATAAAGAGTTCGATGTAAAGGGTTACGCCGATGCAAGCTTTAACACCTATCCGAATGACTCGAATAGCTAAACGATACGTATAGTGGAGCAACCATTTGGAATAAGCTTCAAGTGGAGGCGTGGAAGCAGCATTTACAATATGACATAGAGAATTGCGAAGTACACATGGATCTGAAAGGTTCGGACCGTTGACTAAAACCTCTCTCACAAGCAAAACATGATCAAACCTCGTAACTCATTGAGTCTTAATCACATGATGATGTGAACTAGTGTACATGACACTAGTAAACTCTTTGGATGTTGGTCACATGGCGATGTGACCTATCGTTGTTAATCACATGACGATGTGAACTAGATTATTGACTCTAGTGCAAGTGGGAGACTGTTGGAAATATGCCCTAGAGGCAATAATAAATTAGTTATTATTATATTTCCTTGTTCATGATAATCGTTTATTATCCATGCTATAATTGTATTGATAGGAAACTTCGGATACATGTGTGGGTACATAGACAACACCATGTCCCTAGTAAGCCTCTAGTTGACTAGCTCGTTAAATCAATAGATGGTTACGGTTTCCTGACCATGGACATTGGATGTCATTGATGACGGGATCACATCATTAGGAGAATGATGTGATGGACAAGACCCAATCCTAAGCCTAGCACAAAGATCGTAGTTCGTATGCTAAATCTTTTCTAATGTCAAGTATCATTTCCTTAGACCATGAGATTGTGCAACTCCCGGATACCGTAGGAATGCTTTGGGTGTACCAAACGTCACAACGTAACTGGGTGGCTATAAAGGTGCATTACAGGTATCTCCGAAAGTGTCTGTTGGGTTGTACGAATCGAGATCGATTTGTCACTCCGTAAACGGAGAGGTATCTCTGGGCCCACTCGGTAGGACATCATCATAATGTGCACAATGTGATCAAGGAGTTGATCACGGGATGATGTGTTACGGAACGAGTAAAGAGACTTGCTTAACGAGATTGAACAAGGTATTGGTATACCGACGATCGAATCTCGGGCAAGTACAATACCGCTAGACAAAGGGAATTGTATACGGGATCGATTGAGTCCTTGACATCGTGGTTCATCCGATGAGATCATCGTGGAACATGTGGGAGCCAACATGGGTATCCAGATCCGCTGTTGGTTATTGACCGGAGAACGTCTCGGTCATGTTGCATGGTTCCCGAACCCGTAGGGTCTACACACTTAAGGTTCGATGGCGCTAGGGTTATAAAGGAAGTTTATATGTGGTTACCGAATGTTGTTCGAGTCCCGGATGAGATCCTGGGCGTCACGAGGAGTTCCGGAATGGTCCGGAGGTAAAGATTTATATATGGGAAGTCCTATTTTGGTCACCGGAAAAGTTTCGGGCGATATCGGTAATGTACCGGGACCACCGGGAGGGTCCCGGAGGTCCACCAAATGGGACCACCTGCCCCAGAAGGCTGCATGGGCCAAGTGTGGGAGGGAACCAGCCCCAAGGGGGCTGGTGCGGCCCCCACAAGAGGCCCAAGGCGCAAGGGAGAGTGGGAGGGGGCAAACCCTAGGGCAGATGGGCCCTAAGGCCCATCTAGTGGGCGCCTCCCTCTCCCTCCCCTCTTGGCCGCCTCCCTTGATCCCATCTAGGGCTGCCGCCCCTCTAGGGGTGGGAACCCTAGAGGGGGCGCACCCTCCTCCCTTTCCCCTATATATATGAGGCCTAGGGGCTGCCCATAACACATGAGTTCTCTCCTTCTTGGTGCAGCCCTGCCTTTTCTCCTCCTCCTCTTCCTTGGTGCTTGGCGAAGCCCTGCAGGATTGCCACGCTCCTCCATCACCACCATGCCGTTGTGTTGCTGCTGGATGGAGTCTTCCTCAACCTCTCCCTCTCTCCTTGCTGGATCAAGGCGTGGGAGACGCCACCGGTCAGACGTGTGTTGAGCAGCGGAGGTGCCGTCTGCTCGCACTAGGATCTCCGGTGATTTGGATCACGACGAGTACGACTCCTTCAACCCCGTTCTCATGAACGCTTCCGCTTAGCGATCTACAAGGGTATGTAGATGCACTCTCCTTCCCTCGTTGCTAGTTTCTCCATAGATAGATCTTGATGACACGTAGGAAAATTTTGAATTTCTGCTACGTTCCCAACACCCCCGCATGGCCATTTATGAGCACCCGGGAGGAGGCAGTTGACAGCAGCATAGACATCCACTCGCACCAGCGCCTGCCGAAGCCTCTAGCTCGCAGCATGCTCAGCAGATATGGCCAAGACACCGAGTCGAATGCCTTTGCGATATCGAGCTTAAGGAAGAGCGCCGGCCGCCGGGCCCGATGAAAGCGCCTGGCCAGGCCACGGACGAGGAGGAAATTGTCCTGGATGCATCGCCCTCGCAAAAACGCACTCTGCCCAGGTGAAATAAGCGAGTCAATGTGCCGCGCCAACCTGCTAGCCAGGACCTTCATGATGAGCTTGGCGATGCTATGCAGGAGGCTGATAGGCCCGTAGTCACCCATGGCGGCCGCGTCGGCTCTCTTGGGGAGGAGAACAATGTGTGCACCGTTGAGCTTGTGCAAACTGGAACGGTTCATCAAGTAAACCTGACGGAAAGCAAGCAACATGTCTGGCAAGATGAGCGGGGCAGCGGCTTTGAAGAACCCCCCGGTGAAGCCATCGGGGCCAGGGGCACGGTCGGCCGGCAGATCGGAGATGGCTTGCCGAATTTCCTCTGAAGAAAACGGCACTTCAAGGTCTCCCAAGTCTACAGATGGCATGCCAAGGTATTCCCAGTCAAGGCCGAGCGGGGAGCTAGCCGGCTGCCCGATGAGACCGTCGAAGAACTCCTTGGCCACTGCCGCTTTGTGATCCTGGGCCGTGGCGATCGAACTGGGAGACCGGAGGGAGGCGATGAAGTTTTTGCGACGGCGGCCATTTGCCTTTAGGTGAAAAAACTTGGTGTTGGCGTCGCCGGAGCGGAGGAAAAGCACGCGCGATCCCTGTTTTGCCTTGATCCGCTCAACCACCGCTAAACCAAGGATCCTGGCTTTGAGGGCTTTTCTGAGATCAAGCTCGTCATGTTCGAGACGACGCGACTCCTGGGCCTCATCCAACAAGCGAACTGTGTCTTGAGCCATGAGGAGCTGTAGCCTGGTATCGCCAACCGAGTTTTTGTTCCAGAGCCGCAGCGCCCGGGCGACTCGTTTCAGCTTGAAATCCAAGCGCGCGAGCGCATCTAGCGGCGGGCAAGGCTCATTCCAGGACGTGGAAACAACCTTGGAGAACCCATGGAGATGGACCCAAAACGCCTCAAAGCGAAAACCGAACTTGCGCCGGCCTGGATGCTCGCAAGTGAGCACGAGCGGACAGTGATCAGACATGCCGGTGGCTAAGGGCGCAAGGCGAGCCGAGCGGTGCAGCAGGTCCCAATCGACGTCACAGAAGGAACGGTCTAAGCGGCAGAGAGTAGGGTCGTCCTGCTCGTTGGACCAGGTGAAACGGCGCCCATGCAGGGGTAACTCGCGCAGTTCACCGGCGTTTAGCGCAGCCCGGAACTTGGCCATCATGGAATGGTTAAGATTTGTGTTGCTCTTGTCACGGGCCTCATAAATAAGGTTAAAGTCGCCGAGGACGAGCCATGGGCCCCTCCGGCGCTCGCGAATCGCCACTAACTCCTCCGAGAACAGCAGCTTGTCGGCGTCCTCGCATGGGCCGTAGACCGTGGTCAGGTGCCACTGCGTGCCACCATCGCGCGGCGAGAAGCGTGCAGAGATGGCATGGCCGGTAAGCTCCAGTTGGTCAACGTCGAACACGTCCGTATCCCAGGCGAGAAGGATGCCACCTCTAGTACCAATCGCCGGAAGCAGAGCATGACCGGCAAGGCCGCGGCCAGTCACCTCGAGCAAGGCCGCGGCCGAAAAGGCGGCGACCTAGTCTCCTGCAGACAGAGCACCGAGCACCTTGATTGCAGGACCAACGAGTTCACACCGCATCTGCGCGCTGGATCATTGAGGCCCCGCACGTTCCAGTTGAGCAAAGTGAAGCTACTCATAGATGACACACAGGATGACACAGGTTAATGGCATGCTCGTACGGCGAGCAGCGATTTTGAAGAACAACACGGTTGCAGCCGGTCTAAGGAGCACGGGCGTCCGGCGAGGCCGCCAAGTAAACAGAACGAACACAGACGGCACGGCCAAGGACCGGTGCGGTACACAGACACAGGTAGGCTGGGGATTAACTAACATCGGAAACCAGCAACACCCTCAAGAGGAGACGACAGAGGCATCAGGCCACGCCGTCGACGTCCTCGCCGGCCAGCCCGCGTAGCTCCGCGTCGGGCAGGTTGATCTTGGCGGTAGAGTGCACCCCGGCCACTCGAGCAAGCTTGGAGGTGAGCTTGCCAAGGGGGGTCTTGAAACTCTGCACGTACTTCTCGCGCACGCGCGGCGAAAAGTCGGCCTCCTTGTTGATGAAGGCGAACTGCTGCGCGAGCCTCGCCTCCGCCTTCTGCTGCTGAGCCGCGCGTCTAGGCTTGAGCATGGCGGGAGCCGGTGCAGGCGTGGGGACGAACTGCAGCTCCTCTGGGGGCGCCTGGGCGCCAAGGCGCAGGCCGGCCGGCGCAGAGGAGGGGGCGAACTGCCGCTCCTCGGGGCGCGCCGGGGTGCCGAGGCACAGGCCGGCCGGCGCAGAGCCCACGATCGAAGAAGGAAGCAAGCCGAACACCTTGGTCATGAAGGAGGTGTTGGGGTCGACCTCCAGGGACTGCAGCTTGGAGGCGAGGAATTCAGCAGTGGCGCATGCGTCGAACTGAAGCACGAGCTGCGGCGGCGGCAGCGGGCTCAGAGCCTCGTCGTCGGCCAGAGGGGCCGGGAGGGACATGTAGCCCCTATTGGGCCAAGGCGCGAGGGCCCTGGCCGGCTCGCAGTCCCCGGGATCTTCCACGCACGGCACGCTTCGCGGCGCCAGGTCCACGGGCGGCTGCAGCGGCAGCAGGCCCATCTCCTCCGCGGACAGGCAGGACCAGGAGGAGGCAGCAGGCTCCGCAAACGGCCAAACCTCCTCGTCGAGAGGAAAAGGGCAGGCGGCCAGGTGCAGCGGCGCGACGAGTGGGTCGTCACATGTGAGGTCGCGCCCGAGGGCCTCAACCTCGCCCTCAAGACCGCCAGCGACCGCAACGGGCTGCGCAGGCAGAGGGCCAGGCGGCACAGCCACGCCGACAGGCATGCCGTGCAGGATCTCGTGAGCGGGCGCCTCGACAGTCGCGGGCACGCCCGACAGCAGGGGAAAAAGGCCTGCTTCTGCGGCAAAAAACACATATTTGACCTGAGGACGAAATCAAATCACAAACTGACCTGCTCTACGAAAAATTTCACTTTCTCGACCTTTGGTGTGGCGCCGACATCCTGCCACACACCCCACAGCAGCAGCGCCTTCCGTCGGCGTCAGACGTCCTACCAACAGGCAGTTCTGGGCCCAGTTATACAGACAAGATCAGCAGCCTTAAGACTTAAGCGCCACACTGAATGTGCGCCTTTATCTCTGCCAGACATGTTCCACTTTGGCCCCACCCTCTCCCTCCCACCCCACTCCACACACCCCTACCCCACCAAAACCCTTATGGCCCTCCTCTTCCCCTCTCCCTATCAAATCTTTCTCAAATCTTGCAACCAAGTGTTTGACCGTGGATTTCAAGCCAACCCCTCCCATAAGGTAATCTCCTCCGATCCCCTCGCTTTCATCCATAGGAAGTGTCACATTTGCTCAAATCTTGCGAGTTTGGGGGAAACCCTTGTTTTTGCTTGGATTTGCAAATTTGTGTTGAATGATGTTATATTTCTTTGCTAATTTGGGTTGTTTAGGCTTCCATAGTATGCTAGGGTTAGGGTTATGTGTGTTTGATGTTGGTGTTAGGGTTATGTTGGTGTTAGGGTTGTGGTTATTGTTAAGTGGGGGTTAGGGTTATTAATTCATATATATGTTAGGGCATATGTGTGCAAATATTTTTCTTAACTCGAGTATTTCCAATAAACCATCGTATGTAGTTATCAAAAGCAATTGGGTTGTGCTCACGGCGGGCGCGTGCGATTACTCTGAGCTTGCTCCACACAAAGTCGGAAGCGGGTAACATACGCAGAATGATGCTTGTCCCAAATTCCTTTATCTTCCGTTGCCTTCTCCTGTTCAACTGCGTGGTATAAAACCAAACATTAGCACAATCAAAAGGAGTCCCGATGATTAGACAATACGCAGACATGCTCTCTTACCTATGAAGTGCTTTATCCGTGTCCACCCATTCCGGCGGTGAGGTCGAAAAGACCAAATCGACGATACACGCGATGCGGCAAATGAAACTCAACCGCCAGTTGCATATCAATGGGCACCGCATAAGCCGTAGATCCTTATCCTGCAAGCACATCGGGTTGAGGCGGAACTCAGGTGTACCCTAAGCTCTCACCGCGCCATATGGCTGCCATTCCACCTATGAAACAGGCAACAATGCAAATTTGATGACTATTTTTCAAGCAAGCATGAGAAAAGGACTAAAGTAATGACCTCCTTACCGCTTTCGGGCGTAATCGTGTCCAACTCGGCAATGTACTTTTGGTAAATGAGATTGACATCGTTCGTCATCTCTAAACGACATCCCACTTGTAAGCCCAATGGGCGCCGTAATTAAATCATGTTCATCGCATACCAAGGATCAAACTCGACGCTCTTCAAGGCCCAACAGTGCGACGCTCCCAGCTCCATACGTAAAGTAGAAGCAGATTACCACCAATGCTCGCTCTAGGTGTGATCCTCGCAACACGCATCGTCCAGCTACATATGAAAGAAAAACAATGTTAACTTGACAAAGCTTGCATTGCTAATGAAATGAGTTGATCACAAAATGCAGACCAACTACCGCTTGCATAAGTAGGCAAGAGTCGTGAACCCGGCTCCATTTGCTATCGAAGACGGTCAACGCCTTTCACCACATCCATGGAGCGTTCTTGCCGGTGGAGTCGGAAACAAAGTCCTCGACACAATGTACCACATATACACACGAGCATGTGTCGGATCACATCATCGGTGGCATCCGGAGGGCACGTCGCAAAGTTATTTTGAATCCACGTGAAAGCAGCTCCGGTGCTTTCCTTTCCCTCTTCTTCTTCTCTTCTCCCTCCTCTACATCATCCTCGGCCTCGGTAGGAGCCATACCGATAAGAGCAATCATCCGCCCGCGCCACCCATCGAATCGGTGCTCATACAGAGAGGCCTCCGTCGATAGCAAGCCCGGTGATCAACGAGACATCCTCGGCGCCACGGTCATCTCCCCGGTCCAAGATGGAAATCAGGTCTCTGGCCTCCACCGATCAACAAGAGCGGACACCGGTGAAGCGTTCAGATTCGGCGTGGACCGGCCGACCAATGTAATCCACGGGAGTAGTCCCGCCGCTTGATGTACGGTGTGTACCGCTCATCGTAAGGCATGGCAGGACCAGAGACCCCGTGATACCGAATCTTCAGAGGTTCAAGCTTCTCGCAAAAAACAAGTAATGACAAATCTTAGGGCATGTAAATTTCAACTAAAGGCAAATTTGCAAAATATTTAGATTACTCATTATTACCTTATCCTTCTCACAAGCATCATGTAGGCCCGGTGTTGCACGTCAGAGACATCGCCCGTAAGCCAAACCATCCTTACAATTTCAAACAATAAACATATAAGAGTTCATCTTCATCTCAAATATCGGTATACATTAAACATATAACATGTGTTCAACTACAAGAATCTCAACATCTCCTTCTCACACAATGAATATGTCATATGTGTTCAAATAAACTAAACATCTAATGTTTCAAATAAACTCAACATCTAATATTTGAAATAAACTCAACATCTAATATATATCTAAACAAACTTCTCATATATGTCTACAAAAATCAACATCTCATAGTTATCTATAGAAATAGGCATCTCATACATATCTAAAAAAACTAAACAATATAGGCTTTCACCAACAAGAATCATATATTGTGAACTAATAAATAACACTACGGTACTACCAATATGAATACACATCCTAAATCGAGCAAACCAAACAAATCAAGGGTTCCATCAAATCTTGGACAAATATCTAGAATGGCAACAATTTTACGGAGCAAAAGAAAGATAAGGGAAGAGTTTACCTAGTAGGATGAATTGGGGATCGAAACCACGGATCAAAACTTCTGATCGGAGAGGGATGGGGGATTAGATGGGGCGCCGCCGCCGCCGCTCTCTGTCGAGAGGGAGAGATGAGGAACCGCCTGGTCGGGTCGGCCGCGCTTGAAGTCACGGCAGCGCCTAAGGGCTAGGGCGCCGACGTCAAAGTGTGGCGCCTAGCCCTTAGGCGCCGTGACAAAAGTGCAGGGGCCAGAATCGGACCAGGCTGCCACTGGCAAGACGGCGACGCCTATGGGAAGGGCGCCTGCAGAGGGTGCGGCGCCCACCGTCAGCGCCACACCAAAGGGTCAACAAAGTGAAATTTTTCGTGACTGTGTCGGGCCAGATTTGATTTACGCTTTAGGTCGAGATATGTGATTTACGCCGCTTCGCCGGGCGCGAGGGGAGGGCAGAACGCGGGCTGTCCCGACCAGGAGAAGGGGACCGAAAACGGCCACGAGTCCCCTCACGTGACCGGGACCGAATGCGGTGGTGGTCCCCGTGGCGCGAGCTGGAGCGGGAGCTGCTGCTGCTCCCACCCCGGGAGCGAGAGCGGTCGCGGCCGGAGCCGTCACTGCCGGGGTAGGAGAGGCGGTCGCGCGGGGAGCCGGAGCGGCCGCGCCCGGCTGAGGAACCACCGTCTCCCGAGACGCGGCGCGGGCCGGAGGGGCTGGAGGAGACGCCACGCACCGCGTCATCAGAGCGGCAGCCCAACAGGGAGCCACGCCACGCCTGCCTCGAGCGGCGGCGACGCCCTACGGCATCACCATCGCCATCGTCGCGGGACCGATGCCAAGGCCGCGGGTGATCTTGGTCGGCAGCACGGTGGCGCCCCGTGCCGCCCTCGCCGTCTTCCACGTCGATATCACGCCCAAGATACGACCCTATCCTAAAGGAACTCGAAGGTCCCACCAAGGATAGAAGCGCATTTTGAAGACGCTTTTGCAAGGTGGATATCATTACATCAACATTACATAATAGTGGGGATACATCCAATACATACAATGTCACATGAATACAACAATACAACATACAAGATCAACATCCGACTACGGATGAATCATAAATGTAAACTCAAACAATATCCACCCTGCTAGCCCAGGCTGCCGACCTGGAACCTATCCCCTGATCGACGAGGAAGAAGAAGAACTCCAAAACAAGCAAACATCGCTCTCGCGTCATGATCATCGCAAACATGTACCTGCAACTGTTGTTGTAGTAATCTGTGAGCCACGAGGACTCAAAGAATCCCATTACCATGGGTATCAAGACTAGCAAACCTTAAAGGGAAAGGAAGGGGTAAAGTGGTGAGGTTGCAGCAGCGGCTAAGCATATATGGTGGCTAACATACGCAAATGAGAGCGATAAGAGAAACAAAGGAACGGTCGTCATCTAGTAATGATCAAGAAGTGATCCTGAACTCCTACTTACGTCAAACATAACCCAGAAACCGTGTTCTCCTCTCGATCAACCCCGAAAAGAGACACACACGGTTACACACACGGTTCGTGTATTTTAGAGGAATTTACTTCGGGTTTACTACAACCGGACATTAACAAATTCCCATCTGCCACATAACCGCGGACACGGCTCTCGAAAGTTTATACCCTACAGGGGTGTCCCAACTTAGCCCATGATAAGCTCTCGCGATCAACGAAGGATATTCCTTCTCCCGTGAAGACCCGATCAGTCTCGGAATCCGGCTACAAGACATTTCGACAAGAATAAAACAAGACCAAAGAAGCCGCCGATGCGCCGACAATCCCGATAGGAGCTGCACATATCTCGTTCTCAGGGCAACATCGGATAAGCGAAGCGTACAGGTACCGACGTAACCCAAGTTGCCAAGGGATGGTCCCGCATGGTGCTCTAGTTTGGACCAACACTTAGACAAGCATTGGCCCGGGGGGCTAAATAAAGATGACCCTTGGGTTAATTACTCCCAAGGGAAAGTAGGTGGTGGTGAGGCAAATGGTAAAACCAAGGTTGGGCCTTGCTGGAGGAGTCTTATTCAAAGAGAACTGTCAAGGGGTCCCATAAATCACCCAACCGCGTTAGGGACGCAAAATCCGGGAACATAATACCGATATGACGGAAACTAGGGCGGCAAGAGTGGAACAAAACACCAGGCATAAGGCCGAGCCTTCCACCCTTTACCAAGTATATAGATGCATTAATAATATAAGAGATATTGTGATATCCCAACACAAACATAATCCAACATGGAGCAATCTTCATCTTCACCTGCAACTAGCAACGCTATAAGAGGGGCTGAGCAAAGTGGTAACATAGCCAAACAACGGTTTGCTAGGAAGGATAACAAAGGTTAGAGGTTCATACAATTTGGGGAGGCTTGAGGAGCAAGCGATAGAACAAGCGATAGGTAGCGCAGCATAGCGATAGAACGAAGCAACTAGCATAGCAACGATAGTAATGAGATCCAGGGTGACGGTCATCTTGCCTGAAATCCCGCAAGGAAGAAGAACGAGTCCACGAAGAAGACGAACGGATGAAGCCGAACCAAGCGTAGACGAACGAATCCTCACGATCGCAACGAAACGGGAACTATCAAGAAGAAGCACACAACATGGTAAACACACCACACATAGACAAGACATGATGCACAACCAAGCATGATGCATGACAAGACTACATGAAGCTACTCATGGCAAGAGATGATGCAAACAAGAACAACACACCAAAGCAAGTTTAAATGAGGCCGGAAACAACATATAACAACTCCGGCAAGTCCTCATATGCAAATTTCAAAATTGGTCCAGATCTGAATAAGCCTTATGTTCAATTTGTTAAACAACAAGTTAAGATGCACCATGATGATCTACATGAAATTCTAGTCAAGTTACATATAAAGTTCATTAAATTCGGAGCTACGGCCTAGAAGATATGAGCAAAACAAGATAAGCATGGCATTGATACAAAATACATACAAACATCAAGCAAACACCTCAAAACATGGATGCAACATGATAATATGAAAGTTCATGCAATTCTAAGCAAGTTTCATATAGAGCACACTCAAAACGAAGCAACGGTGCAACACATACACACAATACAAGTTTAAAGGACAAGTTGTCCAAAACAGCAAAGGGGATGCAATGGTGGCCGGCAATGCGGACGACCCAAGATCCGGAGAGGAGCGTAGATCCGGGCCACCGGGGCCAAAACCACCGAGACTCCGGCAAGCCCAAGAAGCTGGAAGAGGAACGCAGCTCCAGGAGCATGTCGGGTCCAGAGTCACAAGATGGACCCCGGCCGGCCAGGAACACAGGAAGGGGACACAGGTTCATGGCTGCCAGGAGTCAAAGCCGGAACACACTCACGAGGGGGAAGAGGGCCGCCATGGAGAACAACACAGCCGCTGCGCAATCCGGCCAGCAACATCGACGGACGTCATGCCACTGCCATCAATGAAGCTCAGGGGGGTGGATGGTGCGGGTGGGGGTGGGGCACCGCGGCCAGAGGGCGGCCTAGACCAGCCAGCGAGGAGCAGCCCACGCGGGAAGCAGCAGCCACACACGCCCGTAGGAAGGTCAGCAAGGAGCGAGCCCGAAGCCGCGTGCGGGGGCCCGGAGTCGCGCCGAGGGGCGGCCGGCGAGGAGAGGCCGGATCCAGCCTCGCAGCACGGCCAGGGCATGACGCAGCCCACGCCGGAACAGCCGGAGGCGGCGGACGAGGGAGCCGCGGGCGGAGCAAGGTGGGACGGGGCGGGGTGGGTCGAGCGGGATGGAAGCGAGGGAGAGCGCAAGGGACCAGATCCGCCTCGCCGCTGCCATCCTAGGGGCCGGCGCAGCTTCGCCGGCCGTCCCTCCGGCGACGGCGATGCAGGGGAGGGCGGCGAGGGGGGCTTCCGGTGGCGGCGGCTAGGGTTTCCCCCGTGTCGCCAGAGGTTGATAATATATCTGGCGTCCGTTATAGACTTTTTCCTAAGGCTGGTGAGTATCTCTACTTTTAAGAGCATCTTCAACAGTCACACAAAAATCTCGCGCCCAATAATAGTTATAGCACGTCATTATAGCACTTCTAATGCGCTGGGACCAATATTGTTTTAGTAGACATCCAAAAGGCAGACAATGCGAATTGTGAAGCGCGCGCAATCCGGAGCCCAAAATATGCTGCGCGCGATAGCGTTTTGCAGCGCGCGTCCAAAAACTTTTTAGCGCTACAGCATGTGCTGAAGCTGTTGGGTGCCTGAAAAAATAAATTTTTAGTGCGCGGAGCTCTTTTTGAGTGCATGTTGGAGATGCTCTAATGAAGCAGTTGGTAGTTTCTGCTTCGTCTGATTTTTTTTCATCTCAACCTCCCATCTCTTTGTGGTTTTTTCCCCTTCTCCCATCCCCCGTAATCTATACTACTATTAAAAGAGCAAACTTAAACCCCTCTACAGCCACACAGCAAAGTGTACACAGAAGTACTAGAGACGTTAGATCAACCAGACTAAATAACATCCAACAATCCATATTACATCAATAGTCTGCCATACAAACTAACGGACTAGATTAAATGTTCTGCCAGGCAGACTACGCCGCACAGGGCCTGCCCCTCCCACGCTCCACCTCATGAGGCAAAGAGGCCGCCGCACATCACGCATCTCAGCCCCAACAAATCGGAATCGTCATCCCCGCCCGATTGCGCCTGCCTCCCTTCCCATCGCCGTGCTTCCCTCTCCCCATGGACGTCCTTCCCGCCTTCGCTACCGCCGACGCCCCACGCGACGGACCCCTCTTTCCCTCTTCTCCTCGACGGCCGCGCCGCGTCGCTGGCCGAGCCCCGCTACGGTTGCTGTGAGCCGCCGCCCGCCCCATAGCCCCATGCCCGAAGCTGCAGCCGAGATGCATCTGGCGAGAACGAGGGATCGAGGAAGTCTGGTTCGCGATGACGAGATGCATCTGAGCGAGAACGTGGGGTCGAGGAAGTGTGGTTTATGATGACTAAGCGGGCGAGGCTTCGCCGGGCGTTGCCATATGTCCGAGATGAGAAGACGCTGGCGCGCCGGAGGTCTGCTCCCTCGATCTGCGCGATTCATCCTCCTGGTCACGTCGGCGGCAACTTCTACAAGGTTCTCTCCCTCGCTGTCTTTCGCTTAAATTATTGTGGTTTTTTTCTTCTGTCGCCATAAGTGGGCGTGAGAGTTAAAAGGCGTCGTGTCAGCCAAGAAAGTAAATTGTTTTGCTATCCAATGCATTGAAGCTATAATGTACTTAGTAAATTGTTTAGGGCGGTGTAGGACTTGTAATGCCTTCCAACTTAGTGAATTGATAAACCTGGAAGTTTGTATTTTTCACTTAACTGGAATTTGCGCAATTCAGTTATGTGTTCAGTGAATGGATTTTGTCATGACATTTCCTGCAGGCAATGATTCCAAGTAGATGGGCCTGGAAACTGTTCATCATGCAGTTATGTGCTATCTTCGTTCTTGCTGCTGAGGGTAACTCCATGCATGTGCAAGCTATATGTACTCTTAAGCTGTTAGTCTTCTCTAACTTATTGCATATTCCTGTATGATACCACTTTTTCCCTAGCAAGGATATGTGAGCCTATTAACCTTATGTCGTCTGTCATTGTCAGATTGATAACCCAACAAAGAAGTATGGCAGAAATTTGCATCTTAACCTTTCGTCTGCAGGTTCGACATATATATGTCGTACATATGCTTCTTTGACCTGAGTGTGTAAAGTTGGTGTAGGCAACAAGGTCTGCAAGCACAAGCAATACCATGAAGGAGCAACTTATCTACTACACCTATACAATAACCAGTGGGGCATATCCAAACATCTACCCAATCTGCTCTTTCTACAGCCATGGATAGGGCAAGAAAAATAATTAGAAAGCATGAAAGATGCCATTCAATACTTACTGCTCGATATATCAATTGTTGTAGCTCTCCCTACACCCATGCGCCGCATTCTATATTCTGACGGCTCCGGCTGAAATTCCTGTTCTGTTCATACGTTGCAATCTAGCATTTTAGTTCAAAATTTACTAATTTAGAAACTGGATTCTGTGTATGGTTATTATCATGTCCATCATACGAACACTGTGTGTGTACTTCTTCTCATGTTGAAATGATGTGTGATACTGGGCCTTTGCATTTTCTTTAGGATTTTTGCATGTGCATTTTCACATAATTTGTAGCAAACCAATTCATATTTTCGTCGCAGATGAATAATAACCAACCAAGCGCAGATCCTTTTCAGTGTGAGCGTGCCCCGGTTTACTGGGCCTTTGCATTTTCAAACATTCTGATTGGTCATACTATATGTAATCCCTTTTTTTTGCTTCAAGGGAGTTAGTTTGTTTATCATCATGACCAACTGAAACTGATTAAACCGGTAGGTCTTGTCCTCAATTGGGGCGTGTGATCTCTGAAAGCTTGGGATTTGCCGTTCTAATGTGCCGCCTTTGGTTTTGGTTCAGGAAGAAGAAGGTGGTGCACAAGATGGCGACGTGTGTAACTGGCTTGATGATTTTCTGAAAATCTTTGTTCTAACAAAAGAACTTGAATTAGGACGTTCACTACACATTTGGAATAGATTGTAAGAAAATTTATCTAGAGTCTGAACAAATTCATTTAGATTCGGTTTAATTATAGGGATTGTTCATTTTTCTGCATTGATTTTGTCATGTTATAAAATTGGCATACCATATAATGCATATGTTTTCACACTAAAGGTGCCACCTGTTGTCACAATGCTGCAAAGATATGGTGCATGGATGCATATTTTAACTCCCATGAGTACTTGTAGGAAAACAATTGTACAATGCTTAAAGATGTTATTTGTATCTGCAAAGAGTGATCATATCTTTTGATTGATTCCATAAGAGTGAGGTCACTCCTTGACTAAGTCGAACTTCAATCATTGCTCTTTTTAATAATGATTGGAGATGTGGTGTAGGAGGATCAACAGCTAATGGCAAACGCGCCGACATGCCCCAAGCACGGTGACCCTTGCAGCATGCAGAAGACCATCCGGACAAATGGGAGGTACACAAATAGCCAAGAATGCAAAGAGACGTGCAGGTCTGCGATTAAATGGTCTGTAGCTCCCTACGCGTGCTTGCCTAAAATGTACTTTGGTAGTTGCTAGAGCCATGCTAGCTTCATATGTTGTTCTTGCAGCCTCAACTAGCTAATTTTATTTAAGGCAAATGTTGTTCTATCCTTCCAATTAGTCTTATTCACATCTTCTTTTCTTTTTCTGTTGTCATTCAAAGTACAAATTTTATGACAATTTAAGGAATTTTTTCATATCTTTCTCCCAGTTAACTTAATTTTGTAAATTGTGTTCTAATTTGATTTTGATTTTGTTTTCAGAAAGGCCTACTTTGAAGGTGTGTGAATCCATTATTTCCTTTTAGTTTGCTGTGGAGGTGAGTTGGGAACCTTTTAAAACTTGGTGGATGTGTTGTTGTAGTGACGGAGACTTGCCTGAATGTTACTTTCCTCCGTGTGAAGTGCTTCGAATTGTCAAAGGCTTCAACATGTCCCAGAAGTGATTGACAAGGTGCGGGCAAGACCGGCTTTACATTTTACGTCTAAAGTTGGTCGATGTTTTAGAACTTTGACTTAGGACAAAACCTAGATGTACACTTATTTGTGGATGGAGGGAGTACAGGTTATTTGGGATGGCATTTGCTGGCTGACCATTGAAATAAATATAATTTCTTGCAATAGAATTTTTTGAATGTGTTGCACATCCGGTAGTGACAAAAGAACAGGCTGAGACATGTCAACCATTTCACAGTTACAAGCTAGAATTGGTGAATTTGTTGGACATTCAGTATGGATGGTTTAGTTTGTTGCCTTATGGAGCTTCTGGAAAGAAACGAACTATATGCTATTTGCATAAACCGTTGTTTGGCTTGCAGTTTATTTTCATGCGGTAGGTCGAGCAATATATATCCATACAAAAGAGGTTTAGCGTTACATTATGTAAGTAGCAGATTTCGTTCTTGCCCTATATTCTTTCTTTGTGAACCTTGCTAAGTACCTATTCCTGATAATATATTAAGACCGTGGAAAATCCAGTTGTCATGTTTGCGGTGTGAGCTTTTGAAATCCTTTAATTGAATTACTGAGATTCAGTACTTCTAATGTTCTTCAGTCTTTAACTAATCAAATGCTGAGATCTTGATGTTGAAAATTGTTTCTTTGCACTTTAAAGTTGGTTTCAGATGGAGAGCTAGGCCCATTTTGGATACCAATGTTGATTTTTATATTTTTCAATGGTTCATTGCATCATATTGTATGTTCCTATAGAATTTGATATGCAAGCTTTTGATGCTAATGACTACATCCTTAGAATGTGAAGGGAAGCAAGAGCAGCGGCTAGCAATAGCAGTTCTTGAATCTGAAACGAGTGAGCTCTTCTTCAACCAAGATAATCAGGTGGACTGCAATATTTTCTAAATTGTAAGTGAAGGTGGATGGTTTCTTACAAATCAAGCATACCTTTTGAATCTTGATGTTGCTTCTTATATAGCATATCTAAATGTGAAGTTTTATATACAGGTGTAATGTTTCCAATAGGTAAGCCAAATAGCAGGGGATATGTGAACTTCCAAACATGGGTGAAGGGGGAAGATTATAACAATAGTGGCATTGGCTCTATTGGTTGGATGTTGCAGATTTATTAGTTGTCAACGATCGCCCACACATAACGATCAGACTTGATTCTGAGAGCAAGTGTGCATGTGCGCTGTTGGTCCACCTCTAGCAGTTTTTGCATGTTTCAGCTTATTCTTCATAGTCCCTCAAGGCAACAATCATTGAAATCTGACAATGGTCTCTTCTCACTTTTGTGAACGACACTTGCCATACCTCTGTGAACGACGCTTGATTTTTCATAGTTATTTACTATTGTTGATACATAAATGGTTCTTTACTAAACGGTAATTGTGAGTATGGAGAATGGTGAAGAACGTTTTAAATAAAATAATCCACTGTCCAAAAATGGGATTCTAATTTTTTGATCAGATTATACTATAACAATATGATTAGCAAAAAAACAAACGGTTGTATATTTGACACATAATGCAATGGGTCGAAGCCTGCCTGGATATTGTGTTCAAATACTGAAATTTATTTACAGAAGATTATTATAATCATTTGGGTGCTATACATTGATATAAGAATGTTGATTCATGGAAGTGATAATCAAATTATTGAAGAATTAGGTATTATGCATTTTGTATGAAATTCAAAATTTTCAAGAAATATATCTATATTTTGTTAGAATTTTTCATGTTTGATACGTGCGTTGCACGTACACGCTTACTAGTGACACCTAACGAGAAAAAATCAGAGGAAAAAAAACAGCCTCGAAGCGACGACCCCTCGCACGAAAAAAACAGTCTGGGAGCGACAACCCCTCGCACAGGCAGCCTTGATCTACGACGCCGCCGCCGCCCCATCGGACAGGCTCGATCTATTGGCTATGACAACAGTAACCACGCCGCCGCCGCCATCGTGGTTTGCTGATACGTCGCCGATCTATTCTCTGCATCCATGGAAACCAGGCGCTAGCCGCGGATCCCTTTGCCGACGCCGAGGTCGAGGTGCTGCCACCATCGATGCAGGCCTCCGGGTCGCCATCGATATACCGCTGCCGAGGTCCGCCTTCGCCTTCGTTGCGGATCCCTTCGAACGCCACATCCTTCGTTGCTTTTTGAACGCCACATCAGTTCTTCCTAGGTACATTCACTGTTGAAGATGTGCTACACATTAACGCCTTACATTCATGGTACGTACATCTCTTGGAGGCCACCACAACTCTCCAGGTTTATTGCAAAGTTCTTTTGATGACCAGTTCATGATTAGCTCGTGCATCCTGTACTGGATAGTGAGCATGGATGTGATTTCCTCTCCATGACCTTCTGTAAGGCGTTCAAAGAGTGTCTTTCCCATACCCTTTTTCTCAGCCTCAACACTTTGGAGATGGTCTCCAGCAAGCACGCACCTTGGCCCCTGAATACCAAAAGAAGTGGCAATCATGTCAAACACACAAACAACTGCATTGGTGATGGCACAGCCAGCTACCACCATTTGAAAATCCCACCAGAGAAGATCTTGTTAGATCCTTTGGATCGGAGTAGGCTTGATCATCTGGTAAACCTACCTTCTGCCTGTCCAGATGAGCTCGAGCCGAAGGCCATCATGGTGAGATGGTGATAGCGGCGATGACAGGAAGATGGCGGCGATGGTGTGCTTCCCGTGAGCACCACATTATTAGATCGGTAGGGAGTGTCGATGGGGTTTGTGGCAACGAATAACCTCGTGATGCGTGCCCCGGCATCCCACCTTTTTATATTGCGCTGGCGACAGGGGGCCACCAACCATGGTTTGGTTGGGCGCCCCCGATCAGGGCGCGATGCAAGGGCCCGTTCGACCTGTTGGGCTCGAATAGGAGAGAGATCAATCTAATAGATCTATCTACTGGTCACACTTATGGATACGGAAAGATGCTACAACACCCGGGAGTCCCGGCCCCCGGTTATCTGTCCGTTCAACCCTGCTGAGATTTGTGCTGCGGTCTGTCCAGCAGCAGACCATTTGCAGTCCCATCACACTTAAGCAAGCCATTTAACTAAGATAAACAGTGGTACTGCGATACTGACGTAAGCAGAGTAAGCAAGGCACTAGGCCTATGCGAAGCTGGCAGTGGCAGGAGGTCAAGCGGGTCAATTCAAAGAGATAAACTCACCAGTGCATTTGTGCGCCAGAGGAACGCGGGGCCCAAGAGGTTTCACCGTAGCATGTGTCTGTCCATGGTCAGGCGGGATTCCTGACTAGTAGTACTGTGTTGCATGTGTACATGCTGACTTCTGGACTAAAAGAGTGTAGCGGGCTATAATAGTGATTTATACCCGGTACAGATTAGCTTGTGGCCTGTTGTTGTACCAGGTACATGTATAGGCAATGCATGTACCAGTTACCCGTTTCCGTTTAGCGTTTTTTGTTTATTTTTATTTTTCTGAATATGAACCGTTGTAATATAACATAGGTACGCGTGGTAGCACTTGTGTTCGGAAAAAAACCATATTCACGGCATTTGTTAATACCATCCATGATTTTGTTTGAAACACAATGATAATTCATGACATATATTTCGTCAACATGACATACAGGAGAAATTCATTTTCCCCATGATATCAATCTGTGAATAAATTATGGAACTCTTGACATAGAAAGTCCAAGGATATAATTACTTCATTTAGCGATGCTCAAACGTAGATTAGGAGTCCGACACAAATTTAGTTATCGGTCTGCCACACATGTAAAAAAGAAAACATAGAAAATACAAATGATATATCCAAATGTGCATGCCCATTAAGATACATGTACCGGGCACACGACAATTCAAATCAATATTTATTTAAGCCCTGAAGATATGTTGGGTTATTATGAATCGATTGGCATTTTTTTTCGTTATGTGTCATCCTAAGTTTTCTTTTTCGAGGTTCAACATGTGTCATCCTAAGTTGATGTGGCACCTAATATATAGATGCATATCTAGGAAGTAAGTAGTATCTGATCTATACCATGCCCATTACGAAACATGTATCAGGCGCATGTAGAGTCATCTGTTCCAAATCTGCCACGAACAAGTGAGCCAGGTACGGGTGTCACACAGGAAGGAGTGGGCGTACATAAAAAGAAAAATTGTGCGCGATGCAGTTTAAGATTCTTTTCTTTGTCGTTCAAACACATGGTTGAAGGAATTACTAAACAGTATAACAGAGTCACCTACGAACTCACACAGTGATTTGACACTTTAGACCGTCCGATCAGCTCAATCAATGTTCTGGATCTTTCTGTCGTACCACAGCGTCCCCCGTAGCCTTTTCTACCGCTCCCACCCCGAACGTTCAGGTCGGCCCAAACGATAATGGGCTGCTGCTCCGAAGATCGATCTAGGCGGCCTCCTGTTCACCGATGTAGAATACATGCGACAGCTGTGGCGCGGCTTCCAGATTCTCAAGAAAATAAAAAAAAAACTGTGGCGGCTTCCTTTACAACACAGCACGCACAACACCTTTGCATCCCCCGTCCGCACAGCGGCATCCCGCATCAGTGGACTCATGGTTTGGCGGTGGCTTCTTTTGATGCTAGGGTGCTTGCTGCAGGGGAAGAAAAAGGGGCGGTGAAGGAGAGACGGTGTGCCAAGGTTGTCCTTGCCCTCTGGCCTTCAACCCCTTCGTCACTTTCATCTGCGGCTCGGAGTCAATCTCTAGCGACGGACGTGGATTTCTCCCCCCAACCTGCGCACTTTGGCAGGCAAACGCCCACGAGCCACGAGGAAGATAGAAGCTGTGCAAGTCTCTTTCCTTTCTGCTTTCTCTCAACTTCAATCTGAGAATAGTGCGGGTTTATTCTCACAGATCTGCATGTTCGAGTTTGTTATCATTTTCATGTACATGTATAGCTGATGACGGGCTTTTGGATTGTGCACGTACAGTGTGAAAAATATGATTTTTATTTCTTAATTCTAATTCTATGTCGCTACTTGCAGTGCGACATGTTCAAAGACGTACATTCACATCCTCCCATGCGTTAGAACTGAAGGTTAGCATTCATATGGAACTGCAGGTTTTATTATTTGACACACGTTCATCCACTTATGTAGACAACTAGCTTTTGCATACTGGATGAACATACAGAGAAACAGCTGAGCGTTCTTTTATATTTCAAAACTCTTAATCTTGTTCTTTTTTTACTAGAAAACTCTTCATCTTGTTCATTACAGGTACGAACCCTAACTAGACTTTGAATTTTCAACAAAGGGCACTTTTCCCTTGGGTGTTCAAGCGCCATTACATACATGAGCATTGCTGCATTGGTGTTTTACTGCTTTAGAATTGGACTACATCTTTTTGTCGGCAATATATTTGTGCTCGAATAGAACCAATGTTATGTATTCAAGCAGAATCAATCTTTCTCTATGGCCCTGGACTTGAGTAACTACAATTTGAATTATTTCAACAATATTAATTATTTGAAATTTTCAATTGGTTTTTAATATATTTTTTCTTGAGAACGGGCGGGCGCGGCAAAGCGTGCTTTCATGGTCTAGTATTTTCTAAAACACTAGTTGCTGGGGCGCGCCTCCTCTGCATGCCTGTGCGTACCAACCTAGCTATTGTAGTTGACAACGTGCTTGTACGGTACCTAGCTATCCTGGGCGTTGCCCTTTTCAATTGTTTTTTTTCGTGGGTAGCTCATGTGCACGCAACTATTTGCTGAATTTATATAACTTGCTGAACTTTGTAAAGTAGAGCAATCCAATAGCAGTGACAGTACCATCTTATTGATTGGGAAAATAAAATACAGTAGTAGAAATGCAATACTGGCAGTGCATATTCATAAAATACATTAGGTGAGAGCATCATACATATGGATAAGCTTAAATGAACAGAGAAGTACTCCCTCCGTCCGAAAATACTTGTCATCAAAATGAATAAAAATGGATGTATCTAGAACTAAAATACATCTAGATACGCCCCTTTTGTTCATTTTGATGACAAGTGTTTCCAGACGGAGGGAGTAGCAGTTTTGTAGCCTAAATGACTGATTACGAAGAAGAGAAGTGCTTCAAAAGCAAATGCACACTTCGCAGGTCAAGTCGACCTCGATGACCACCGCTTTTTTCACATCCGCTCCTGCTGCTACCTAGTCATCGAGTCAACCTGAACGACCACTGCATCGGCAAGTGTGTAGAGTGCTGGTCCCCGAGGCATCGAGCTCGTGGAGGCTCAAACTGACGTTATAGCCCGCGCTGTGCGGAGTAAAGATGTAAGTTAGATACTTGTGCATGGCTTGTAGATAGCTGCGAGAGTAAATGCTTCAAAGCACTCTTGTTCAGAAAGTGGATTCATTCTCTAATATAGGTAGACAGAGTACATGTGAAGCTTCATATCTAAATGGACAATTATGTGACCATGACGGCAAAATGTATCTCGATAAGTTGGATGGTGAGGCTAGTACAATATAGGATCTCTCAGGTATGGCATTCATACAAGAATATTCAGAGTTCCAGTCAGGTCAGAGCTACACTTAGTGCACCGGGCTAGCTAAATTCAGAAACATGGCATCTTAGATAGTTCAACTGGTCAAAAGGTACAGATTTAAAATTAAGATTCAAGATCAAATTAGTTTTCATTTGTGGGACACTTTTCTCGTAATTTCAGCATAAAAGGTGAAGCACTGTTCGACCCCATTTTTCAGTAACCATCAGTACTGTTTCAAAATGAGGACATTTAGAAACTCTTTTCTTTTCTTATCGGAAAGTCTGAAGTTACGTGTGGCTTACCGAGTCGAGCAAGATGTTGTAGGCCTTGTCGATCACTGGCAATATAGCATCAAGAAAGTCCCTTAGCCGCGCCAATAGCAATCTTCATCCTTGTCGATTTTTATCCTTGTCATCCACGGAAGGGAGCAATTTATACCTGAAGGAAATATGATCTTTTAGGTCAGTTTCCTCCTCCACACTGACGAAGAGTTGTAACTTGCTTGTACCAAGAAGCTAGTTGGATAATTAATTATGCAATCCAAAATATCTAGTATCCCATTTTACTAAATATCCAATATCTACATTCATATGATTTTAAAAATAGAAAGTGTTGACCCTTTGGAAGGGAGAGAACTCAACTATCCTCTTGACTTATAGAAAATAAACTTCACATGACAAGAACATCTCATTGACAATGGATGAGATGACACTCATACATGCTCAGATTTCCAAATTAACATTTTTTATCTTGTTGGTCTCAAGAACCACCAGACGTACTAATACCTGTAATGATCAATTGACAACAGAAAGCAGTAAAAAAACTCACTTTTGAAGAGGTGTGTCTCAGGGCTCCCAATGCTCATGCACTTGTACACTAGCCTCCTGTGTTCATCCTCATAGCACTACTCAACCAATTTACCAGGTTCTTCTGCCTCAGTTGCCCAAGAAAGAAAACCTCAGCCTACAAGAACAGAACCATATAAGCTAGCCATTCATCAGCCAGGCTTCGAAATGGATCTGGCAAGCACATGATCGTGCTGGCGCGTGCAGAGCGCTCTGTTTCACACTCACCAGCCACTCTTTGTCGCTACTGCAGTTAGCATATGCATAATGTATATGTACAGATCATTATAATCAAATATTATGTATGCCATAAATTCCTGAATTTCATCTGTTAAACAAGCAATATATGTGCCATCCATCAAGTTTTGCACAACAGCTAGTACCCTTCATTACCTCGTTTGTGGACTCTCTCTGAGTCACCCTATCCACTTGCCCCCGCGTGGGCCCTAGTTTCTTTTCTGGTTTTCCTTTGCAACGACCCCTCTGGTTGGGAGTTCCCTCAACAACCAACCAATGTAATTATGTAAAGAAAGATTTTATTTTATAAGGCAGTGGGAGCTTCTCTCAACTGTCATTCAAGGTTAAAAAATGGGCAAAGATATCTAACTATGTACACATTTGATTGTAACTTCATAGATTCTTAATGAGTTGGCAATCCTGACTCCTAAATTAAACTACAGTGCGAAACAGAAGAATGTTTCAAATTTATTCATAAGATAGAAAGGGAAGTGCACATAAGGAAATGTACCCCTGCTTTTGATAGCATCATAATAAAACATGTGTAGATGAAACCATTAGTTCTTGAATCCCTGACCCAGATCCTCTAAATCAAAAAGGTCCACCAGATGTTAAAAACATTTAATACAAGTCTTAGAAGTCATTTTCGTAGAAAATTGCAACAGGCATTGAAGTGAATACAACGGGAGCACAGAAATACAGAACAATATTTACTTCATTTTAACCCACATTGAGGTGAATACAACCGGCGTTGAAGCGAATATTGACCATAATTTAGTAGACAAAACAATGCAGTTCAACATAGGAGAGTTAAACAACCACTATCACTGTTGAAACCCATCATGTCATCTTTTCGTTTTTCAACTTTTAAGCACGGACTGCACAAATAAATCAGTACTGTCGAAATTCAGCATTCATTGCACAAGCAAATTAAGGACATGGGGATAAAAGGAGAAGATGTACCATGTGCATGGTCATCTAAACCCTTAATGAAGTGCTAGCACGCATACCTAAAGAGCCAAGAAACCTGTGACCAACCGAAGTTGTGTCCGATGGCTCAGGTAGGAATCGACACCAAGATCAGTACCTGCAAAACAACACATAATTATACAGTATCAATCAGGACAAATACTGCAAAATCAAAGGTAACAACACTGAGAAGAATTGTATATATAATTGCAGGTGATGTGTATAGGATTCTTTGAGTGGCAAAGGTCTTGCTCATGTGGCGAATGTAATAACGGATGTGTGGCTTCCTTGTAGAGACGCCTCAAATTTGTGAGCTTCTTCCTATAGAGCCTCACTTTGTTCCCCATATGCATTGACCATCAGTAAAACGACGATGATACACCTAAACTTTACAAAGCTACAAAGAGATGGACATTAAGCATTGAGGACTGGACACAGTAGAATGTACGTCATGGTAGTACCTGACCCTGTTCTCACATTCAATGTTCACAATCTAACGTCAATAATAACCAAATCTAAATGAAAATGATTTGTAAGTTTTAGTAATGTGTGGCCCTCTATCTAGGATCACACTCATTTAACCCTGCCGCACCCCCTCCACGCAATGTAAGTACTCAGCCCCCCTCCCCCAATGTAACTTGGTTGACAAGACTTTAATAACTCTTTTAATACAAAGATTGTAGGAAAACTCTCCTACGGTCATTTACGGTTCAAAAAAAAGTTTTAGTAATGTGTGGTAGAACCCAACTGAGAGCAGTGGAGACAAGATCAAACTGTAGCTCACCATTACACAGAAGAAGAGGATAGTGCGTGCATTTTATTTAGCTTAAGATGCTGATTTTCCGTATTTTTATACTCTCAAAATAGGCACATAAGATCTGAGCATCACAATGTTTCCCGCTAACTATAAGGGCAGGTACATGATGAGAACAATTCATACCAATAAATTAGATGAAGCTCTGTACCAGTTCATTTGCAACATACAAACGACCTATTTCTGGAACCATAATTAGTTCAAAACACTAAAAGGAACACTTATCAATTATTATCAAGCAAATGGCTGGATAAGAAGTGAAAGGAAATTACCACTTTAAATTTGGCTTTCCATCACTATATTCATTCATCTTTTGCTGCTAGCCAAATCTGAATATATCAGATCAACAAAAGTAGACATGTCGTTAAATTCATAAAAAAGTAATTATTAGTTTCCAAAGGCACCAACAGGATACAAGAAAAAGACATGCCAAAACACTGCCACTAACCTATGAAGACTCCATCCAAAAGTACAGCTACGCCACTCAGCAAATGTAATCATGTTACAACAATTAGCTGCTTGCATAGGAAATAAGGATCATCTTGGAGTGGCCTCAAGGAGATATTAACTGCTTTCAACTTAGTAAATAATGTAAAACTAATCCATGCCGATGAAGCAACAAATAGGTACTGTTAGCTTTGTTACTTGACATGCAACTAACAAAAGTTGATTTTTCAGGCAGTGAAAAAAATATTAACAGCAAACCATGAATAAGAAAATTGTGTTATTATGGTAATCAGCAGAGACCTAAAAAGTACTCCCTCCGTCCCATAATGTAAGACGTTTTTTAACACCACACTAGTGTTAAAAAACGTCTTACATTATGGGACGGAGGGAGTAGTTATCTAGCCAATTAGATAAAAGACATTGATTTGAGTATACCTGCACTCAGATCTTTCATAAACTATCATTTGATCTTGGCCTGCATCATATGAACCCAAAGTAAGTTTTCCCGTTTACTCTTGTCTTTTCAAGGAACATGGTTCTAGGAACATGACAAAGGGAGTGAATTGGTAAAATTTCCCCCAAAAGCATTAGCCATGGAATGTACACAACAGGAGCATACCAGGCTGAATCTCAAGATGGTGTAGCCTAGCTGAATGGGGAGGTGATTCCTGACCTGTCTCCACTCACTGGTGAGGAAGGAAGCGAAACATTAAAGAAGGGGAAGATAAAGAAAGTGGACAGCTAAAATCCAAGGAACAAATGCTCAGCAACCAACCAAAATACCCATATAAAATTCCAAAGATGTAGCAGAGGCGAGAAGAAGCCAAAAGAGAAATAGGAGATGCAAAGAAGACAAAATCTAAGACAAAAAAATAGTGTGATCAGATCCATGGGTGTAGGCGCTCACCTCAACTAAAGCCACACTTGTAAACCTTGAAGTCTCACAAACCTGTAGAAACCAGGGACTGGCGGTGTGGACAGATGGGGAGGCTAATCAAACCGAGAGGAGGAGCTGGTGAGAGTGAAGGGAATGAGAAAGGTCGGACATAGCTGGGACTGGAGGCGCAGCATCATGCAACCACCTGAAAACCATCAGATCTGATAAAGAACACATCTAGCTTCCAGCAAAATCAGTGGAGGAAGGAAGGATTGGACCTTATCGGTGGAGATGATCTGGGTCTCTAGGTGTCCTGATAGCTGGAGAGAGAGAACTTGCCGGGCCACTCGCCGAGGAGCACGCCATCCGTTTTGGCGGCGGCGATTGAACCCTAGCCAGTCGCCTCTGCCGGCGGCGGAGGAAGGAGGGACGGTGGCACCTTGCTCCAGCCGGAGGAGGGGAGTAGGCGGCGTGCACAAGAAGGAAGGGGATCAGACCACTGAGGGGAGAAGGAGACGTGCCTGCGAAGGAGAAGGGGAGGACGAGGGGGGCGTGGGGCGGCGAGGACGAGGGTATTGACTGCATACGAGCATTAAACCTCGGGGAGGTGTTACCTGGGCTAGATAGATCCTGCTACAGTAAAATTCGACGTGGCATAGGCGAGCGAGCGCCCTTTGCGCGACCCGTAAAGGGTTCAATGGTGCGGCCAATGAGTGCATATGGCTGCATGCCACCAGCCTGCTAGCTCCAGAAGAAAGGTTCCTGCCCGACGACTTATGATGTGGCCAAGTCTGGTGAAGCAACTCGGTGCCAAATATTATTGTCTCAATAAAGAGAAAAGTTGTATAGTCACCTCTGTGTACGCAACGCATTGAGCCTTGACGTGATTCGTGATAGCTACGGCTGGGTGGAGGGATGCGCGCACCGCGCATGTGATGGCTGATGCATCATCCCGCATGCTGATGGAAATACTCTGCCACGTCACGCACGGGAACGCTACTATGAGACAGATATGAAAAAATAAAGTTAAATACTCCCTCCGTTCCTAAATACTTGTCTTTCTAGAGGTTTCAAATGGTGACTACATACGGAACAAAATGAGTGAATCTACACTCTAAAATATGTCTATATACATCCGTATGTGGTGCCATTTGAAATCTCTAGAAAGACAAGTATTTAGAAACGGAGGGAGTAGAAAATAGTGAACATCAAACATAGTTACATTTTCTGTTTTCTGTTTATATTTTCAGTTTCCACAGTACTAGAACCACGCAATGGATACGAGCTGAGCAGACAAGCATCTACCCAATGTCAAATCCATGCAGGTCACGGCCGTCCGGCAGCACGCCACGGTCGCTTACGCAAAGTACGCCCTTCGTGCTGTCATGTTGGGCAGTCGAGTCAAGGGCGCTATCTCTCCTTCCTGGCAAAATTTTGTGTTTTGACCCTTTTTGGAAAGTATTTCAGGATCTGACCCCTATTTGATTTTTTTTCGAGATTTGACCCTTTTGCCTACCGCCAGGGCCTCTGGCGGTAGGGTTAGATAGCCTACCGTCACGGCCCATGGCGGTAGGAAACTTATCCACGTCAGCGCGCGGAGACCGCGCCGTCCCCCTCCGTCGCACCCAACCGCCAGGCCCTCAAGGTAGATCTGTCTAACCATACCGCCAGGTTCTCGGCGGTAGGGTCCGGGCAGTTATTTGCCCCGGAGCCCCCGCGCCCCTTCCCTTCTCCCCACCCCTCCCCCTCCCCCCCCGTCGGCAGTTCTTGTTTTTCTCCCCCAAGTCGCCCCTCTCTCCCTCTCTCATCTCCTCCACTCACCCCCTTGGATCTTCACCGATTCTTTACCGTTTTGGCGGATCAAGATGGCCCCGAGGAGAGAACCGTAAGCTCCTCCGATCCCTCCAATTAGTTTTTGCAAACTTGCTACCGATTCGACGCATTATTTGCTTGAAATTCCTCATGTTTTTGAACTAAGATTGATTTTTTTTCACCTAAGATTGATTGTAGTTGTAGTTCTTAGTTCTTTAGTAAGTAGTGGTATTGGATATGTACTCTAAACAATAGTTCATATGTTAGTGTGAAGATGAACCCTAGTTCATAATTTTTTTTGTTAAAAAATTTATGATGTAATGTTGATAAAGGGATGAACCCTAGTTTGATGATGCATGTGATATGATGATATGATCTAGTGTGAAGATGAACCCTAGTTTGATGATGCATGTTGATATGATGATATGAAGATGTTGTTTGGAAAATTTTGTTTAAAAATATGAAGCTATGATGTATGTTGGAGGTTTTTTGATATGATGCATGTTGATATGATTTGATCCATCATGTGTAGTAGATGTTGTTGGAGGAATATGCTTAAAATTTTATCTTGATATGATTTGAGTTCATTGTTTGTTTATGTATGCTTATGCTTATGGTGCTTTTGTTTATGAAACTCTATTAAGGCGGCCACCTCTTGCTGACAACATCGCCCACGGTACTGCATGCTGGATCGGGCATTCGACAAGGGTCATCGTGCCCGTTTCATAGAGAACGGAGAGGTAAGTGATATGAAAGAAATTTTGATCAAAGTTCTCGGATTGATGAAAATGATTTCCTAACTTTTTGGCGTTTACTTTTTAACAGACGCTCCAGCCACTGCGCATGAGGGGTCACGGGGTTCATGGGCATATGGACTACGACGAGCGCCACGCGCCGTTCTTCAAGAGAGCCCGTTTGTTGGGTTTCGTGCTGCAGTTCAAGCGTCAGCCGCCAACGCTTGTCCACGCGGCTCTCACAGCTCTGATTGACCGTTGGAGACCGGAGACCCATTCTTTTCATCTGCCATGTGGGGAGATGATGATGACCCTAGAGGACTGGGGGATGATTACTGCAATGCCGATCGAGGGTCATGCACTCACCGGTCGAGTGGAGAGGGCCAACTGGCAAGAGAGGGTCACCACCCTCATCGGCGACTGCCCCGGTGCCAAGAGTAACCGTACATCCGGTGTGCCGTTGATCCGGCTCTCGAGCACGGAGACATGCCCCCAACGCATGTATGAGGAGACCGTGGAGTTGTACGCGAGGGCCTATTTGTGGTATATTCTCTCGAGGTCGTGTTTCGAGACAGCTCTGGGAACTCGCCAACCGGGCGTGTCTGTTCTTCCTAGTGGACTGGGATGCAGTGGCAGTTGGGGGACGACATCTCTCGCCTACCTATACCGTTCGGTAAGAGAGTGTCTAATTGAGTACCTACCTACGAAAGTGTGTCCATGAAATTTTCTTATATCTGATCCTCATTTGATGTTTTGCAGCTTGACGACGCAACGCAGAGGACGGGAGACAAGTCCAATATGGGTGGCTTTGTCTGGGCCTTCTCCATTTGGATGTGGGAACGGCTGCCGGTGGGGCGCCCGGAGAAGTTGCCAATACGCCCATGGGAAGACTATGGCGAAGAAGGCGACGAGACTCGAAACCCCACCGTAGCTTACGAGTGGGACGTTGTCAAACTCTACACGGGCCTAAACAAGACTTCGTACAAGACCTACACCAACGAGTTGGACGCTTTGACGCATACGCAGGTATATGAACTCGCCCAACAACTTTCTCTTTGATTCCGCTATTGACCGAGAGTGCGAACTTACCAAGGTATATGTAATAGGTAATCTGGTGGCCGTATCGACAAGAACAAGAGTGGGACTTTGATCTGAACGTGATGTGCATAGCGGACCGTGGTCTCTGGCGGTGCATCATGCCCATGATCTGTGTACGCCGTCGAGTGGCATTTGCCACAACGCTGCGGCCACGCAGCTTTGGGATTTATCGCGATACCCCACCGGGCCAGCCCCACCGATACCGGCGGCCACGCGCTCCACCTGTGAGCTCTTTGTTCTCCGTGAGATTATCATGTTTCTTGTTGCTTATGATGATCTCATTGCGCTTATGATGATTCTTGTTGCTTATGCCTTGCAGCATGAGCCGGCAGAAGAATCAGTCGATCACAGACTGGGGAGAGGAGCATAAGACTCATGTGACGGAGTGGAACCGACGGAGGTGGCGTAAAGACGTGGAGAGGAGAGTGACTAACTGGGATGATTACCGGGCCGACACATGAGGTGGTACGATGATGGCGAAGCACCGTCTTCGCCTCGAGCCTCGATGGACGGCGGAAGACATCGCCGAAGCTGGAGTGGGCTGACCCGATGAACAGGCATACCGCATCGCATCGAGACATGCACAAGTGGATTTAGGGAGTTTGCACCCCTCATCAACAGAGTGGTACGTTTGAACCGACGGTCGATTTAAAATCTTTTATTCGTCAACGTGATCGACTTATGCCGTTGCAGTCCGGTGAGCTGAGCAGATGCATCTTTGAAGCCTCGGATGCACTAGGTCATCTTCCCGGAGCGCATAACTGAGACCAGAGTCAGGGGGACGATGAAGGTACAATTTCAGCCTCCTCGAAACAGATGCATCTTGTTCACTTGCAGTCAGTCGATCTGATACTTATTATGACCTTGCTTCATTGTTAGTGCAGAAATTCGTGCAGCGTTGTCGCAAGCTGGTAGGGCTGCTTGGGTGTCTTTGGAGCTGGGTCACTGAAGCTCATCACCAGAGCCACACAGGTATCATGGGCTCTTCGAGCCTTGCTCCCTCGTCGTCTTGGTTGGTTGGGGAGGAGGAGGATGAGGAGGAGGAGGAGGAGGAGGAGGAGGAGGAGGAGGCCACATATGAAGAAGGGGAGGAGGAGGATGAGAGCAACGGGGAGGAGTACGATGAAGATTATGGACCTCCAGCAACTCAAATGTCTCAAGCATCTCAGCTGCCGAAGGAGAGGAATCCGAAGACGAAGGATTTGCTGAGTCCGGAACCTTTCCAGAGACCGGTTCCTCGACGGCCCAAGAAGAAGACCGAAGAGAATCGTTCAAAGAGTAACGAGGACCGTACCTCCAAGAGGGGAAGGAGCAACTGATTATGCTCTTCGATAGTTGGCTCTTTTAGTTTGGTTGAACTTCGTTTGATTGAACTTTTCTAGTGGTTATGAAGCTACGTGGAACTATGTGTTTGCTATTTGTGGATCTATGTGTTTGCTATTTGTGAAACTATGTGGAACTCTGTTTACTAATTAGTTGAAGTTCGTTTGAAATGTTCTATGCACTTCAAATTTGTAAATGTGTATGTGATGCCCAAGTTTAATTGTTTGAGATCTGTGATATTGTTGTCATATTTGTGAAACTTTCTATAATATTATTGTCATATTGAATTTGAAAAGAAGCAAGCAATTGAACTTAAATTCATAAAACACAGGACCTCATCACCAAGGACCTGGCGGTAGGGTCGACAACCTACCGCCAGGCACTTCAATTCTTCGTTCTGTAATCATTACATCGAAAAACAAGACCCTACCGCCATGGGCTCTGGCGGTAGGGTTGCACAGCCACCTCCGTGGCCCTTCAATTCTTCGTTACGTAAACATTACATCGAACAGGACCCTACCGCCATGGGCTCTGGAGGTAGGGTCGCACAGCCTACCGCCAGGGCTCCTGGCGGTAGGTGCTTAACCACGTTCAGCGCAGTCAAACGGCCGCCGTCCCCCTCCGTTGCACCCCTACCGCCATGGGCCGTGGCGGTAGGCTATCTAACCCTACCGCCATAGGCCCTGGCGGTAGCAAAAGGGTCAAATCTCGAAAAAATTTCAAACAGGGGTCAGATCCTGAAATACTATCCAAAAATGGTCAAAACACGAAATTCGGCCTCCTTCGCCGCTAGGTGGAATCATGCAAAGTCGAACAGTGCTAGACTAGGCCCAGAATCGGTCAAAAATTGTTGATCCTCATGCGTTTAATTTATCCGCTAGGCCTGCTAATCAAATGGGTGCTACAGTATGTCAGCGAAGTGTCCGAAGGAGAGGTCGTGGTCGTATGAGTTTTTCAAACGAGACACAAGATTTGTTATTTTCCTTGATTAAGAAGAACATAATTGCCTGGTACAACCATCACCAGCGCTGCAACGCAGGAATAACAACCAGAACAGAGCACATTGCACCAGATTCAGATCAAGCGGCCCGAGCTGAGCAGGAGCAGGCCCTCCACCTGTAGCACATCTCGCACCCCGGGGGTGTCGGGCCCGCCACGCCAGCCAGTCGCCACGCCCCATGCGCGCATCCGGAGTCGCCGTGAGCACGCCGTCCACACACAGGCAGCGCCGGAGCTCGGATCGAGGCCGCCGCCCCTGCCCGCACCATCGTTCGCGCCAGCCATGGTCCGCGAGGTCCCAAATTGGGACATCACGAAAGCCAGCGACCGCGGCCACCCGCCCGGGATGCCGCGCCCTACGCGCGCATCCGGAGTCGCCGTGAGCACGCCATCCACGCAAAGGCAGCACCGGAGCTCGGATCGAGGCCGCCGCCCCCGCCCGCACCATCGTTCGCGCCAGCCATGGTCCGCGAGGTCCCAAATTGGGACCGCACGAAAGCCAGCGACCGCGGCCACCCGCCCGGGATGCCGCGCACCATGCGCGCATCCAGAGTCGCCGTGAGCAAGTCGTCCACACACAGGCAGCGCCGAAGCTCGGATCGAGGCCGCCGCCCCCGCCCGCACCATCGTTCGCGCCAGCCATGGTCCGCGAGGTCCCAAATTGGGATCGCACGAAAGCCAGCGACCGCGGCCACCAGCCCAGGATGCCGCGCCCCACGCGCGCATCCGGAGTCACCGTGAGAACGCCGTCCACACACAGGCAGCGCCGGAGCTCGGATCGAGGCCGCCGCCCCCGCCCGCACCATCGGCCACGCCATCCATGGTCCGGGAGGTCCCAAATTGGGACCGCACGAAAGCCAGCGACCGCGGCCACCCGCCCGGGATGGCACGCCCCACGCGCGCATCCGGAGTCCCCGCGAGCACGCTGCCGATGCCCAGGCAGCGTCGGACCTCGGACCGAGGTCGCCGCCCCGCCCGCACTCACCGTCTCAAGGCCAACTGTGGGACCATGAGGTCCCAGATTGGGACCACACGAACGCCAGCAACCGCGTCCGCGCGCCCGTGATGGTGCACCCCACTGAAGGAAATATGCCCTAGAGGCAATAATAAATTTATTATTTATTTCCTTATATCATGATAAATGTTTATCATTCATGCTAGAATTGTATTAACAGGAAACATAATACATGTGTGAATATATAGACAAACAGAGTGTCACTAGTATGCCTCTACTAGACTAGCTTGTTAATCAAAGATGGTTATGTTTCCTAACCATAGACAAAGGAGTTGTCATTTGATTAACAAGGTCACATCATTGGTTGAATGATCTGATTGACATGACCCATTCCGTTAGCCTAGCACTTGATCGTTTAGTATGTTGCTATTGCTTTCTTCATGACTTATACATGTTCCTATGACTATGAGATTATGCAACTCCCGTTTACCGGAGGAACACTTTGGGTACTACCAAACGTCACAACGTAATCGGGTGATTATAAAGGAGTACTACAGGTGTCTCCAAAGGTACATGTTGGGTTGGCGTATTTCGAGATTAGGTTTTGTCACTCCGATTGTCGGAGAGGTATCTCTGGGCCCTCTCGGTAATGCACATCATTATAAGCCTTGCAAGCAATGTGACCAATGAGTTGGTTACGGGATGATGCATTACGTAGCAAGTAAAGAGACTTGCCGGTGACGAGATTGAACTAGGTATTGGATACCGACGATCGAATCTCGGGCAAGTAACATACCGATGACAAAGGGAACAACGTATGTTGTTATGCGGTTTGACCGATAAAGATCTTCGTAGAATATGTAGGAGCCAATATGGGCATCCAGGTCCCGCTATTGGTTATTGACCGAGAATAGTTCTAGGTCATGTCTACATAGTTCTCGAACCCGTAGGGTCCGCACGCTTAAGGTTTCGATGGCGATGTTATATTATGAGTTTACATGTTTTGATGTACCGAAGGAGTTAGTCCCGGATGAGATCGGGGACATGACGAGGAGTCTCGAAATGGTCGAGACGTAAAGATTCATATATTGGATGATATGTTTAGGCTAAGGGGTCAAGCCCATGAGGCTTTAGGTTGGTGCAAAAGGAGTTTTATGCGGAGGCCGGGGGCCAAACGCCGGAGACCTGGCGTTCGCCCTGGGCTAGACGCCGAGGCCCATGGTGTCCGGGCCAGACGCCAAGGTTTGTGGCGTTTGGTCCTGGAGTCCGAGTGGGACTCTTGCCTTTCGGGCAAAACCGACTTTGAGGAGGCTTTTGCTCCAAGTTTCGACCCGGCTCAACATATAAATAGAGGCAGGGCTAGCACCAAAGACACAACAATTAATCTCTTGGATCTCTTAGCCGTGTGCGGTGCCCCCTCCACTATATTCCACCTCGGTCATATCAGAAGCGGTGCTTAGGCGAAGCCTGCGCCGGTAGAACATCAAGATCGCTACCACGCTTGCCGTCGACGGAACTCTCTCCCGGAGCTTTGCCGGGATCGAAGCTTCGAGGAGCGCCACCGAGCTGAGCGTGTGCCAAGAACTCGAGGCGCCGGAGTAACGCGCTGGGATCGGTTGGATCGCGAGGAGAACGACGACTACTTCCTCTACGTTGTGATCGCTTCCGCCCGGTCTCACGAGGGTACGTAGACAACACTCTCCCCTCTCGTTGCTATGCATCACCATGATCTTGCGTGTGCGTAGGAAATTTTTGAAATTACTACGTTCCCCAACAAAGGGCATCCGAGCCTAGGTTTTTATGGTTTGATGTTTTGCACGAGTAGAACACAAGTGAGTTGTGGGCGATACAAGTCATACCGCCTACCAGCATGTCATACTTTGGTTCAGCGGTATTGTGAGATGAAGCGGTCCGGACCGACATTACGCCAGACGCTTACGCCGAGACTGGTTTCACCGTTCACGAGCACTCGTGCTTAAAGGTGGCTGGCGGGTGTCTGTCTCTCTCACTTTAGTTGAACCAAGTGTGACTACGCCCGGTCCTTGCGAAGGTTAAACGGAGTCTATTTGACAAACTATCGTTGTGGTTTTGATGCGTAGGTGAGAACGGTTCTTGCTAAGCCCGTAGCAGCCACGTAAAATTTGCAACAACAAAGTAGAGGGCGTCTAACTTGTTTTTGCAGGGCATGTTGTGATGTGATATGGTCAAGACGTGATGAGATATAAGTTGTTGTATAAGATGATCATGTTTTGTTGAAGTTATCGGCAATCGCGTAAGCCCTATGGTTGTCTCTTTGTTGCATAAGATGCAAGTGCCAAATAATTGCTTTACTTTATCGCTATGCGATAGCAATAGTTGCAAGAGCAATAGTTGGCGAGACAACCATGTGACGACACATTGATATAGATCAATATGATGGAGATCATGGTGTCATGCCGGTGATGATGGAAATCATGACGATGCTTTGGAGATGGAGATCAAAGGCACAAGATGATGATGGCCATATCATGTCACATATTTTGATTGCATGTGATGTTTATCTTTTATGCATCTTATCTTGCTTTGATTGACGGTAGCATTTTAAGATGATCTCTCACTAAAATTATCAAGTAGTGTTCTCCCGAGTATGCACCGTTGCCAAAGTTAAATCGTCTTGAGACACCACGTGATGATCGGGTGTGATAAGCTCTACGTCCATCTACAACGGGTGCAAGCCAGTTTTGCACACGCAGAATACTCAGGTTATACTTGACGAGCCTAGCATATGCAGATATGGCCTCGGAACACGGAGACCGAAAGGTCGGCGTGAATCATATAGTAGATATGATCAACATAAGATGTTCACCATTGAAAACTACTCCATCTCACGTGATGATCGGTTATGGTTTAGTTGATTTGGATCACGTGATCACTTAGATGACTAGAGAGATGTCTGTCTAAGTGAGAGTTCTTAAGTAATATGATTAATTGAACTTTAATTTATCATGAACTTAGTCCTGGTAGAATTTTGCAAATTATGTTGTAGATCAATAGCTCGCGTTGTTGCTTCCCTATGCCTTTATATGTTTGTTTTGACATGTTCCTAGAGAAAATTGTATTGAAAAATATTAGTAGCAATGATGCGGATTGGATCCGTGATCTGAGGTTTATCCTCATTGCTGCACAGAAGAATTATGTCCTTAATGCACCGCTAGGTGACAGACTATTGCAGGAGCAAATGCACGCGTTATGAACGTTTGGCTGGCTCAATATGATGACTACTTGATAGTTTAGTGAACCATACTTAACGGCTTAGAATCGGGACTTTAAAGACGTTTTGAACGTCATGGACCATATGAGATGTTCCAGAGTTGAAGTTAATATTTCAAGCAAATACCGAGTTGAGAGATATGAAGTCTCCAACAAGTTCTATAGCTAAAAGATGGAGGAGAATCGCTCAACTAGTGAGCATGTTCTCGCATTGTCTGGTACTTCAATCACTTGAAATCAAGTGGGAGTTAATCTTCCGTATAAGATAGTGATTGATGTAATTCTCTAGTCACCATCACCAAGTTAGTAGAACTTCGTGATGAACTATAATATGCAAGGGATAACAAAAGTAAATCCCAAGCTCTTCGTGATGCTGAAATCGACGAAGGTAGAAATCAAGAAAAGAGCGTCAAGTGTTGATGATTGACAAGACCACTAGTTTCAAGAAAAGGGCAAAGGGAAAAAAAAGGGGAACTTCAAGAAGAACGGCAAGCAAGTTGCTGCTCGAGTGAAGAAGCCCAAGTCTGGACCTAAGCCTGAGACTAAATGCTTTTGCTGCAATGGAACTGGTCACTAGAAGCGGAACTACCCCAAGTATTTGGCGGATAAGAAGGATGGCAAAGTGAACAAAGGTATATTTGATATACAGATTATTGATATGTATTTTACTAGTGTTCGCAGCAACCCCTCGGTATTTGATCTGGTTCGGTTGCTAAGAGTAGTAACTTGAAACGGAGTTGCAGAATGAACAGAAACTAGTTGAAGGGGAAGTGACGATGAGTGTTGGAAGTAGTTCCAAGATTGATATGATCATCATCGCACACTCCCTATACTTTCGGGATTAGTGTGGAACCTAAATAAGTGTTATTTGGTGTTGAGCATAAATATGATTTGATCATGTTTATTGCAATACGGTTATTCATTTAAGTAAGAGAATAAATTGTTGTTCTGCTTACATGAATAAAACCTTATATGGTTACACACCCAATGAAAATGGTTCATTGGATCTCGATCATAGTGATACACATATTCATAATATTGAAATCAAAAGATGCAAAGTTAATAATGATAGTGCAACTTATTTGTGGTAATCGCCGTTTAGGTCATATTGGTGTAAAGCGCTTGAAGAAAACTCCATGTCGATGGACTTTTGGAATCACTTGATTATGAATCATTTGATGCTTGCGTAACCGTGCCTTTTATGCGTAAGATGACTAAAACTCCGTTCTCCCGGAACAATGGAGCGAGCAACAGATTTGTTGGAAATCATACATACCGATGTATGTGGTCCGATGAATATTAAGGCTCGCGACAAGTATCATTATTTTTGATCTTCACAGATGTTTTTGAGCAGATATGGGTATATCTACTTGATGAAACATAAGTCTGAAACATTTGAAAAGCTCAAAGAATTTCAGAGTGAAGTGGAGAATCATCGTAACAAGAAAATAAAAGTTTCTACGATATGATCGCAGAGGTAAAATATTTGAGTTACGAGTTTGGTCTTCAATTAAAACAATGTGAAATAGTTTCACAAATTCATGCCACCTGGAACACCACATCATAATGGTGTGTCCGAACATCATAATCGTACTTTATTGGATATAGTGCAAATATGATGTTTCTTACCGATTTACCGTTATAGTTTTGGGGCTATGCATTAGAGACAGCTGCATTCACGTTAAAAAGGGCACCATCTAAATCCGTTGAGACGACATCGTGTGAATCAGTGGTTTGGCAAGAAACCAAAGTTGTTGTTTCTTGAAGTTTGGAGTTGCGATGCTTATGTGAAAAGTTTCATCCTGATAAGCTCGAACCCAAATCGGAGGAGTGCGTCTTCATAGAATACCCACAGGTAACTATTGGGTACACCTTCTATCACAGATCCGAAGGCAAGTTTTTCGTTGCTAAGATGGATCCTTTCTAGAGAAGAAGTTTCTCCCGAAGAAGTGAGTGGGAGGAAAGTAGAACTTGATGAGGTAATTGTACCTTCTCCCTTATTGGAAAGTAGTTTATCACGTAAATCAGTTCCTGTGACTACTACACCAATTAGTGAGGAAGCTAATGATGATGATCATGTAACTTCAGATCAAGTTACTATCGAACCTCAGAGGTCAACCAGAGTGAGATCCGCACTGTGAGTGGTACGGTAATCCCATTCTGGAGGTTAGGTTACTTGACCATGACGAACCTACGAACTATGAGGAAGCGATGATGAGCCCAGATTCCGCAAAATGGTTTGAGGCCATGAAATCTGAGATATGATCCATGTATGAGAACAAAGTATGGACTTTGATGGATTTGCCCAATGATCGGCAAACCATAGAAAATAAATGGATCTTCAAGAGGAAGACGGACGCTGATAGTAGTGTTACTGTCTACAAAGCTAGAATTGTCGCAAAAGGTTTTCGACAAGTTCAAGATGTTGACTACGATGAGAGTTTCTCACTCGTATCTATGCTTAAGTCTGTCCGAATCATGTTAGCAATTGCCGCATTTTATGAAATCTGGCAAATGGATAAACAAAACTGCATTCCTTAATGGATTTATTAAAGAAGAGTTGTATATGATGCAACCGTAAGGTTTTGTAAATCCTAAAGGTGCTAACAAAATATGCAAGCTCCAAAGTGATCCATCTATGGACTGGTGCAAGCATCTCAGAGTTGGAATACATGCTTTGATAAATTGATCATAGCATATAGTTTTATACAGACTTGCGGTGAAGCCTGTAATTAGTAGAAAGTGAGTGGGAGCACTACAACATTTCTGATAAAGTATATGTGAATGACATATTGTTGATCGGAAATAATGTAGAATTATTCTGCAAAGCATAAAGGAGTGTTTGAAAGGAGTTTTTTCAAAGAAAGACCTCGGTGAAGTTGCTTACATATTGAGCATCAAGATCTATAGAGATAGATCAAGACGCTTGATAAGTTTTTTCAATGAATACATACCTTGACAAGATTTTGAAGTAGTTCAAAATGGAACAGTCAAAGAAAGAGTTCTTACCTGTGTTACAAGGTGTGAAATTGAGTAAGACTCAAAACCCGACCACGGCAGAAGATAGAAAGAGAATGAAAGTCATTCCCTATGCATCAGCCATAGGTTCTATAAAGTATGTCATATCGTACTGTATCAATTGCATACCCTACCACTAAGCTTGGCAAGGAGTGCAATAGTGATCTAGGAGTAGATCAATGGACAATGGTCAAAATTATCCTTAGTAGAATAAGGATGTGTTTCTCGATTATGGAAGTGAAAAAGGTTCGCCGTAAAGGGTTACGTCGATGCAAGTTTTAAACACTAATCTAGATGACTCGAGTCTCAATCTGGATACATATTGAAAGTGGGAGCAATTAGCTAGAGTAGCTCCGCAAGAGCATTGTAGACATAGAAATTTGCAAAATACATACGGATCTGAATGTGGCGAGACCCGTTGACTAAACTTCTCTCACAAACAAAACATGATCACACCTTAGTACTCTTTGGGTGTTAATCACATAGCGATGTGAACTAGATTACTGAATCTAGTAAACCCTTTGGGTGTTGGTCACATGGCGATGTGAACTATGGGTGTTAATCACATGATGATGTGAACTATCAATGTTAATCACATGGTGATGTGATCTAGATTATTGACTCTAGTTCAAGTGGGAGTATTAAGTAAATATGCACTAGATGCAATAATAAATTTATTATTTATTTCCTTATATCATGATAAATGTTTATTATTCATGCTAGAATTGTATTAACAGGAAACATAATACATGTGTGAATATATAGACAAACAGAGTGTCACTAGTATGCCTCTACTAGACTAGCTTGTTAATCAAAGATGGTTATGTTTCCTAACCATAGACAAAGGAGTTGTCATTTGATTAACAAGGTCACATCATTGGTTGAATGATCTGATTGACATGACCCATTCCGTTAGCCTAGCACTTGATCGTTTAGTATGTTGCTATTGCTTTCTTCATGACTTATACATGTTCCTATGACTATGAGATTATGCAACTCCCGTTTACCGGAGGAACACTTTGGGTGCTACCAAACATCACAACGTAACTGGGTGATTATAAAGGAGTACTACAGGTGTCTCCAAAGGTACATGTTGGGTTGGCGTATTTCGAGATTAGGTTTTGTCACTCCGATTGCTCGGAGAGGTATCTTCGGGCCCTCTCGGTAATGCACATCATTATAAGCCTTGCAAGCAATGTGACCAATGAGTTGGTTACGGATGATGCATTACGTAACGAGTAAAGAGACTTGCCGGTGACGAGATTGAACTAGGTATTGGATACCGACGATCGAATCTCGGGCAAGTAACATACCGATGACAAAGGGAACAACGATGTTGTTATGCGGTTTGACCGATAAAGATCTTCGTAGAATATGTAGGAGCCAATATGGGCATCCAGGTCCCGCTTATTGGTTATTGACCGAGAATAGTTCTAGGTCATGTCTACATAGTTCTCGAACCCGTAGGGTCCGCACGCTTAAGGTTTCGGCGATGCTTATATTATGAGTTTACATGTTTTGATGTACCGAAGGAGTTCGGAGTCCCGGATGAGATCGGGGACATGACGAGGAGTCTCGAAATGGTCGAGACGTAAAGATTCATATATTGGATGATATGTTTAGGCTAAGGGTCAAGCCCATGAGGCTTTAGGTTGGTGCAAAAGGAGTTTTATGGAGGCCGAGGGCCAAACGCCGAGACCTCAAGCGTTCGGCCTGGGCTAGACGCCGAGGCCCATGGTAACCGGGGCCGACGCCAAGGTTTGTGGCGTTTGGTCCTGGAGTCCGAGTGGGACTCTTGCCTTCGGGCAAAACCGACTTTGAGGAGGCTTTTGCTCCAAGTTTCGACCCCGGGCTCAACATATAAATAGAGGGGCAGGGCTAGCACCAAAGACACAACAATTGATCTCTTGGATCTCTTAGTTGCAGCGGTGCCCCTCCACTATATTCCACCTCGGTCATATTGTAGCGGTGCTTAGGCGAAGCCTGCGTCGATAGAACATCAAGATCGCCACCACGCCGTCAGGCCGACGAACTCTCTCTCCCGAGCTTTCTTTGGATCGAAGCTCGAGGAGCGCCACCGAGCTGAACGTGCCAAGAACTCGGAGGCGCCGGAGTAACGGCGCTGGGATCGGTTGGATCGCGAGGAGAACGTCTGACTACTTCCTCTACGCCAGATCGCTTCCGCTTCGGTCTACGAGGGTACGTAGACAACACTCTCCCCTCTCGTTGCTATGCATCACCATGATCTTGCCTGTGCGTAGGAATTTTTTTGAAATTACTACGTTCCCCAACACCCACGTGCGCATCCGGAGTCGCCGCGAGCATGCCGTCCACGCCCATGCAGCGCCGGAAGTCGGACTGAGGTCGCCGCTTCACCCGCACCATCGTCGCTCGCGCCACCGCAGCCCGGAGGTCTCTGGATTGGTACCGACGAACACCAGCGATCGCGAATCAAGATGCTCAAGCGAGAAGGCCTTAATCGACGCTGACCACCGCAAGACGAGGATGCCGCCCCAGAGCTGACCGCCGACGGCCGCAACCCACGCGCGAGATCGCCTTTCTCCCGAGCGAGTTGCCGCTAGAGAGTGCCCCACCGCTGTTGGCTCCGCACAGGCTTTGCCTTCCGAAGGCTATTGGCGACGACGAGGGAGACAAGGAGCCTGGAGGGGGAGACGGGGTGGGGGAGGGGGGAGATGTCGTCGCTCGTGTAGCCCTCGGGGAGGGAGCGACACGGGGGCCAGGGGAATTGCTTTTCTCTGTCGGATGAGTTTCATGATGATTACAGAAGAAAACCCCATTTTTTGATTGATCATATCAGTATTATTATTATGTTGGGCGTTGTATGGTCGGGTCACAACCCTTCTTGGACCAGGTACATTCAGCAGACATAGTCTTACTTGGACCTGGTACATTCACCCAACTGAACCTTACTTGTACCTGTTACATTCACCCAACACAGCCATACATGGACCTGTTACATTCACCCGACTCAACCTTATTTGGACATAGTACATTCACCCAATACAACCATATTTGGACCTATATATTCAGCGGACACAATCTTACTTGGACCTGGTACATTCACCCGATTTAACCTTATTTGAACCTGGTACATTCACCCAACACAACCATACATGAACCTGGCACATTCACCCGACTCAACCATACTTGGACCTGGTACATTCACCCGGCTCAACCATACTTGGGACATGTTACATTCAGCGGACACGACCCTACTTGCACCTGGTACGTTAAGTCGACGCAACATACTTGGACCTGGTACGTTTAGCGGACACAACCCTTCTTGGACCCGGTACATTCAACAGACACAATCTTAGTTGAACCTGGTACATTCACGGAAGAGGTCTTTGTTATGGAAGGAGGCATTTTTTTTGTTTGACTGAGACTGTCTCTTTTTAAAGGAAACGGATGGATACCTTTTTTTTACTTCGTTTCATAAACTGGCGTGTCAGATTTCTTTAGTAGACCATAGAAGCCGCGGTTGCCTAAATAACATAGAAGGGCTGAGGTAGGTATTGTCTCTCTTTTTTAAGGAGCGATGCAGTTCCTTTTTTTTTACTTGTAATTCGTTTTAATTGCAGAAGAGTTTAACGGATCCTGCATGTAAAAAAAAACATGTCTCATGGATCCTATAGAGTTATATTATGGAAGGAGTATATATCATTTGTTTTAAAGGAATATATGATTTTTTTTTCGAACATTGGCCGTGTCATATGTATATTTTTGGACGGCCGGAAACATCTATATTACGCAAGTTTTCTTCTTATCTCAGACGTTAATTTTATAATCTAACGACGTAATTAATTATAATGATGTGGATTAATTAGAAGGCTTGAAAGGTGCCTCCAATTAGTAAATATAAGATATAAGATTGTGGAGTTTGATATCATTCACCCAACAAGATCATACATGGACCTGTTACGTTCACTCGACTCAACCTTACTTGGACCTGGTACATTCACCCAATACAACCATACTTGGACCTGGTACATTCAGCGGACACAACCTTACTTGGACCTAGTACATTCATCCGATTGAACCTTATTTGGACCTGGTACATTCACCCAACACAACCATACATGAACCTGGCACATTCACCCGACTCAACCATATTTGGACCTGGTACATGCACCCGATACAACCATACTTGGACATGTTACATTCAGCGGACACAAACCTACTTGCACCTGGTACATTAAGCCGACGCAACATAGTTGAAACTGATACGTTTAGCAGGCACAACTCTTTTTGGACCTGGTACATTCAACAGACACAATCTTACTTGAACCTGGTACGTTCACCCGACTGAACCTTACTTGGACCTGGTACAATCATCCGATACAACTATACATGGACCCGGTACATTCACCTGACTCAACCTACTTGGACCCGGTACAGTCTCCCAGCACGACCTTCTCCATCACCTTAATGGTTAGGCACAGGGGAAACAAGGGGAGAGGAGAAGACGAGTTTGGATTGAAGGTTTGACTTGGGTTCATCCGATGGGGGTGGGGTATTTGTGGGGCAATTCCTCCACTACCAAATCCCACTATTGCCTTACAAGTAGACGTCTGTCCCCGATCGACCATGATTGTCAACTCGGACCCTCTATCTTTCTCTTGTTATCATTACCCCTCTCGTCTTTTCATAGAGTGATGTTGGACTGACACACTCGGCCCTTTTTTATACATATATATATATATATATATATATATATATATCCCACTTGGACTTAGTACAATGGTGGAGTTCGACGTGTTTTGGTATCATATTGTCACGCCCAATATGCGACCCTATCCAAAAGGAACTCGAAGGTCCCACCAAGGATAGACCCGCATATTGAAACGCTTTTGCAAGGTGGATATCATTACATCAACATTACATAATAGATGGGGATACATACATAAGGCATACAATGCCACACAAATACAACATCACATCATATATAAGATCAACATCCGCTCACGGATGAAACATAAATGTAAACTCAAACAATATCCACCTGCTAGCCTGTGGCTGCCGACCGAACCTATCCCCGATCAAGAAGCGAAGAAGAACTCAAGACAAGCAAGCATCGCTCTCGCGTCATGATCATCGCACAACCTGTACCTGCAATCGTTGGTGTAGTAATCATGAGCCACGAGGACTCAAAGCAATCCCATTGCCATGGGTTTCAAGACTAGCAAAGCTTAATGGGAAAGGAAGGGGTAAAGTGGTGAGGTTGCGCAGCGGCTAAGCATATATGGTGGCTAACATACGCAAATGAGAGCGAGAAGAGAAACAAAGGAACGGTCACAACTAGTAATGATCAAGAAGTGATCCTGAACTCCTACTTACGCCGACATAACCCGTAAACCGTGTTCTTCTCTCGATCAACCCGAAAAGAGACACTCACGGTTACGCATTACGGTTGGTGTATTTTAGAAGAGTTTGCTTCAAGTTTACTACAACCGGATATTAACAAATTCCCATCTGCCACATAACCGCGGCACGGCTTTCGAAAGTTCAAACCCTGCAGGGTGTCCCAACTTAGCCCATGATAAGCTCTCGCGATCAATGAAGGATATTCCTTCTCCCGGAAGACCCGACCAGTCTCGAATCCGGCTACAAGACATTTCGACAGTAATAAAACAAGACCAGCAAGACCGCCCGATGCACCGACAATCCCGATAGGAGCTGCACATATCTCGTTCTCAGGGCAACACCGGATAAGCGAAGCGTACAGGTACCGACGTAACCCAAGTTGCCAAGGGATGGTCCCGCACGGTGCTCTAGTTTGGACCAACACTTAGACAAGCATTGGCCCCGGGGGGCTGAATAAAGATGACCCTCGGGCTGGCCGACCCAAGGGAAAGGTAGGTGGTGGTGAGGCAAATGGTAAAACCAAGGTTGGGCCTTGCTGGAGGAGTCTTATTCAAAGCGAACTGTCAAGGGAGTCCCATAAATCATCCAACCGCGTTAGGGACGCAAAATCCGGGAACATAATACCGATATGACGGAAACTAGGACGGCAAGAGTGGAACAAAACACCAGGAATAAGGCCGAGCCTTCCAACCTTTACCAAGTATATAGATGCATTAATAATATAAGAGATATTGTGATATCCCAACAATAAACATAATCCAACATGGAGCAATCTTCACCTTCACCTGCAACTAGCAACGCTATAAGAGGGGCTGAGCAAAAGCGGTAAAATAGCCAAACAACGGTTCGCTAGGAAGGGTGACAAAGGTTAGGGGCTATCATGCAATTTGGGAGGCTTGAGCAGCAAGTGGTAGGTAACGCAGCATAGCGATAGAACGAAGCAACTAGCATAGACATGATAGTAATGAGATCCAAGGTGACGGTCATCTTGCCTGAAATCCCGCAAGGAAGAAGAATGAGTCCATGAAGAAGATGAAACCACGAAGACGAACCAAGCGTGATTTAACGAATCCTCACGCCGCAATAAACGGAACTATCGAGAGAAGCACACAACAAGGTAAACACACCACACATGAACAAGGCATGATACTCAAACAAGTATGATGCATGGAAATGCTACATGAAACTAGTCATGTCAAGAGATGATGCAAACAAGAACAACACATCAAAGCAAGTTTAAATGAGGCCGGAAACGACATATAACAATTCCGGTAAGTCCTCATATGCAAATTTCGAAATTGGTCCAGATCTGAATAACTTTATGTTCAAGTTGTTAAACAGCACGTTAAGATGCACCACGATGATCTACACGAAATTCTAGTCAATTTACATATAAAGTTCATTAGATTCGGAGCTACGGCCTAGAAGATATGAGCACAACAAGTTAAACATGACATTGGTGCAAAATGCATACAAACATCAAGCAAACACCTCAAATCAAGGATGCAACATGATAATATGAAACTACATGCAAAATCAAGCAAGTTTCATATATAGCATGCTCAAAACGGAGCAACAGTCCAACACATACACCCTATACAAGACATAACAACAATCTGTCCAAAACAGCAACCAGGCATCTTGCAAGCATCAAAACAACATGCTACAGGACATCAACATGAAAACAAAAGGCATGGACATGATTTACAGGTAAAGCATTACAAAACATGAACAATGAGCTATCTCCAGAAATCAATAGAGCAAGCTCAAAAGGACATGGCAAGATTGCAAATAATAACAGGTTCACAGACTTGGTGGAATTCACAGGTCATGGCAGAAATAACATCAGGTTACCAAGTTTAGAGCTATCAAACAATATGTTACAGCAAGATATCAAGTCAAACTAGAGCATGTCATGAATCTACCCAAAGTATATAACAAAAGTACCTTAGTGACCATAAGCCAAAATGGATCAGAAAATACAGTTGCAAGCATGTGAATACAGCAAAAACATAAACAGACTCAGACTTGGTGAAAAACTGGAGCATGGCATAAACAGATAACAAGTAGGCATGTTTACGAGCTCGATGCACTCACTACGAGACATTGCATGACAAGATAAGCATAGCAACAGCAAGAAAACATGTTTATGAAACTAAACATGGCAAGAAAAAGTTTATAGCATGCAAGGATCTACTACAACAACCTTGGCAAAATTGAATAACTTGTAAAAAATCTGCCAGGAAACATTTTATGGCAAAAGTAGAGCATGAAAATGGCATGATACACTACTCCATAATTTCAAACAAGGGCATGGATGGATAGACCATTACCATATGTTCAAAACATACTTACTGAAGTATCTCAAAATATGCATGGATCTCTCTGTAGCATCAAGTTTACATGGCATAAAAATAACAGCAGAACAGGGACTAAATTCAGCAACATCACGAAGCCTAGTTTGCATGCTTGTTCTAGTCACCACATAACTCACAAAAATACATGACAAGCACATATGTAAATATGGAATGACATAGATCAAAACTCATGTAGGCATCAACCTCATAGGATGCACACATCAAACATGGCAAAAATGACAAATGAACATGTTATAACAGTTTCAGCAGGTTAACATCACATAGCACTCTTGCAACGATGATTCAGGCATCAAGATGAACCCAAATGAACATGATGCAATGGAATGAAATGAAGAGAATCTCATGTCAAACAATTTGACATACTATAAGCACGAAACGGAGTTACATGCACAGAGTTATGATGCGATGAACATGGCATGATAATGATAGAATTTCGGGACTTAGCAGTTTTCTAAAAAAAAACAGACGGGCGACGAAATGCTAAAAGACGCCCAGGGCGCGGGATAGGGGGGCGGCGCTCACCTTTCGGCCCAGAGGGCCGGCTCGGTGTTGGGCTGGACCGTGAGGAGGCTGGCCGGCTTGGGCTGGTGGAGAGGCGACGCGGGCCGGGGCTGGAGCGGCTTGCAGGGCCCACGTGGCCCACGCTGGTCAACGCCAGCGCACGGTCCCGAGCAGGAGGCGGAGCAGGACGCCGGTGAGGAGGCCATGGTCGGCGGCAGCAGGGAAGATCGCCGAATCCGGGGGGAGACCGACGGGAATGGATGGGTTCGGGCGCGGGGGCGCCAGATCTGGCCTCAGGCGAGATTGCCGCGCTCCGGCGACGAGATCTGAGGCGGGCGCCGGTGAGCTCCTGCGAAGGAAGAGGCCGACAGGGCGGTTAGCGAGGGGAGAGAGAAAGAGGAAGAGAGAGGAAGGCGAGGCGGCACCGCCTCGCGGGTGGACAGGCGGCGCCGGGCGAGGCGGCGGGGAGAAGGCCGCTGGGCGAGGGCGGCGGCGGAGTCGGGCTCAAGGCGCTGGAGCCGATCGGGCGAGCGGAGGCGCTGGGAGGCTCGGCGGCCGCTGGCTCGGCGGCCGCTACCGGCTGGTCAGCCGGGCGGCGGTGAGGAGGCCGGAGGCCGTGGCGCGATGTGGTTGGCTGCGGCGGCGGCGCGATCTCGTCCGTAGGAAACGGACATGTCCGTGATTTGAGGTAGGTGGAGGCTAGGGTTTGGACCCGAAATTTCGGAGGGGAAGGTCTATTTATAGATAGAGGGAGTTAGGAGAGTCCAAATGAGGAGCGGTTTTCGCCCACACGATCGTGATCGAACGGCCGAGAGCATGGAAGAGACTTAGATGGGTTTTGGGGCTGCTTTAGAGGGGTGTTGGGCTGCACACAAAAGAGGCCTTTGCGGTTACAAGGGTTAACCGTTGGGGTATCAAACGGACTCCAAATGGCACGAAACTTGACAGGCGGTCTACCAGTGGTATACCAAGGCCGCTTGGCAAACCTCGGTCCATTCCGAGACCGCTTAACACCCGCATACCTAAAAGAGGTAAAAGAGGGCGCCGGGAGACATATGAGTGCCAGATTGCAAAACGGACAACGGGGAAAATGCTCGGATGCATGAGACGGACACGTATGCAAAATGAAATGCACATGATGACATGATATGAAATGCATATGATGACATGGCAAAGAGCAAGCACATGACATGGCAAAGACGACGAATAACTGGCGTACACAGCGCATCGAATCAGGCGTTACAACACTCCTCCACTAACAAGAGATCTCGCCCCGAGATCTTAGGACCGAGACAGAAGGGAAAAGGAAGAGGTGAAGCAAGAACTCAAGAGAAGAAGCAAAGAATCGAGAGCATTCGAGAATAAGAGAGGAACGACGAGAATGACAAGAATCGAAAGATCACGGAATCAGATAGACTATGAAACCACTCCGGTTAGAACGAGATAAGAAACGAATATGGCTGAAAGGATTTATGCAGCACTCCGGCTGAACATGGAAGGAGTTGGAACTGAGTTTGGCAAAATGGAACGATAGTTGACGAGAGGAACAACACAATGCCTCCTAAGAATTGAAAGAATTGAATGAAAAGAACTTAGAAGGAAGGATTGAACGGAGTTGTTGAAAAAATCACCACCGAAAAGAATAAGATTGTTGTGGACTAATGGATAACCTCTCAAAATTATGAGGTGATAACCAACCACAAGCAGAAAAGATTAAATAGCCGAGAAGAACGAAGAAATGCAAAACTCCACTTCAAAATAATACGGAGATTTAATTGCACTTCGAGATGCAAGAAGAAAAGGTACTTGAATTCCTCCAAAAGAATCTTGATGAACACTTGAAGAATGAATTAAATCATGACGAACCACCGTGAAGAACTCCGGTAACAAAAGGATGATGAGATACAATTGAAGGATGGAAAGAACAAGGATTAAGTCTTGCGGTGATTTAGATGGAGCTTCATAGAACGATAATGCGGAAAACTTGGAACTCCGGAAAAGAAAAGATGAAAACACTTGGAAGTAGAATTTATTCCTCAAGAACAAACTCCGAATAAAAAGATTAATCACTTTGATGAAATAAGAATAAGATTTATTGTATGCTTATCCTTCATCAAATTAAATTGATGACAAGCAATGGATTTTGCATACTACTTATTCTTCTTGAAAAAGAATTGAGAAGTGACATATCACAAACTTGAGAAGGTCTTCATGAACCACCGGTAGGATTGAAAAGAACGAATGGATTAATATGATAAACAAGGAAAAGAATCTTGAACGAACCACCGTAAGAATTTGGAAATGACTGATGAAAGAGAATGAATCACCGGGAAGAATTAGAAGAACCGATAAGCTAGAGGGGATTTAGATGCAAAAGAACAAAGAGATCATGAGCTGATTAAAGAACACTTGAACGAGGCACCGTGATAAATAGAGAACGATAACTGGAATGATGGCCTCCGGTGAAAAGAAATGGAAAAAACAACTCCTGACATACTCCGAATGGGTAAGAAAGAATATCTGACAAACGGAATAATATGAGAGGATAACATGAAGCTAGAACCATGAAACTTCGAGAGAACGGGCAAGATTTAGAGGAAACACTCTTCTTCAATCTTCAAATGATGACGAGAAACACCACCAAAATTTGTTGAGACACTCCGGGAAACGAAGGCGAAGAGGTTGAGCCAACAATGAAAATGATTTGGAATCCATCTTGGAAAAGGCATGTGACTGATGTGATCCATTCTTACATCACACTTGAAAAGAATTGGGAATAGCTCCGGGAAATTAAAAGAGTCGTAAGATCCTCGAAAGACCTGTGGGTTAGGGCCCACTAAAAGAAAACACCGTTGGAAAGGGATGTTGAACAGATAGATTATGCACCGGAAGAACTGAAATATTTGACTGAGGTGACAACCTCGAATTAATTGGAACACAGACGAATCTCCTGAGATGTCTTCGGAACTCCGGAATGATTGAATGGCGAGAGGCAAATGAGCAAGGAGAACACTTGATCCAAGGAAAGAATATAATCACTACCGAAAATTATAATTGAATCCACCGGAGAAGAAAGGGATGAAGAATGACGAACGAGACGAGAATTCACCGGTTGAAATGATTGAGGGAAGACTGAAGAGACTCCGTACGAATGAAATTGATGGTCGAAACAGACTCAAACTCCGGGAAGAAAAAGGGTGGGAGGGCAGGAAAACAAAGACAACTTGGAAGGGGAACCGACGAATATCTTGAAGATAAAACACCGGTTGAAATCATTGAGGAAAGAAAGCAAAGACTTCGCACGAGTAGGATGGATACTGACACGGACTCGGTTCCGAGAAGAAGAAGGGTGGGCGGTGGGAAAAACAAAGACAACTTCGGACAGGGAAAAACAACGACGCCGGAGGAAGAACTGAGGATTGATCTCGCGAAAGACAAAGAGGTTCGAGTCGACTGGACGACAAGTGCACCGGACAAAAGAGGATCGACAACTTACGAAACTAACCACGTGATCCTAAAGAAAAATTTGAAAGGGAAGAGGAATAATTCAAAACACCTACGTCAGGATTCCTTACCAGAGCGACGAAGGGGCTGAGAAGTAAAATAATTCCGACTCTCCGATATAACTAGACCCCGAAAACCAGTTTCTTCTAGACTCAACAACGGCCAAACTACACGATCAATCAAGGGGGCTCCTAAGGTCGGCCGAGGCTCTGATACCAACTTGTCACGCCCAATATGCAACCCTATCCAAAAGGAACTCAAGGTCCCACCAAGGATAGACCCAGATATCTAAACGCTTTTGCAAGGTGGATATCATTACATCAACATTACATAATAGATGGGGATACATACATAAGGCATACAATGCCACACGAATACAACATCACATCATATACAAGATCAACATCCGCTCACGGATGAAACATAAACAAAAACTCAAACAATATCCACCACGCTAGCCTGTGGCTGCCGACCGAACCTATCCCTGATCAAGAAGCGTAAGAAGAACTCAAGACAAGCAAGCATCGCTCGCTTCATGATCATCGCACAACCTGTACCGCAAATCGTTGGTGTAGTAATCAGTGAGCCACGAGGACTCAGAATCCCATTGCCATGGGTTTCAAGACTAGCAAAGCTTAATGGGAAAGGAAGGGGTAAAGTGGTGAGGTTGCAGCAGCGGCTAAGCATATATGGTGGCTAACATACATAAATGAGAGCGAGAAGAGAAACAAAGGAACGGTCGTCAACTAGTAATGATCAAGAAGTGATCCTGAACTCCTACTTACGCCGACATAACCCAGAAAGCGTGTTCTCCTCTCGATCAACCCCGAAAAGAGACACTCACGGTTACACACACGGTTGGTGTATTTTAGAAGAGTTTGCTTCAAGTTTACTACAACCGGATATTAACGAATTCCCATCTGCCACATAACCGCGGGCACGGCTTTCGAAAGTTCAAACCCTGCAGGGGTGTCCCAACTTAGCCATGATAAGCTCTCGCGATCAATGAAGGATATTCCTTCTCCCCGGGAAGACCCGATCAGTCTTGGAATCCCGGCTACAAGACATTTCGACAGTAATAAAACAAGAACAGCAAGACCGCTTGATGCGCCGACAATCCCGATAGGAGCTGCACATATCTCGTTCTCAGGGCAACACCGGATAAGCGGAGCGTACAGGTACCGACGTAACCCAAGTTGCCAAGGGATGGTCCCGCACGGTGCTCTAGTTTGGACCAACACTTAGACAAGCATTGGCCCCGGGGGGCTGAATAAAGATGACCCTCGGGCTGGCCGACCCAAGGGAAAGGTAGGTGGTGGTGAGGCAAATGGTAAAACCAAGGTTGGGCCTTCTTTGGAGGAGTCTTATTCAAAGCGAACTGTCAAGGGGGTCCCATAAATCACCCAACCGCGTTAGGGACGCAAAATCCGGGAACATAATACCGATATGACGGAAACTAGGGCGGCAAGAGTGGAAGAAAACACCAGGCATAAGGCCGAGCCTTCCACCTTTACCAAGTATATAGATGCATTAATAATATAAGAGATATTGTGATATCCCAACAATAAACATAATCCAACAAGGAGCAATCTTTATCTTCACCTGCAACTAGCAACGCTATAAGAGGGCTGAGCAAAAGGGTAACATAGCCAAACAACGATTCGCTAGGAAGAGTGACAAAGGTTAGGGGCTATCATGCAATTTGGGAGGCTTGAGCAAAGCAAGTGGTAGGTAACGCAGCATAGCGATAGAACGAAGCAACTAGCATAGCAATGATAGTAATGAGATCCAAGGTGACAGTTATCTTGCCTGAAATCCCGCAAGGAAGAAGAATGAGTCCATGAAGAAGATGAAGCCACGAAGAAGAACCAAGCGTAGACAAACGAATCCTCACGCTCGCAGCGAAACGGGAACTATCGAGAGAAGCACACAACAAGGTAAACACACCACACATGAACAAGGCATGATACTCAAACAAGTATGATGCATGGCAATGCTACATGAAACTAGTCATGTCAAGAGATGATGCAAACAAGGACAACACATCAAAGCAAGTTTAAATGAGGCCGGAAACGACATATAACAATTCCGGTAAGTCCTCATATGCAAATTTCGAAATTGGTCCAGATCTGAATAACTTTATGTTCAAGTTGTTAAACAGCACGTTAAGATGCACCACGATGATCTACACGAAATTCTAGTCAATTTACATATAAAGTTCATTAGATTCGGAGCTACGGCCTAGAAGATATGAGCACAACAAGTTAAACATGACATTGGTGCAAAATGCATACAAACATCAAGCAAACACCTCAAATCAAGGATACAACATGATAATATGAAACCACATGCAAAATCAAGCAAGTTTCATATATAGCATGCTCAAAACGGAGCAACAGTCCAACACATACACCCTATACAAGACATAACAACAATCTGTCCAAAACAGCAACCAGGCATCTTGCAAGCATCAAAACAACATGCTACAGGACATCAACATGAAAACAAAAGGCATGGACATGATTTACAGGTAAAGCATTACAAAACATGAACAATGAGCTATCTCCAGAAATCAATAGAACAAGCTCAAAAGGACATGGCAAGATTGCAAATAATAACAGGTTCACAGACTTGGTGGAATTCACAGGTCATGGCAGAAATAACATCAGGTTACCAAGTTTAGAGCTATCAAACAATATGTTACAGCAAGATATCAAGTCAAACTAGAGCATGTCATGAATCTACCCAAAGTATATAAACAAAAGTACCTTAGTGACCATAAGCCAAAATGGATCAGAAAATACAGTTGCAAGCATGTGAATACAGCAAAAACATAAACAGACTCAGACTTGGTGAAAAACTGGAGCATGGCATAAACAGATAACAAGTAGGCATGTTTACGAGCTCGATGCACTCACTACGAGCCATTGCATGACAAGATAAGCATAGCACCAGCAAGAAAACATGTTTATGAAACTAAACATGGCAAGAACAAGTTTATAGCATGCAAGGATCTACTACAACAACCTTGGCAAAATTGAATAACTTGTAAAAAATCTGCCAGGAAACATTTTATGGCAAAAGTAGAGCATGAAAATGGCATGATACACTACTCCATAATTTCAAACAAGGGCATGGACGATAGAGCATAACCATATGTCCAAAACATTATTACTGAAGTATCTCAAAATATGCATGGATCTCTCTGTAGCATCAAGTTTACATGGCATAGAAATAACAGCAGAACAGGGACTAAAATCAGCAACATCACGAAGCCTAGTTTGCATGCTTGTTCTAATCACCATATAACTCACAAAAATACATGGCAAGCACCTATGTAAATATGGCATGACATAGATCAAAGCTCATGTAGGCATCAACCTCATAGGATGCGCACATCAAACATGGAAAAATGACAAATGAGCCTGTTATAACAGTTTCAGCAGGTTAACATCACATAGCACTCTTGCAACGATGATTCAGGCATCAAGATGAACTCAAATGAACATGATACAATGGAACAAAATGAAGAGCATCTCATGGCTAACAATATGACATATTACACGCACAAAATGGAGCTACATGCACAGAGTTATGATGCGATGAACATGGCATGATAATGATAGAATTTCGGGACTTAGCAGTTTTCTGAAAAAAACAGACGGGCGACGAAATGCGAAAAGACGCCCAGGGCGCGGGATAGGGGGGCGGCGTTCACCTTGCGGCCCAGAGGGCTGGCTCGGTGTTGGGCTGGACCGTGAGGAGGCTGGCCGGCTTGGGCTGGTGGAGAGGCGACGCGGGCCGGGGCTGGAGCGGCTTGCGGGGCCCACATGGCCCACGCGGTCAACGCGCTCGGGCGCATGGTCCCGAGCAGGAGGCGGAGCAGGACGCCGGCGGGGAGGCCATGGTCGGCGGCAGCAGGGAAGATCGACAGATCCGGGGGGAGACCGACGGGAATGGATGGGTTCGGCGCTGGGCGCCAGATCCGCCTCAGCGAGGTTGCCGCGCTCCGGCGACGAGATCCGAGACGGGCGCCGGCGAGCTCCTGCGAAGGAAGAGGCCGACAGGGCGGTTAGCGAGGGGAGAGAGAAAGAGGAAGAGAGAGGAAGGCGAGGGCGGCACTGGCCTGCGGGGTGGATCGGCGGCGCGCCGAGGCGGGCCGGGAGAGCGCCGTGGGCGAGGGAGGCGGCGGAGTCGGGCTCATGGCGGCTGGAGCCGATCGGGCAAGCGGGAGGCGCGGGAGGCTCGGCGGCTGCTGGGTTTGAAGGGCTGCCACTGAGCCCGGGCGGGCCGCCGACGGTGAGGAGGCCGAGGCCAGGTGGCGCGTGTGGTTGGCTGCGGGCGGCGGGCGCGATCTCCTCCGTAGGAAACGGACATGTCCCATGACGGAGGTAGGTGGAGGCTAGGGTTTGGACCCGAAATTTGGAGGAAGGTCTATTTATAGATAGAGGGAGCTAGGAGAGTCCAAATAAGGAGCGGTTTTCGCCCACGATCGTGATCGAACGACCGAGAGCATGGAAGAGACTTAGATGGGTTTTTGGGCTGCTTTAGAGGGGTGTTGGGCTGCACACAAAAGAGGCCTTTCATGTTACAACGGTTAACCGTTGGGGTATCAAACGGACTCCAAATGGCACGAACTTGACAGCGGTTCATCGGTGGTATACCAAGGCCGCTTGGGAAACCTCGGTCCATTCCGAGACCGTTTAACACCCGCACATGAAAAGAGGTAAAAGGGGGCGCCGGGAGACATAGGAGTGCCGGATTGCAAAACGGACAACGGGAAAAATGCTCGGATGCATGAGACGAACACGTATGCAAAATGAAATGCACATGATGACATGATATGAAATGCATATGATGACATGGCAAAGAGAGACACGCAAGCACATGACATGGCAAAGACGACAAATAACTGGCAGACACCTGGCGCATCGAATCCGGGGCGTTACACATATCATCTCCACCGTTTTCACTGGATACAACCCTACTTGGACATGGTACATTTAGCGGACCCAATCCTTTTTGGACCTGGTACATTCAGCAGAAACAGCCTTACTCGGACCTAGTACATTCACCCGACTAAGCCTTACTTGGACCTATTACATTCACCCAACACAACCATACATGGACCTTTTACATTCACCCGACTCAACCTTACTTGGACCTGGTAAATTCACCCAGTATAACCATACTTAGACCTGGTACATTCATCGGACACAAACTTACTTGGACCTGGTACATTCACCCTACCGAACCTTATTTGGACTTGGTACATTCACCCAACACAACCATAGATGAACTCGCACACTCACCCGACTCAACCATACTTGGACCTGGTACATTCACCCGATACAGCCATACTTGGACATGTTACATTCAGCGGACACAATCCCACTTGCACCTGGTACATTCAACCGACGCAACAATACTCGGACCTGGTACGCTTTAGCCGACACAACCCTTCTTAGACCTGGTACATTCAATAGACACAATCTTACTTGAACCTAGTACATTCACCCGACCGAACCTTACTTGGGCCTGCATACCACCCGATACAACTAGGGTTGGAAGAGGTAGTCAACTAGAGGTAGGAGACACCCTTTTATAGCTGTGGACAAAATCCAACCGTTATCCACTAATCCAGCTCATGACATGCGGTACTACCGCTCGTAAACGCTGCATTACCCCAAGGCCACGCGGTACTACCGTGAGGGACCATGGTACTACCGCGGCAGTAGCAGAGGCTAGAACATGCTCGACCGAGAGCAAGATTTCCGCGAAAGGCCAGATTACCGCTTCCCCTTTGCGGTACTATCGCAACGCAGGAAAGTCCTAGTTCGAAGGGCGCGATGAATAAAATTACATCCGCGTTTACTCACCGGAAATCAATCGATGCAAATCCGCCACCAGTACTACCGGGGAGCGGTACTACCGCATGGTAGCTGAATTAGGCCGCCGCTGTACTACTGCGGCACGGCGCGGTATTATCATGAGGCGCCGGATGTAAAAATTACATCTGCCCTACTATCGCGATGCAGCGACACTTGGCTCGGGAGCCATGGTACTACGGCCCGTAGGGAGCAAGATTACCGTGGCCTCTGCTGTACTACCGCGTTGCAGCACGGTATTATCAAGAGGTGCTCGCGGTACTACCGCTCCAGAGAGCAGTACTACTGCAAGCATAGCAACAGAAGCCAGGACAATCGCATAGAGGATAAACGGGGATGCTCCAATGTGCAAGGAAAAGGTGGAGACAAGGAAGGAAACGGTACGTGATGATTCCAACCGAACCTTTCCGACGCTGACCCCTCTTAATAATACGGCTCTCCCACGACTCAAATCCACCAAAAAGAAACGTAGAAAACGCCGCCTTCAATAGTCTTCGAGGGCACCGAACCGCCTTGTGCCTAGCGATGAAGCCGCCCGAGAAACTCAAGGCACACGATTAGTCCGCAAAAGCATTGTCATCAATCACCAAAACACCTTAGGGATAAATATGCCCTTACACTCGAGACACGGAGGTTAAAAGGATTATGTTGACGGACACAAGCCTCTTGGATTAGCAAGCAAAGTTCAAGTGGCGCGTTGCGTTAAGGGGAGCGCCGGGGTGGATTCACCATGCCTATTTTGTGCCGAGCAGGGCGGACGGACGGGCGCCTAGTTTGAAATTCGCTAGAGCAATCGGCATTGAACATGCCCAGATACCGAACTCGACGCGGCGCGGGCGCTCTTGAACGGCACATCGCTTTAATGTCGGCTCCAAAGAAATGTCACGCCGCACCTACATGTATGCGGTGTTGAAACTCAGTAGTGGTGTCGACCGACATTAATGTGCGACAACCGCTTCCCCGGGGAGCACACGGACGCTAGCACATGAGAGGCTTTGGATATGTTCAAGGTATCGATGTTTACGTTAACAAAGGATTCCGGACGCTCGCAGAGCCCTCTTGTCTTACTTCCGTGTCTCTAGATAGAAGTCGTGTGGACGAGGGAGATGTTTCAAGGGTCCCATTTAAAATGCCCTAAAACCGTGTAGAGAAATCTATGAAACACAAAAATATTGTTCATATTGTCCCGTGAATAAGTTACACCGTAACATTGTCCCGGGAATGCCAGTAGCACCTGCATTCAGTACGTATGCCCCTAGCGTGAGTTTGAGGTACAGCACGATGACAACATGCCGGTCGTTGTTCCGTACATGTCCCGCCATGTCGTGGTGTGGCAGCGTCCCCTGTGTGCATGTTCATCGCTACCGTGCCACACTACTTGCTGCTCATCACGGCGGGGCCCATACGAGCCACTTGATTTGTTGAGTATTTAATTTGGTGTTGCCATTATGATGTCTAGTCTTCTTTGTCGGCATGCACCGCTCTTTGTTATCATATCTTCATGTAAATAAATGCGCCTTGAGAGTAAACCGTGGCAGACTTATAATCGGAGGAATTAGTCAATGATCCAAACTGGGATGTAGTGATCGATCGATCGTGGTGATGTTTGAAATATGGGGCAAATACATCTCAATTGACAAAACATTTTAATTCTTTTAAAAGAGTCAAAACTTTCTTAAACCTTTTTCTCGACAAACACGGCCTAGCTGCTTACTCATGTAAAAGGTTCGTGGACTAATGACTCTCGTGCTTTCCTCGTGAAATAAAAAAAAGGCACAAGTCCAAAAGATGTGAATACTAACCCTTTATATAGTATTATCGATTTTGGTTTTTTCATCCAGAATACCACGGTAGTCATTCTTTTGCGGATCTTTCATGTGGCGGAGCCACATCCACGCCTTGCACTCTGTTTTGTAGGGATTTTTTATTTCTATTTGTCTAGTTTACCCTGCACACCACAAGCACAAAGAGACAACGACAAAGCTAATGTTTACAATATAAATGCCAAGCGATTTCCAAGCATGAAAGAATCCAAACGCTTTTAAGATGGCCCCTCTTTCCGCCTATGATGTAAGAGGAGTATTTGATCTCAACCGGTCAACAAAGAAGTCCGGACATGTAAACTTTCTCAACTATGGCAATTTACTTTGCTAAAAGGAAATCTTTTGAATGGATCAATCATTCTTTCGCCCATATCGGTATAAATTCTCATGATTCGTCACATACATCGACTTATTTTTGGAAGAAGAAAATATATTCTTCCATAGAGACCTGTCATTTCTTGAAAGTATAGTTAATTGTCATTCTCCAAGAACCATCGTATACAGACTTTTTTCACACTTTAAATTATCATATATTATTTGTATCAGCTCAAGAAATGATCATCAAAAAAGGTTGGGAAATAAAGTAAAAGATGTCTAAATGTTAGTAGTTTTGACAAATATGCTATCCGGTTTACATGTATGTATTTTACAAACCTTTTGGCACTTAATCAAAATGGGCAAGAAAAATAGAGCTCAATTTGTGAGGATGTAACAGAGCTAAAAGTGGAAGATAAACAGGTTGCAAGTAGTATAATGATATTTCTTTCCTTTTATTGTCCTGACTTTAAGATGTAATCATTTACTAGTTCCTTATTTATGTAAAGTGCAAAGTCTATATTGACCTTGTAAAGGAATTAATGATTCTTACCTCCCAAGAGGTAAGACAGATTCCACCCATTCGACCGGGAAAATTGACGGCTCATATTAACTTGGACCATCTTAAATTTGCTCATCACGTAAACGGGCAACAAGATGTATTTCATCGAACCTTCAAGCATGACGCTATGTATCCGACCGCACTAGCAAACAATTTCGCAGCATCACCGGTAAGAGCATCTCCAATAGCTTGTCTATATGAATGTTTATACTGCTTTCCACGACGTGAGCCCAAAATAGGCGCCCAACATCTTGTCTATATGGTCGCCCAAATATTCACATCCTCTAAATCGACCTCGACAATGTCCACGCCGGACAATGTGAAGGTGTTGTCTAAACTCAGCTGCAGTCATGATTTCTTCCTCTCTCAACGACGGCCCATCTGTCATGGTCCTCAGATATATATCGTTCGATGCAAAATGTAATGTGTATATGAGGAATTTTTTTTAGACCATTGTCTATATGAATATATAGACATCCAAATATACACATGCTGTTGGAGATGCCCGCCCATTTCCCCACCTGGATTTTCCACGAAGAATTCTGAATCCATTCCCCCAAGTGTATAGGTTAGGGCATCTCCAGCCGCTGGCCCCCAGACGATATAAATCGCCTGGGGCGAGCCGGGCGATACACTCGGGCCGAAGCGGTTTTACGCCTAGTCGTCGCTTTAGGCGCCAAATTGGCCCACTTTGCAGCCCAATTTCGTGAATAAACGGCCCATATGGGCGAGAATAGGCCCATATTCGGCGTGGTTTCGCCGTGTCTCGGCGCTCAATTATCAACACAATTTTTCCTTATCACATATTTCATCACGTAAAAATCAAATACTTCAACAAAATACTACAACAACAAATAGTTCAATACAAATTATATAGTTCAACAAATAAAGACTCGTATTTCATCACGCGGCGTCCCCCTTGAGCCTCCATATGTGCTCAATCAGATCTTTCTGTAGTTGATGATGCACCTGTGGGTCTCGGATCTCCTAACGCATACTGAGATAGGCAGTCCAAGTTGCCGGTAGCTGGTGATCAACTTCGGCTAGAGGACCACCTGTAGTATGGTTCAAAGGTCAAACACCGGGTCTTCTTGCTCGCTCTCGATGATCATGTTGTGCAAGATGGCACAAAGCAAGTCATGATCTCCCACATTTGATCTTTCGACCAGGTCTGAAAGGGTACCGAACAACAGCGAATCGAGATTGGAGCACACCAAATGCCCGCCGACATCCTTCCCGCAAGCCTCCCAAGCTTCACAAACCAGCGTTCTTGCCTCCTCGCCATGTGGTTTGAGATCGTTTTCACAAATGTCGACCATCTCGGATAGATGCCGCCGCCAGATAGTACCCTTTGTTGTATTGGTGCCCATTGATCTCGGTTCACCGGAGGAGAATGGCCCTCAACGAGCTTGGCAAAAACAGGAGAGCACCGCAAAGCACGTTGATGTCATTGTGAGTTCCCGCATACCAAAGAAGGAGTGCCAAATCCAGAGGTCCTGTGTGGCTACCGCCTCAAGCACCACACCGCAACCGCTTTTGGCGCTTTTGTACATCCCCCGCCAACCAAATGGGCAGTTCTTCCATTTCAATGCATGCGCCGATGCTTCCAAGCATCCCAGAAATCCTCTTGCTGCATTCTCGCTAGGATCCAGCAGTGTCTTCCGCATTGGGTGTTCTCAAGTATTGTGGCCCAAACACCGCCACCACCGCCTGACAGTAACTTGTAGAAACACTCTATGCTGGTGGACTCGCCATGCGCCCATAGTCGCCGAAAGTGAATCACCGAGCTCCATATGCAAGCATCCTCATCGCTGTCGTGCACTTCGGATGGAGGTGAATCCAAGAGCGCCAAAGGCAATCCATCTTGCACTTGAAGTAGTTTAACTCCGGATGGAGTTCACAATCCCGAGGAAGAGCTGCTCATCCGATAACGGCGCCGAAATGTTCTCTCGCCATGAAGTGGAGCATCGCGAAGTAGTCGGAGTAGAGCATGCAGAGCCTTTGCGTACTATGCCGGTTCTTTGCTTTCACCCGCCCGCCGCCGAGCCACCTCGACGCTGCTTTTCATTGCTCGCCAAAGCTGGGCGAGGGCGGCGAGCACCATCGATGCTCTTCTTCCCGGACGCCGGCCGTGGCTTCCTCCTCCAAAGAACGCTGCAAGCTCTTCCTCCTCATCCGAGTCCATCGCCGACACAATAAAACGCCAACACCTTGGCGCCAGGGCGGTACCGCCGTTAAACCGCCCGCTGCCGGAACGGCGGCCGAAACGCCCAGCTGCCGCGGGAGGGCTGCCGCGCGAAGCGCTGCTATTTTTCGCGGGAATGGCTAAGCGGAGTAGGCCGGGCGTCCGCCGGATATAGCTAGTGGTGGCCGAGGGCGCAGGGGTGCGAGGCGAGTCTGGGAAGAAAACCTTGACTTTTCCCGCCGGTGTGGGCCAGCGTGCTTTTCCCTAGCGCCGAGCCCCTAACGGCTCCTCAGCGCCTGGTTCGCCTTTGACCGCTGGCGGAAAAAGGTCCGAACCGCGATTTTCGCATCCCGAGGCGCGACCGAAGCCGTTGTTTCAAGCGCCGGCGCCGAAAAGTGGCTGGGGGCCTGTTGAAGCGCGGCCGAGATGCCCTTATATCGTTTCAGACACTTCTTGGCATGAATCAAATGACATGCCATCTACAGAGCAAAAGTGGCTGGTGCGTGCTTGCCTTCATATTTTAGGAGATATTTTTCAATCGAGCTCGCTTGCTTTGGGTTGCTCTCGCTGCAAGTCCATTATGAATCCAGTACCTAGACCAAGAAAACTGCGGTGAGTTTTTGTCTAAATAGTCTTCAAAAATGGTTGACGCCATGGGGAAGAGATAATCGATTTATAATATGTAGTGTCTACGCGGGCGACAACTTAATCATTTTTAGTGTCGCGGCGCTGTTTTTTCGTAAACATGAAACAAGATTTGTCTCGAATAAGAGTTACAGATGCTCACCTGCTGCTCCAACCTCCCGCTGTTCGACACGGCCTAGTGTTCGTGATTCCACGGCCGCCATTCTGCAGGCATCACCGCCAGGACGCCATGCGGAAGAGATCGGACACGCCACCATCTACCACTTCAGATCCGAAAAGGGGTTGGGGGAGGGTGCACGGATATGAACAGATGAACAAGGAGTGGTACGAATAGAGGTGCTTCACCGCTAGAATCAATGGAGTATACGACACTAACCGTGGATTGCTTCAGCTTCGGATCGTGGACGATTGATCCTGTAATTTCTAGACCATGAACAGCCGCAGTCCCTCTATTACTTCGATCCGAGAGGCATGGCCATGGTTGGAATCAATGCGTCCCAAAGACTATGCCATGATGCCATCTCGGCCGATCTGCTTGGATTCCATTGGCACCCACGACGGTGGTATGTTTCTTTGCCGTGGTTAAGACGAACGCAGTTTGGGGGCGAGGTCTTGTTGTTGGTTTGAAACACGGGCGACATGTCTATCATCTCTTTGATGGGATGCAACCATGTCAATATCCATGTAGACCGGCTAGTGACAGAGGCTATGGATTCTTCCTATGATAAACAAGAGCGCCCGTATGCCTTTCACATAATTTCAGTCCATCAAGGCTTACTATTCACCTAGCTCGCAAATCAAAACCGTGGTGCAGAGACCCGCACATATCCCAATGAGCTGCGATCGCTTGGATGGTCATGATAACCGGGTGTCTAGGCACCGGGACCTAAAAATCCTAACTCTTATGGATACCGATGTGCTACAATTTACACCAATATATAAGAAACCTGCCTCAAACATACATAGACCGATCCCTCAATGAATATATAAATACATATTATCTTTTCAAAGGCATGTATGTTGCTATCTCAACTTTCATTGTGACTGTAAGTTACAACTTACCTTAGGTAGATGCACCGCCAAAGTTGATGATAACATCTGCATTTTTTTATGATAGCAGCAAGTGCAAGCTGCTGTCGTTTTCGCTCCTCTTTAGCAAGGGTTATAATCTCTGTTTGTGTTTCTATCTTTAGCTTTTAGCAATTTGCTATTAAGCACCTGACAGAAAGAACAGAGCATATCAATAATTATCAAACTACATCGAATGAAATTACAGCTATTAGTCTTATCTAAATAGGATAAATTCCACACTAGATTGCTCCTTAACAGCTTGTGGATAGACATGTTTTCCTCGAATTACAGACAACTTATGAATTTGGAAATGAATGGTTACCTTCATTTCCTTGTGAATGTCTCCGACCAAGCTGCTATTATCCGTCAGCATGATTCGTCCCGTAAGATTAACTAGATCAAGAATACGCCTTTGGCTTAAGGGTGCCGATTTCAACAATGTGCCCATGCATGTAATGGTGAAGTTAGTAGAAAGCCGACTTATCATATGTATTCAATCAGGATAAAAAATAAAAAAATATTCAAGTGTAATCGGAGCAAGACATCATCAATAGATACCAAAACTACAGATTCAAGTGTAATCGAGCAAGACATCACCAATGGATACCAAAACTACAAAGACAACACATCTCCATAGCCACCGTAATGATAGTACAACACATTTGAAGAATGGAATGTTCATATACAGTGGTAAATTAAAGGATGCAATGTTCATACAACGGTAATGGGCATGCACGGTGGACAGGTCCGTCGCCTTGAACAGCGAGGTCGAGAGAATGATGACTCTCATTGTGTTCTCATTGAGCCCGACTCTCAGATGGCCTTGTGAAGCCCAAGATGCTCTACCAGGAGATCAAGCATCATTCTAACTGGGATCCTTCAAATTAGGTCTCTGTGGTAGGCAAACTGATACTTCAAATCATTGACAGAGTTTTGTTAGTCATATTTTTTTCTATTGGAGTATAAAGGAACTAACAAACATATAATATAAGAGCAGTTTAATCAATCTTAATTAGGTCTCTGTGGATGTTTAATCTCGAGCAAAATTTTAAATAAGGTAACATTAGTTCGTTAAATACACCTCTGTTGTTACAGCTATGCAAGTTTGGGCCTAAATACACCTCTGTTGACCACTATGTGAAACTTCAGTCAAAAAATTAAATTTAAAATGTTCTAAAGTGAATAAAAGAGGAATTGTTGCTTTTAGATCATGGGAAGAAACATATCCTTGTTTACTGTTGAACAAATAATATAGACGGAAAATGTAGAACCAATTTATGTATTCAAACTATGGATATCTTAAAAGCATCTTGGTGTGTGTGTGTGTGTGTGTATGTCACAAAATTTGAAGATGTTTCAAGGACAAGCAAATTTGACTATGTTCGACAATCCAGATTCCAAAGGTACCGTTAAATGCGGCCGTTTAGTGAAGATATACCTTGATCATTTACCGAAACCTCCGGACACAAGGAATACTTCAAAGATATTGGCTTTTAATGTCTTAATAAAATCAGCGTTGAGAAATCCTGCAGATACAAAATGTATAAACATGTCAATGAACCAGGAAAATGAACAAAGGCATATCCAACACAAAAATTACATCTATTGCAGGTTGAATAAATGATTAACACATAACACCTTGGAATTATTCTCAGAGCTAGAGATTTTAGGAAATCTCTAATTAACACACGAGGCAAATAAGTCAAAAGGGTTATTTTGTGGTTGCAGGCACGTAACGGCCTAAAGGTCAAGACTAAAGTAGTATAGGCAGATAGTATTTTAATGTCTCATTTAGTGTTATTAAAATGAACTTGTGGTGGTACTATTCTGAAATCGTGTTTTTACTGTGGCACCAAACCAATTTTGCATATACTCGTCTACTATTTTTCAGATTAGCTTAAAAGAGAAGCCGAGTAAAACCAATCAAGCATTCCTAAGAGCATTATTATATGTTCAAAGCAACACATATCTAACCATTCCAATACAAGAACAACAGAGTCGGGGAATCTTAGAAGATTCAATATAGGAATGCAAAAGTGGTAGTTAAATAGTGATTAACTTATGAAATTAACTTGGGGCTGGGACTTGTAAAACGTCACCTGGGTGGTCTCTTCTCCAAACAGTCCTCAACTTGGGACATAGATGGCTTACTTAAAGAGATCCAGGCAGCAAGAGCCTCATCAAATGGAACGGTCCCACATCGCCTCGAGAATAATAAGGCCAAGTAGTTTTTCGTAAGATATTATATGCTAAACAACTAACACATTCCGTAAATTGTGACAATTGCTTTGTCGTCCACTCCGGCAACCGCCCAAATTTCACGTAAATCAGCAAGCTCATCAATACCCTCATCCAAGCACACAAGGTTATCCACATCGAAGCACACCGCATTGGCACTGCCATGTCTCAAGAATCTCTGGGCATAAGCAGGGAAACCATTGCATAACCTAACATCTATGCTTCTTGGAGATGTGCACGGTTAACCCATAAAGGAATTCTCGGTGATTAGGAGTACTAACCTTTGGAGGGCTGGCGGGTTGCCAAACCAGAAGAGAAAGGGGCCTTGGAGACCTCCATTGCTGCTACCACGATAGATAAAGAGGTGGTGAGGAGTGGAGGCACTTGATCGAAACATGGAGGAAATTAAGTGTAAATGGCGGCTAGATGTTCTCCACAAAGATGGCACCCGCATCAATGAAATAATTTTAGAACCTTTAAAACCATATTTGGAACTAAGGATACCTAATATTTTGTAAGGTCGAGTCGTTGAGAGCAAGTTTACTATCATATTGACTCGAAACTATATGCAAATGTGCATGAAAACATCGCTGGTCTTGCATTGTCACTCCTCGCAAGATATAATCGGATGCTTGTCCATAAAGCTGATAACCAAATAATCCCATAATAGCTATATTTTAGTAAATAAACAAAATGCAACTCATCTAGATACACAACTTTAGACCAGTTGACGTGGATACATATTCGTAAACATAACATAGAAACAGATAGGAAGTATGGCTCGCCACGCATAAATGTGACTTCATCGATGGTGTTTGATTAGTGAATCTCATTTGGCACTATTATTCATTTAACAATGATTTTTGTCTAACACATCCGATGCTCATAGCCAGCAAGGTAGAACGGTGTAGTGTAGCCAAACAAATGAGAAAATATGGTAGTTCATGTAGTCTTAGAGCTTAGATTAGAGCAGAGAACCGTAAAATATGATAATTCATGCCGTAGTCTAATTCACCACCCAATGAGAGCTGATATCTATAGAGTTCAATCTCTGTAACAACCGCTCACATATTTCTTCTATATCCATTCCTCTCTGTTGAACGATTAGAATAGCAAACAAATAATTCTTGGGCATTGATATTAGTGACTTATTTGTTCACATGCATATATTGAAATCCAAAGAGAGCATAAAGGTAATATGTTATAGCATGTACTGCATCGCAAGTAACAAAAGAGTAGTCTCTTTCCTCTTTTCAACATAACACTCTACTTAACTGATGCACTTGGGCTAACAGGTACTTAAGAAAACACCAATGACTAATCATTTTGAAGTTAGCAGGGCTGAGTCCTACACATGGCTAGTCAAGTCCGCTTGCCAAGCTGAATGTTTCTTACAAATGCGGAAATATCCATAAAATTGCATCTCTCCTATTGTACTAAAATAATATTTTGTATATATCAGTGGCTTCAAAAGCTACGCATCAGCTTATCATTGGTCTGCTTTTATTCTAGATCATTATCCGTGATAAGAAAATGTTTCAAACATCACAATTGGAAAAAAGTCCTACTAACCTAATAAGAACTATATATACCGGAAATATTTATGAATTATATCAAAGAGCCCGTATGCTGCAACGGGACAGAAAAACACACGCCTAACCCAATAACCACGACTTGAGATCTTGATACGTAGATGTTCTTTATTTTAAAATGGCATCACATTTGTGTTTCCGACGATGGTCTCAATGCTCACACAACGAAAACGCATTTGAATGTGATCAGTCCTAAGGCGTCTCTCTCTCACACACATACACACACACACACAAACACACACACACACACATGCGCGCTCGCACGCACACAATCGCTGAGAATAAGATGAGAAAAATGTTGTTTTTTCCCGCGAGGTTTTTCAGAGTTGTGCATGCATGCTTATTAATGTTGTTTTCCCTCTCAATCTGGTTTTAATTTAATGTGTGTTTATTTGCAATTTGGATCACCGCCAGTGCGAAAAACAGACCGTGCACTATAGATTAATTTTGCATCCAAATTAATAGTTCAGAAATATTTAACAGCTAAAAGTAACAACATATTTGGATTCTACACATTTTTTAATCAAATTTCATATATAATATGTTAAAATCGGAGTTACGATTTAAAAGATATGGATAGTTTTGTTTTAGATAAATCATGGATTGATTAACCGAAAGGTCAGGGTTTTTTTTGTTAAAACACAAAAAAACGATTCGCATGACTTAAATATGGACGGCGGGTTGATTATCTAAAATCTCAGGGGGGTTTCTGAGAAAACTAAAAAAAGGTTCGATATGACTTAAAGATGGATTGCGGGTTGATTTCAACAAACTGCAGGAACTTTTTTGCAAATAAGGGTGACTTGACGCACGTAAACCCACCGTGTTTTATTATTAGGTAGAGACTATGACTAATCGTGACTACTTTTAGTATGAGACTGTAATAAAGAATAATAATTGTAGGTGATCCGATAGTGCACAAAGCAATTTCATTAAACATGGCTCGACCAGACATTCATACCTAACATCAACATGTTTAGTCATGGAAGGAAGCATCACATTTATATACACGCCAAGGGAAACCTAATTTTTGAGAACATGCATGTATTGAACTCTTCCTCGAAATAATATATGGAGTTAATTACACATGCACCGATTTAAGCTATCTCTTTTCCAGATTATATAGGATATTTTAACTTCTAGCAAAGAATCATGTGAAATAATACAAAGAAGATATGCTATATCAACGGAGGTAGAAATTAAGTAAAACCGTAAGAGTATACTCATAGTCTCGCACCATTATTTATGATTTATTAGTGCCAAATACAATAATATTCCAAGCAGACACCGCTTAATCTCTACACATCATAAAGTAAAAGCCAGGAAAAAACCTATGAGTGGTATACAATATGGAGAGAAACGACCTTGACATCTAAGAGAGACAGGATCATGTGTAGGTGCCACCTCCGAGTGTTGCCTCATTCTTAGGACAATTTTGATATGGATAATGTAAAACAATCAAATAGATACAATAGTTGGGAGACCCGCAGCTAGAGAAGTCCATCGTTCGCCCTTCCGCTTCCTACAGAAAGCAACAAATAAAAAATAAATGGTCATGGGATGTTGCCATATCGCTGCCGAAGCAAGAGGAAAAGATTGTCGTGGGCTTGCCTCGAACTTGCCGGGGACCTTACCCTTCTCCTTGTAGATTTAAGGTGACGAACCCAAACATGTGGTTCTGGCTGGTAGGGGATGCACACATCGTGGACAGGACCGTAGATGCCGTGGTTCGAGGACGAGCACGGTTAATCTCGGCGAGAATTCGAGGCGGAGCAGAGGTAGGACTGTGGTGTGTGAGCGAGCATGGTGATGTACCTGCAGAGTTGGAGACGCCATCCTCGTGGAAGGTGCCGGAAGATAAGGTATATCTGCTGCTACCCCGGGTTCATCAACTCCCATTCTCGCAAATGAAAAAGAACAATAAGCTCGCTCACAAAGGGAACAATTATTATTGATTATAACTCACTGAAAAAACAATGAGTGATGAATTCGCCTAAACCGGAACCATTTATTACCATGAGCCAATGCTGAACAATGTATATCAATACTAAGCTTTCATCGGGAAACATTAAGCACATTCCAGATCCACGTACCACCAAACAGAATAACTAAAGATGGGGGCACTTGATCGATTTGCATCGACGACTCGAGTCCGAACCACCAACAACGAGCGAAGGGAGATTTTCTTCGCTGCTCATACATCTAACAAATATGTAAACAAATTCAGGACCCCTGCTCATGACAGATTTGCCATCACCGCCTCCTTGAGCACCATGTTTTCCTGATTTGCCAAGAAAAAAGAGGTTCTTGTCGTGCATCACTATTCTCTAATTATAATCCTAGGCTATTTCCTACTCGAGACATTTATTTAGCGGCTACCGAAGCAAGCTCAGGCGCTTTAGCTCAAGCAAAGAATTAAGTGATGCAAACTAAAGGGAAACAAGGGTCATATTCTAAAGAAGTGGTACACAACAAAGGCAAAGATTATATATTTAACATAGACGATTTTTCTCGTAGCTAGGGTAGAGGAGAAATATTATATTTATTTGATTAAGTTTTAGAGAGGAGGGGCCATGAATTCTTCAAGCAGAATTCACCAATATATAAAATACAGTTTGAAGGTTTCCCAAGACATTGGTTATCTTGTTGCAAAAACTGGAACAGAGCAAGCACAAACTAAGGCAGAGAAAAAAGAACAATAGATATGCTACCTGCAGCTACAACAGCTTGTAGCATGGAGCCGATCACAAGATGGATGAGTTCACAAAGAGCGTGCAGGTAGAAGAGATTCGCTCAGCGGAAGGACCCCCGGCAGCGGCGTAAAAAGGATACCATTGGTTGTATGTAGCATCTCAATTCTTCTTTTGTGCTTGCTTTGTTTCGCCCTGTTTTTGTTGTTGCCCGCAGAAGCGCGGATTGCCATGCATCGCCTGCAGAAGCAATGGACAAACCAGAATGAATAACCAAGAATGTGAAGGTACACTGCAATGGGCGAGTGGATAAGAATCACTGACCAGAGTGGCACAAGCCTCTGAATCAAAGAAATTGGCTAGGCAGTGACCAGGATGATAAGAGAGGTGGCGCAACAGCCTACATCATCCTCAGGCTCTGCCCAGTTCCTACAAAACCATCAACAAGGTTATGAGGCCATGAAACCCAAAATTCTTTTGTCCTGCGAATTGACGACGCCTAATAACCATGAAACCTCATTCCTAGAAGAGGATCAACAATTAGAAAGCTAGATCTCAACAAAAACAACATAACATATTCTTCCATATCGAAGAACTAAGTTTGTTAATTCTCGAATCAATGATCTTCCAAAATCACTAAATCTCACACAAGAGCACTCACGACAAATCACTAAATCAAATGTGACGTGTTGATCCAACTCAAGACATATGTGCAATTGAATCATGGTAACAAAATTATCTTTTCATTTATATATGCAAGGCTCGCCCTATCTATTAGTTGCTTCTTCTGAATCCCCTCCTATCAAGTGCTTTCTCCGAATAAAACCACTATTATGTTTTCTCGCATCATATTGTACGGCACCGAACCAAGCAACTGGAATTAACAATGTAATGAGCCATTGCCCTTTAGTAAGGTAAATATCATCCCTACGACTATGACCAATAAAGCGTGCACCAAAGTAAACATCTATGAAGAATTGTACACACACTAAGAAAGGCACTAAGAAATTGCTAATACAAAAACCAAAATACTGATCCGACCTCGATCTCTAATTACAATTGCATCACACATTTGACAATATATTTCTACCAAGGATTATCTTTGTTTTGCATAATAAAGTAATTCTACACTTGGAATGTGTCGATACATCACCATATATTTTTATGCCAAGACAACGGTTCTCAATCCATTCGACAACAAACAATACCTAAAATGCATCAAACCTAAGTAAAATAAATGGGGGAGGGTGCTACCAACACCGAGGAAACCTCAAAGAAACCGAACCACCGCCGGCCGGAAAGGCGAGGCGTAATCAACACCAAGATCTGTACCTGCAAAACAAATTAGGCAAAGACACAAACAATAAATCAATTTTGATCCCCTGTCATGTGTTAAAACTTTCTAAAAGGGTAGGAACATCTATTTATTGGTGCACCAAATCACTACTAAAAAAGCCTGAATAACCAATGGTTCAACCATGTGCAAGTACCTAAGAGTAGGCTGCTTTATCATGGAAGGAGGCATTTCATCGGTAGACACGCAGAGCAGCCTGATTTTAGTCGAAGAACACCCGATATGGGACACGGTAACAACAATAAAAGAGGGAACAAATTAGCCATAGCGCATTTGTACTTCCATACACGCATACAAAAGAACACATGAATAAGGTCCGGAACTATACTCTAAATAATTCTATAGCTGCACGAAAACTTCCAGGAGAAAATTTTGAACCCAAGCACAATGCAAGCAGCAGGACTCATGTGGGGAGTTTGGGCTGTCATATGTGCCCCTGCCCTCTATCGTGACCGCCTATTTTCATCCATGGATTTTACCCTAGAACATAGTGGGGAGCTAGCAAGAAGTGTATGCTTCTAGATAAGCCCGGTGGCAAACGGGATATAGTCAAACACTATAAATGGTAAAATGGGTACTGTGGTAAAACCTACACATCCACTACAAAAATGACAAGAAGCTAGATAAATATGTGCATAAACTGATAATGCTTGACATAGTAAGAGATACATGTGTAGCTCGACACCAAGCCTCCGCCTGCTGCTATTAGCTCGGCTCACCGCCCCATGGGGCGCAGTGGTTGTGCTCACCCTCGTATGTCGCCTCTACCACCGAGCCGCCCTCCGCGCTTCTCCGCACTGCACCACCATGGATCGCACCAAGAAATCAGTGACATAGCACAAGCTTTTCAGACCAGACATTCACCGAGCCTCTACTTAATAGAGGCACTTCAAGTAAAACAACCGCCAACAAACAATAGAAGTAAACTAACTGCAAGACACTTTCGATCGAGGACACAAAAATGTTCAGCACACCAAAGATTCTGAACCTCTACTTAATATAGCCATTGTGGGCTTGTTAATCGTGGCATCACCAATCTGCTAGAGAGAACAATGAATGCAATGAAAGGCAGTGCAAACCGATACTTCCAAAGATATATATCAACAAATATGCACATAGCCATCATGGGCTTGGTAATCGTGGCATCACCAAACTGCCTGAGAGAACAATGTACACATATGGTTGTGCCTAGGTTTCGTGGGATTATAGCTCGAACTAATTTTCTGGAACTTTAATGATGTAGAATTCATCTTTTAATAATGGTGTAGACACGCTGCAGGCAAGCAAAGGACGGTAAACGAAAAGCATGCAGGATAGAGGAAGCATATGCACATAAATGGCTTGCTAAGAGCTAGATCATTTATCAAACCAGAATGATAGCACAACACATGGTAGTTTAGATGGTGCACTACGAGTAGACCACGTTGACGGAACCAGGAGTCGCTTGAGCCATAGTAGCAAGAATGAAGTCTCTCTTTAATAAGTGAAAAGGAACTTCTACATGAAAACAGTTTATCAGTTCCTATGAGAATCTAGTTTAACCCTAAATGCTCCCAAGAATCCTAAGAAACAACACATACATGGTAGCATGACATAGAATTTTTATTTCAAAGAGGCAAAGCATCAAGCATTTATAGAGAGATCAAAGTGCATAGCACAAAATGTTCTTTTTCCGGGCTCGTCACCAAGGAAGGTCAAAAGAAGAGCACGGGATGTAAGTAGAGATGACATGATCATATGGTTAATCAAAAGAGCAGTAAGCACAACAATCTAATCGAGCAAAAAATAAAAGAAAAAGGGCCCCAAAATCATTATACACTGCATTATTAATCATTGACAGAGTTTTCTCGGTCAGACTTTTTCTTTTTCTTTTGGAGTATAAAGGAACTAACAAACATATAATATAAGAGCAGTTTAATCAGTCTTAATTAGGTCTCTGCGAATGTTTACTCTCGACCAAATTTTAAATAATGTCACATTAATTCGGTTAATTTAGAATAATTAGAGAAACCACAGAACCAATTGGAGCTAGATATATGCACCAAAAAGGCCAGATTACCTATACTACAATCAAAAGTCTAGTAATCTGATTTGGTAGTGCTTATACATGAAAATATGTTTATCGACAGAAAAACTACATGATGCAAGATTTACACAATCCAATATTTTTGTATAGGGTCAGCACCAAAGAAACAATTCTGATGCAATCGAGATAAACAATTCCAATGTACTTGTTCATATGAAGTTGATTATGAGATAGGGTAACACGCATAACAAGAAGCATACCTCTTCTCAATCTGCACTTCGAGCCTAGTTACTTTTTGAGCCAATATATGCATCAATTCAGGATCCTCCACCGTATAAACCTGGTATCGTGAAGAAAGGCAAGAGTAAGCATACCTCTTCTCAACCTGCACTTGAGCCTAGATTATGTATCAATCTCAAAATGAAAACTGAAGCAATATACATTGGCATACCAGGAAGAAAGGCAACAATACCAAGCAGCAAATAGGCCATACACATGAGAGCTATCGGTATCCATGTGACCTTGAAACTGCATAAGGAAATATCATGCCAAAATTTATATATTGTCCGATACACAACAACCCTTAAATTCAATATCCCAACACAAGCATGAAGAACAGGTTGAGTTGAAAACCAACACACGCACCAAAGACTGCAGCTCAATATCCCAACGCCTCTTAAGAATTTTGTACTACTCTGATCCAAATGTGTTTCAAACTTGCTCAAATAGGTTGTTACTTATCTTTGGCTGGACAATACCGACTTATAGACAGTTATAAGCATCAAGTTTAAAAGAATCAGAAATCAACAAGTCCTTGGCTGATCTGTCAGTGCATACATGTATTTATTTTTTCAACAGTCTGCTTGCATTTGGGACAAAACTTCGAATTGGCTAGCATAAATATGTAATATATCTGCAGACATGCATCATTATTGTATGTATCTTTCAATTTTTCATAAAAGGAATTTGAAGGATAGAGCAAGAGCGGCCAAAAGAGTAGTCTAGAATCTACGTCGAATTTCGAACATAATTTTCCACACAAAGCCTTTCGTCATCTCCACCAAATCATGGTGTTCCTTCTTATTAAATCTTTTGTTCTTGTTCATGATGATTTCCTGCACTGATAGCATGATATATCTAATAAAATACAAATAGTCTATGTGAAGAAATAAACTGGGAATTAGAAGAAACAACAACTGAAAACTATGTCTTATGATTTGATAGCTTAAAAGGGATCCACTTCATGAGTTTGACACAAAGAACGTGATTAACATAGTCACAAAGGTTCGTCCACCAACCTTCTTCCTTCCAAAGAGACATGGAAATTAGTAGTCACCGATCTAGGATGAAGTGCGTAAAAGAAAGATGGAAAGGAGGGAGCACCTTTGATGAACACGGACATCCCGGGGCTTTAGCTTCCCTTGTTCTCGCTCTTGGCGGCACCACACCTCTTCCCGGCCGCAACCTGGATGAGCAACAATCAAGATAGAGCAGTACAAACGAACACATGTCAATGATGCTCGGGATAATGGATCATGATGGACTCAGTCCACATGAGGAGGAGCAGGGTGGGAGGGAGGGCGGGGGACCTCACCATGGTCGGGATCTCACGAGGAGGCGGCGCCGGCGGCGGGGTAGAAGGGCCTGGTTCTCATGGTTCCTGGTGCCGGATCGATGCACCGAAGGGCCTGGCACTGGTTGTGGAGAAGGAGGCGACCGTCGGGGCCCGGCTTGATGGAGGCGCGGATCCAGAAGCCCCGCCCGTGTCCGTGGTCGCAGCCGTGGTAGATCTGGCCGCCACCAAGGGAGAGGCCGGCGACAGGGGCAGGGAGAGGGAGAAGTTGAAGTCGCCGATGGAGCACTCACGGGCGGCGCGGCGAGTGCATGGTCGGCCACGACCACCTCGACCCGCTGGTATGGAGGGGGAGAAGGAGGGGAGGGGAGGGGAGGGCGAGTCGGCGAAGGCAGCTGGCGCGACGGCAGGGAGGGCGAGGGAACGGGCGGCGGTGGCAGGGAGGCGAGGGAACCGCTAGGGTTAGGAAAGTTGGGAGCAAAGAGGGGAGGGGGAGGAGGCGGGAGCCTGGGCAAGGTGGAGGGGAGAGGAGGCGGCGGCGAGGCGGGAGCTCGGGCGGGGCAAGGGAGGGGAGAGGAGGCGTGGCGGGAGGAGGAGCGGGCGCTGGGAGGAGAGGAGGCGGCGGGGCAGGGCGGGGAGAGGAGGCGGCGTCGAGGCGGGAGGAGCGGGGCGCGGGGGAGGAGAGGAAGCGGCGGCGAGGCGGGATGAGCGGGGCGCGGGGGAGGAGAGGAGGCGGCGACGAAAAGTGGGGAGGAGACGGCTAGGTCACCCACGGCCGCCTCCTTTTTATACCCTGACGCAGAATGATCAAAATACCCCGATGGGGGCACAGTATTTACATTTTGCTGCCATTACTATTCATTCCAAAGAAGGTTCATCTCAGATCCGACGGCGCAGATTCCTCCGCATCTTGATCGAATGGACGAGAACGCATCCAGAAATCACATCCAACGGCCCAGAATCACTGAGCTCTTAGGAGGCTCAGCCATCCATCCTTCTCTTATTTCTGGATAAGGTTAAAGGGACACATTAAGGCATGACAGATAATGCATCTGCTTAGCCCACCCATTTTAAAGTGGGACAAACGAACTAACCAATCAAGCTGCTTAAGTTAATAACAACTTAAGTTAATAACAAAAACATAGTAGAATTTTTTGTGTTAGGAAAAAAAGGCATAACCTGCAGCAAACAGGAAAAATGATCCAAGATAAGCCTTTACTTGAATCCATAAAATCTCATATAAAGCAAAGGTGGGTACGCTTAACCATGCACTTGATGAGTATTGAAGTTAAATGTGATCCAAACCATAACTTCTGAACTAATAAAAAAAGGAATTATCTTCGTATAGTTCCCCAGTACAAAAGAAAACTGAACAACTTAAACTTAAACATGGGTTTTACCTGTGCATCAAGAGCACTTTCCAACACCTGCGGTAGTAAACCGGCAGGATGCCCTAACCTCATCAACTTTGTCTTATGCCCTAACCTGAATTCAAGGGATGCTTTTCGTCTGATGGATCTGGCAACTCATAGGTATGTATGGGGAATTCAAAAGGTAAGCCAACTCAATATACAAAGGCGACATGTTTGCCTACAGGTACATGTTCCGCCATCAGATTTAGCTGTACCATGGCTAACATTATGCCCTTCTCACATTTTGGATACATGATTTTTTTAGAAAAGGAGGATGACCCCCGCCTCTGCATCTGGGAGATGCATACAATCATTTCATTGATTATTCTCGGGGACCTTACAAAGTAGTACAACAATATGCCTGAATCTGCCATCTTGGCAACATCTGCCGCTACTTCAATCCATATGATGAAGGGGTGCAAGCTAGGCCAAATACCCGCACATCACACCTAACCCTAACATCTAAAGCCAAGGCCCCAATCGAGCCACATACCGGTCCGGGCACAAACTGGTCTCGACGACTCACATGTGTCGTCGCTGCCATCTTCCGCTAGTCCATTTTCAGAGCAGATTGAGGTGCCAACCTTGGTAGGTGCCTCCGCCATCGACGCCACCATGACGCCAAACGACGACCTCCACCTATGTCGGGGATATACCCCGCGGTGTAAACCAGCCGGAAGTTAACCCGGCCGGACTTGGCGGTTTATTTGAGGTCCCGCTGGCACTTGGCGATATTCACCTGGTGACCCGCCTGCACCGGCAATTTACCAAAGAACTCCGCCAGACGTTGTAACTCATCGGTGACCCGGACGGGTCAGAGGAGCGACAAGACCTGGTGGCCCGTCTGGCGGTTCATGAAGGCCGTTCAACTATTGTGGGCCGGTTTAAGAGGAAATGCATAAGGAATATTTGTTTTACAAGGAGTTAAGACCCGGACTTGTATCCGGGTTTGTATTAGAGATAGACTAGTCCTAATCCTAATAGGACTCCACATGTAACCCGCCTTCAATGTATATAAGGAGGGCAGGGCTCCCCAAAGAGGGACAAGCTACAAGCAAGAAGAAACAATCTTAGGGCTAGACACAAAGAGGAGAGCCGGTTTTACGGCAACTCCCTCGTGATGATAATGAGACCTAGCCTCAAACAGCATGTAGGGTTTTTACCGGATGATGTTTCCCGGCCCGGTTGTCTAAATTCCTGTCTTGAGTTGCGTCTCTCAATTCCGCCAACCCCTCTCAAGCTACCACATAGATGCGTTGGCCTCGCGACTAAGTCCTGACATTAAGGACATCTGCCGTGACAAAACCATGACAGTTGGCGCCCACCGTGGGGCCTGCGCACGGTGGTGTTGAGTTCTTAGAGGGATCTTTTCTAGGGTTTGAGAAGTTTGCAATTTCCAGTTCGACAAAAAGCCGGCATGGAAAATTTCACATCAACCATGTTACACGTTGTCGTTGCTCGCATGCGATCTGTCCATGGCGCTTGGGTACGCCGAGTCCGAGACAATTTATTTACGGTGTTTTCTAATCCGAGGTCAACTGAGGATTGATCTTTGCTGCTACGCCGCCCTGTAAAGGTTGCTGGCTGACGAGATCAAATTTGAAGATTCCGCTGCGTGTCCGAGACTCCGATTACTAGCTGTACAAATCACTGCAACCTGTTTTTGCCAATTGAAGGCGTCACCCGATATTTGTATTCATGTTCGCTGCAACTCCCAAGAAATTGATCGGTCGTAACATTGCTGCTACTCCATCAGCCATAGCTACTGGTTCCGCACGTGAAGGCAAAAGTGACTCATCCATTGATCCATTAGCACGAGGAAAAGTCAAACCAACGGCAGTTCGGAGGAGGATTTGATCTCCGAGCCGTTTTCAGCCTCGCTGCGTGGCGACTCGAGCCGTCTCCAAACTCGCGCTAACTGCACCCATTTCTCCTTGGCCGTCATGGACACGAGTGTGGCCTCACCACCGGCTGCCTCCGGAGTCGACCGCCATCGCTGCAACGCCCGCCGCTGAGCCTCGTGTTGCTCCGCTGCGGTCGGCCTCCCTCGCCGCCGTGGGAGACGCCTGCTCAGCCGCCCTGTTCCACTTCTGCCTTGACTAAGGTTCGGCCGCTGCCACCAGAGTTGCTAAGCCTCTTGTTGGCTCCGGCTCCTGCACGCCCATGTCGAGGCGCCGGCCCTGAGCCCTCGAGCCCGGAGCCGCTGCCGTCGCTTGTCATCTCGGCCTCGTACCGCCCAGCCTGTGGGTCGCCGTCCGTCGGACTTCTGCAGAGTCGCCTTTGTCGGTTGCCGCCACAAACCGGCCGGGCGCCTTTACTCCTCCTTCCTCGTCCTACAATGAGTCGCCCACGGCCTCGTCCTCCAACGTCCGCGATTCTGAATCAAAGTTGCTACGACCTCGCCTTTACCCGGTCTCGACTTTGGCTGACCCGCCGTTGTTAGGTGTCGCTGCGCCTCCACGAACCGCCTTGCCGGCTTCTCCATGAGCCGCCCTAGCTGCCTTGTCACCGTCTGCCGTCGCGTCTGGCTGAGCTGCCCTCGAAACGGATTAACTTTTGCTGCAAACGCCATCGATCTCACAATCGCCAAACGGTTTCCACCGTAATCTCTCTTGCTGATTGGACATGCTACAAATCCCAAGGAATCAATTTGTAGTGCTTGTGTGATTCCCTTCGTGAAAGCCAAGAAAAGAGTTCATTTATCGAAGTACTGCTACATACTCCAACTAGTACTCCCGCCACGTAGAGGTAGTACTACTAGAGTATTATAGTTTATAAATATTTCAATGATTGGTGAGCACTGCATCCGCTGATCTATCAAGTTATCACATCAAGTCAACATGGTGTTAGATGTTGAACCATTGCCAAAATTGTGGGCGTCGTGAGCCGCCGTTGCCGCAGCTTGTTCCGGCTATCCATATCCACTGCTGAGCCGTCAGAGTCAGCAGATGTTCCGCCTTGAGCCGCCTGTGGTCACCGCTGAGCCGCGCCTCGAGTTGTCCTCCGCTACTCCACGAAAAACTGACCTATGCAGCCAGCCGCCATCTCGGCCGCGCCGCAAGTCTTAAATCGCCACTGTTGCTGCTTGAGTCGGCAACTCCCAGAGGCCGTTGCCACGAATACCTCGTTGCAATAAAAAGAGAGCACGAATGAATCACTGTTGAAATTATTGGAGGTGATCTACGGACGAAATGTATGACTCCGTCTATCATCGAGACAAATCAGGTGTTATCCCTCCTACATATTTAAAAGTACATTTTAATTCTTCTGAGCACTATTACACTTCCCTATTGGTGTTTTTATATACAGGAAAAATTCTTGTTATACTGCGGGTATAGAGCACACACTGGCAACGTTTTACAACGGCGTTTTCCTCCGTGTCACATTACCCGATGAACGGACGGCCGGTTCACGCGTCTGCACCGGTTTACAACGCTGGAGGACAACTTACTCGTCCGCACCGGTTTACATTGCCGCGGCGGTTCATCTCGCCTTGCCGCCAGCTGACTCGGCCATGATCGATTTCAGCTTCACCATGGTGATCATTAACCCCACGGTGCATATTAACCGCCTAACGACGTGAAATCCATCTAGTATATTTTTATATTATATATTGCTTTCTTTAAAAGAGCAATTACTCTGGCTTGCGATATTTTTTGGGGTGCAGGGCAAATGTGCATTACAAGAGCGATGGTCATATAAAGGATATCATGCATCGGACCCGCCGTAATGATCTATGAATGTATGTGCAAGCCACGGCCTCGGCAGTCCGGTCTACATCAACATACGGCCGACTCGCCTGCTCAAGGCCGGGCTTACAACGCCGCTGCCGGCTTCTCGCCCGCACCGGTTTACAACACCGGCGCCGCTCACCCGTCTGTGTCGGTTTACAACACCGACAAGAAGCTCACCCGTCTGCTACCGATTTACAACACCGCGGCCGACTCGCCCACGCCGTTTACAACGCCGCGGCCGACTCATCTGTCGCTGCCGCCTCGATACTACGGTCGTCTTTTCCGCTCGCCTCTTGCGGCTTGGTCTACATCAACATACCGGCCGCACTGTCTGCGTGAGCTGTTTATTAAGTATGAGCAAGTCACAGCTTGGGTAGCCCGGATTTCTTTCAACAAATTGGAGGCAATTTATCATATACTATCAACCACCGTCGCACTAGGTGGCTCAATGGGCAGGCGCACAAGTCGCCGCCACTACAGTTTGGTTAAACTTCAATCATCAGTTGAAGGAACCATTGGCCGAAAGTTCGACACGGCTCATACGGGATCATTTATAACCCGACGCAGTCACCTCAACCTTCAGGATTCACATCGCTATCAACACCAATGATATGCAAGTTATGCCGGTTTATATCACGATCAAATATGGAGAATCTCAAGTCAACTCCTCGAGTCACCTTGCTCGGGGCTACGATAATATGACTCCAAAGAATGTTGCCGGTTTTCGGTGAAGTCAAGAACCCTGTGATGTTGGAGGGAAAGATAACCCGGTCCCGGAGGCTATTACCATATGGATGAAAATTTCCGGTTTAGAAAGCATATAACAGTTACAAAATCCCAGTTCAATGAAGAAGTTCCGGGTCATCAAAAAGGATCCGGTTTACAATCCGGTTCAAGATAAATCTGTTCTCCCGCAAAGCTCGAGAAGCTCTCAAATCCGTATAAAAATGTCCGGTTCAAAAGGAATTAACTTCTCGTAAGTTCGAAGTTTAAAGGCCGTTAGAAAATTTCCTACCGAAAATGAAGATTCCGGTTTAAAATCCGGTTCAAGGGAAAGATGTCTCCCACAAAGCTTTGAGGCTCTCAATATCCGGTTTAACATCCGGTTCAAGAAGGATTTATCTCTTGCAAAAAGTTAAAGGGTGCCAAAGAGGACCTGCTGCCTTGATGCACGGTTCAAACATGGGTATCATGCCTTATTGGCTTATCATATTATTGATCACTTGGGGGCTTGGTCGTATCCGAACCATAGCCACGCCTCTTGATCGGCCTAGTGCCACAACATCACTTGGGGCTTGGTCGTGTCCGAACCAAAGTGTAACACCTTTTGATAGGCGAAAGCCACCAGATCACTTGGGGACATGGTCAAGTCTGAACCAACACGCCTCTTGATCGGCCTAAGGCCATAGAGTCACTTGGGGCTTGGTCGAACCCGAACCATTGCCACGCCACTTGATCGGCATAATGCCACGGTTTCAGCTTGGGGACCTGGCTGACTTGAACCATAGCTACACCTTATTGGGAGCTTGGTCGTGTCCGACCATGGTAACACCATCTGATCGGCTCAGTAAAGCCTCTTTTTGCAAACGGTTTTATCATTGCCTTTGCTTCCATATTTTTCCATAACTGTTATTTGATTTTTGTTGCGCTTTTAAACCGACATTGTTAATCCGGTTCAAACTGTCAATTATAAATTGACGGAACACGGTCAAATCCTAATCCGGAGACTATCTGCCCGGTTTGATTTTACGTTACCATCTTATTATGGAGTAAACCGTGTTCATTAACCCGGCTTGACTTTCAATTACAAATTGTCAAGACATGATCAAATCATAATCCGAGACTATCCGCCCGTCTGGTTTGACTACGAAGTCGCCAAAGATATATATGGTTAAACCGGTGTTTATCACAACCCGGTACAGTTTTATCATAAACCGACACAGTATGAAAGGAGTTATCATTACTCAAGATTGGGGTTATCACCCTTACTACAAAAAGTTGGTAAACCAATGATGTGATTCAATGTCACAGGTATGATATATTTCATTGATTATTCTTAAGTACAGCCTTGGTTATAAACCTGGGTTATATGTTGGGCATTATGATTCGTCAAGCGGTAAACCGCCAGACACTTTAAACTTGTTGTATGCAGAGACAAAGTTGAATAAAGCATGATGATAAATTATCCGTGTTTATTAAACCGCCTGGCTTTAAGATGATAAGTTGCCAAGATATGATGAGAAATTATCCGTGTTTGTTAACCCGGCCTGGCTTTGGACTATAAGTCGCCAAGACATATTTGGATTGGCGCCATTGGAATCATGCGCTTATAAATCATTGGGTTATGTTATTCAAATAGCCAAACTTGGCTGAATTTTCATTATGATATTGAATGAATAAGGTTTTTCATACCAGATTATATTATCTTGAAAAGCTAACATGGCTAGATTTTTATTATGGTTATTAATAACCAATATTATGATTGAGGTTTTCAAAGTCGCTTCAAATAAGAATGGCTATTATTTCATCAATGGGTATGATTTATTCTACAATGGAGGAATAGTCCCGAGTCGCCGCAGCTTACGACTCGGCACTTGGAGGCTACATTATTTAAGTTGAGATTACATCAAATATGCAAGTCTCATGTCGCTGCAAGCATGCACCATGACACTTGGGGGCTAATGCAAAGTAATTTTCTGCTCATATTATTGAAGACCCGACTCATCACATTATAATGAGTCGGCCCTTGGGGCTACCAATTGCTCCTGTCAATAGTTGAAGGTACAAAACTTTTATTCATTATATTGAAAGGTCCACCGCTTCGGTTGGTAAAAGCACAAGGATCTTAACCTTGTGGATGTGGATTCACGTACCATGATGGGGGGGTTACATCATATGATGTTATTTTCATTGAAGTATTCCCAGCTCAATATTATCTTCGAGCCGGCCCTTGGGGACTACACATCATTGCATAATGACCCGGTGAAAGGACATGCGGTGCCCCATGTGTGGTTTTGGTAATTGATGACATTCTCTATGGACTAATGGTTGCCTTGAGTTTATTTGAAGGTTTTGTCCATAGGCTTTTCTTGGAGTACATGTGTTGGTTTCAAGGAGAGTTTTGTGTCGACCAAGGTGCTATTCAAGGAATTATCCAAAGATTGGTCATGTGAGTGTTGAGCTTATTGCAAGCATGTCTTGAAGAATAAAATTGTGTGATCATTCATGTCCACCTTCAAGACATCATCCAAATGAAGAGAGTTGGAAAGATTCAACACACAAAGCGCATAAGATGTACAGAGGGATCAAGTGATCCCATGGTATGGTAAGCATTGTCCATTACGCTTTGTGTACTAACCCATGGTCTTCGTGAGAGTTCTTTGTGGGGTTAGGTTGCGGTGTGCAAGTTCAAGTAATGCATCACGAAGAGATCAAGTGCTTGAAGCTTGCCGTCCATTGTGGTGACAATGGACTTGTGAAGAGGGGTGTTGGGCTGCACACAAAAGAGGCCTTTGCGGTTACAAGGGTTAACCGTTGGGGTATCAAACGGACTCCAAATGGCACGAAACTTGACAGGCGGTCTACCAGTGGTATACCAAGGCCGCTTGGCAAACCTCGGTCCATTCCGAGACCGTTTAACACCCGCACACGAAAAGAGGTAAAAGAGGGCGCCGGGAGACATATGAGTGCCAGATTGCAAAACGGACAACGGGGAAAATGCTCGGATGCATGAGACGGACACGTATGCAAAATGAAATGCACATGATGACATGATATGAAATGCATATGATGACATGGCAAAGAGCAAGCACATGACATGGCAAAGACGACGAATAACTGGCAGACACCTGGCGCATCGAATCCGGGGCGTTACAACACTCCTCCACTAACAAGAGATCTCGTCCCGAGATCTTAGGACCGAGACAGAAGGGAAAAAGGGAAGAGGTGAAGCAAGAACTCAAGAGAAGAAGCAAAGAATCGAGAGCATTCGAGAATAAGAGAGGAACGACGAGAATGACAAGAATCGAAAGATCACGGAATCAGATAGACTATGAAACCACTCCGGTTAGAACGAGATAAGAAACGAATATGGCTGAAAGGATTTATGCAGCACTCCGGCTGAACATGGAAGGAGTTGGAACTGAGTTTGGCAAAATGGAACGATAGTTGACGAGAGGAACAACACAATGCCTCCGGAAGAATTGAAAGAATTGAATGAAAAGAACTTAGAAGGAAGGATTGAACGGAGTTGTTGAAAAAAATCACCACCGAAAAGAATAAGATTGTTGTGGACTAATGGATAACCTCTCAAAATTATGAGGTGATAACCAACCACAAGCAGAAAAGATTAAATAGCCGAGAAGAACGAAGAAATGCAAAACTCCACTTCAAAATAATACGGAGATTTAATTGCACTTCGAGATGCAAGAAGAAAAGGTACTTGAATTCCTCCAAAAGAATCTTGATGAACACTTGAAGAATGAATTAAATCATGACGAACCACCGTGAAGAACTCCGGTAACAAAAGGATGATGAGATACAATTGAAGGATGGAAAGAACAAGGATTAAGTCTTGCGGTGATTTAGATGGAGCTTCGCAACGATAATGCGGAAAACTTGGAACTCCGGAAAAGAAAAGATGAAAACACTTGGAAGTAGAATTTATTCCTCAAGAACAAACTCCGAATAAAAAGATTAATCACTTTGATGAAATAAGAATAAGATTTATTGTATGCTTATCCTTCATCAAATTAAATTGATGACAAGCAATGGATTTTGCATACTACTTATTCTTCTTGAAAAAGAATTGAGAAGTGACATATCACAAACTTGAGAAGGTCTTCATGAACCACCGGTAGGATTGAAAAGAACGAATGGATTAATATGATAAACAAGGAAAAGAATCTTGAACGAACCACCGTAAGAATTTGGAAATGACTGATGAAAGAGAATGAATCACCGGAAGAATTAGAAGAACCGATAAGCTAGAGGGGATTTAGATGCAAAAGAACAAAGAGATCATGAGCTGATTAAAGAACACTTGAACGAGGCACCGTGATAAATAGAGAACGATAATCGAATGATGGCCTCCGGTGAAAAGAAATGGAAAAACAACTCTGACATACTCCGAATGGGTAAGAAAGAATATCTGACAAACGGAATAATATGAGAGGATAACATGAAGCTAGAACCATGAAACTTCGAGAGAACGGGCAAGATTTAGAGGAAACACTCTTCTTCAATCTTCAAATGATGACGAGAAACACCACCAAAATTTGTTGAGACACTCCGGGGAAACGAAAGGCGAAGAGGTTGAGCCAACAATGAAAATGATTTGGAATCCATCTTGGAAAAGGCATGTGACTGATGTGATCCATTCTTACATCACACTTGAAAAGAATTGGGAATAGCTCCGGGGAAATTAAAAGAGTCAGGTAAGATCCTGGGAAAGACCTGTGGGTTAGGGCCCACTAAAAGAAAACACCGTTGGAAAGGGATGTTGAACAGATAGATGATGCACCGGAAGAACTGAAATATTTGGTAGGTGACAACCTCGAATTAATTGGAACACGCACGAATCTCCTGAGATGTCTTTGGAACTCCGGAATGATTGAATGGCGAGAGGCAAATGAGCAAGGAGAACACTTGATCCAAGGAAAGAATATAATCACTACCGAAAATTATAATTGAATCCACCGGAGAAGAAAGGGATGAAGAATGACGAACGAGACGAGAATTCACCGGTTGAAATGATTGAGGGAAGACTGAAGAGACTCCGTACGAATGAAATTGATGGTCGAAACAGACTCAAACTCCGGGAAGAAAAAGGGTGGGAGGGCGGGAAAACAAAGACAACTTGGAAGGGGAACCGACGAATATCTTGAAGATAAAACACCGGTTGAAATCATTGAGGAAAGAAAGCAAAGACTTCGCACGAGTAGGATGGATACTCGATTACGGACTCCGGTTCCGAGAAGAAGAAGGGTGGGCGGGTGGGAAAAACAAAGACAACTTCGGACAGGGAAAAACAACGACGTCGGAGGAAGAACTGAGGATTGATCTCGCGAAAGACAAAGAGGTTCGAGTCGACTGGACGACAAGTGCACCGGACAAAAGAGGATCGACAACTTACGAAACTAACCACGTGATCCTAAAGAAAAATTTGAAAGGGAAGAGGAATAATTCAAAACACCTACGTCAGGATTCCTTACCAGAGCGACGAAGGGCTGAGAAGTAAAATAATTCCGACTCTCCGATATAACTAGACCCCGAAAACCAGTTTCTTCTAGACTCAACAACGGCCAAACTACACGATCAATCAAGGGGGCTCCTAAGGTCGGCCGAGGCTCTGATACCAACTTGTCACGCCCAATATGCAACCCTATCCAAAAGGAACTCGAAGGTCCCACCAAGGATAGACCCATAGACATCAAACGCTTTTGCAAGGTGGATATCATTACATCAACATTACATAATAGATGGGGATACATACATAAGGCATACAATGCCACACGAATACAACATCACATCATATACAAGATCAACATCCGTCTACGGATGAAACATAAACAAAAACTCAAACAATATCCACCCTGCTAGCCCAGGGCTGCCGACCTGGAACCTATCCCCTGATCGAAGAAGCAGAAGAAGAACTCAAGACAAGCAAGCATCGCGCTCGCTTCATGATCATCGCACAACCTGTACCTGCAACTGTTGGTGTAGTAATCTGTGAGCCACGAGGACTCAGCAATCCCATTGCCATGGGTTTCAAGACTAGCAAAGCTTAATGGGAAAGGAAGGGGTAAAGTGGTGAGGTTGCAGCAGCGGCTAAGCATATATGGTGGCTAACATACGCAAATGAGAGCGAGAAGAGAAACAAAGGAACGGTCGTCAACTAGTAATGATCAAGAAGTGATCCTGAACTCCTACTTACGCCGACATAACCCAGAAACCGTGTTCTCCTCTCGATCAACCCCGAAAAGAGACACTCACGGTTACACACACGGTTGGTGTATTTTAGAAGAGTTTGCTTCAAGTTTACTACAACCGGATATTAACGAATTCCCATCTGCCACATAACCGCGGGCACGGCTTTCGAAAGTTCAAACCTCGCAGGGTGTCCCAACTTAGCCATGATAAGCTCTCGCGATCAATGAAGGATATTCCTTCTCCCGGAAGACCCGATCAGTCTTGGAATCCGGCTACAAGACATTTCGACAGTAATAAAACAAGAACAGCAAGACCGCTTGATGCGCCGACAATCCCGATAGGAGCTGCACATATCTCGTTCTCAGGGCAACACCGGATAAGCGGAGCGTACAGGTACTGACGTAACCCAAGTTGCCAAGGGATGGTCCCAAGACGGTGCTCTAGTTTGGACCAACACTTAGACAAGCATTGGCCCCGGGGGGCTGAATAAAGATGACCCTCGGGCTGGCCGACCCAAGGGAAAGGTAGGTGGTGGTGAGGCAAATGGTAAAACCAAGGTTGGGCCTTGCTGGAGGAGTCTTATTCAAAGCGAACTGTCAAGGGGGTCCCATAAATCACCCAACCGCGTTAGGGACGCAAAATCCGGGAACATAATACCGATATGACGGAAACTAGAGGCGGCAAGAGTGGAAGAAAACACCAGGCATAAGGCCGAGCCTTCCACCTTTACCAAGTATATAGATGCATTAATAATATAAGAGATATTGTGATATCCCAACAATAAACATAATCCAACAAGGAGCAATCTTTATCTTCACCTGCAACTAGCAACGCTATAAGAGGGGCTGAGCAAAAGGGGTAACATAGCCAAACAACGATTCGCTAGGAAGAGTGACAAAGGTTAGGGGCTATCATGCAATTTGGGAGGCTTGAGCAGCAAGTGGTAGGTAACGCAGCATAGCGATAGAACGAAGCAACTAGCATAGCAATGATAGTAATGAGATCCAAGGTGACAGTTATCTTGCCTGAAATCCCGCAAGGAAGAAGAATGAGTCCATGAAGAAGATGAAGCCACGAAGAAGAACCAAGCGTAGACAAACGAATCCTCACGCTGCAATAAACGGGAACTATCGAGAGAAGCACACAACAAGGTAAACACACCACACATGAACAAGGCATGATACTCAAACAAGTATGATGCATGGCAATGCTACATGAAACTAGTCATGTCAAGAGATGATGCAAACAAGGACAACACATCAAAGCAAGTTTAAATGAGGCCGGAAACGACATATAACAATTCCTAGAAGTCCTCATATGCAAATTTCGAAATTGGTCCAGATCTGAATAACTTTATGTTCAAGTTGTTAAACAGCACGTTAAGATGCACCACGATGATCTACACGAAATTCTAGTCAATTTACATATAAAGTTCATTAGATTCGGAGCTACGGCCTAGAAGATATGAGCACAACAAGTTAAACATGACATTGGTGCAAAATGCATACAAACATCAAGCAAACACCTCAAATCAAGGATACAACATGATAATATGAAACCACATGCAAAATCAAGCAAGTTTCATATATAGCATGCTCAAAACGGAACAACAGTCCAACACATACACCCTATACAAGACATAACAACAATCTGTCCAAAACAGCAACCAGGCATCTTGCAAGCATCAAAACAACATGCTACAGGACATCAACATGAAAACAAAAGGCATGGACATGATTTACAGGTAAAGCATTACAAAACATGAACAATGAGCTATCTCCAGAAATCAATAGAACAAGCTCAAAAGGACATGGCAAGATTGCAAATAATAACAGGTTCACAGACTTGGTGGAATTCACAGGTCATGGCAGAAATAACATCAGGTTACCAAGTTTAGAGCTATCAAACAATATGTTACAGCAAGATATCAAGTCAAACTAGAGCATGTCATGAATCTACCCAAAGTATATAACAAAAGTACCTTAGTGACCATAAGCCAAAATGGATCAGAAAATACAGTTGCAAGCATGTGAATACAGCAAAAACATAAACAGACTCAGACTTGGTGAAAAACTGGAGCATGGCATAAACAGATAACAAGTAGGCATGTTTACGAGCTCGATGCACTCACTACGAGCCATTGCATGACAAGATAAGCATAGCACCAGCAAGAAAACATGTTTATGAAACTAAACATGGCAAGAACAAGTTTATAGCATGCAAGGATCTACTACAACAACCTTGGCAAAATTGAATAACTTGTAAAAAATCTGCCAGAAACATTTTATGGCAAAAGTAGAGCATGAAAATGGCATGATACACTACTCCATAATTTCAAACAAGGGCATGGACGATAGAGCATAACCATATGTCCAAAACATTATTACTGAAGTATCTCAAAATATGCATGGATCTCTCTCAGAGCATCAAGTTTACATGGCATAGAAATAACAGCAGAACAGGGACTAAAATCAGCAACATCACGAAGCCTAGTTTGCATGCTTGTTCTAATCACCATATAACTCACAAAAATACATGGCAAGCACCTATGTAAATATGGCATGACATAGATCAAAGCTCATGTAGGCATCAACCTCATAGGATGCGCACATCAAACATGGAAAAAATGACAAATGAGCATGTTATAACAGTTTCAGCAGGTTAACATCACATAGCACTCTTGCAACGATGATTCAGGCATCAAGATGAACTCAAATGAACATGATACAATGGAACAAAATGAAGAGCATCTCATGGCTAACAATATGACATATTACACGCACAAAATGGAGCTACATGCACAGAGTTATGATGCGATGAACATGGCATGATAATGATAGAATTTCGGGACTTAGCAGTTTTCTGAAAAAAACAGACGGGCGACGAAATGCGAAAAGACGCCCAGGGCGCGGGATAGGGGGGCGGCGTTCACCTTGCGGCCCAGAGGGCTGGCTCGGTGTTGGGCTGGACCGTGAGGAGGCTGGCCTGCTTGGGCTGGTGGAGAGGCGACGCGGGCCGGGGCTGGAGCGGCTTGCGGGGCCCACGTGGCCCACGCGGTCAACGCGCTCGGGCGCACGGTCCCGAGCAGGAGGCGGAGCAGGACGCCAGCGAGGAGGCCATGGTCGGCGACAGCAGGGAAGATCGCCGGATCCGGGGGGAGACCGACGGGAATGGATGGGTTCGGGCGCGGGGGCGCCAGATCTGGCCTCAGGCGAGGTTGCCGCGCTCCGGCGACGAGATCCGAGACGGGCGCCGGCGAGCTCCTGCGAAGGAAGAGGCCGACAGGGCGGTTAGCGAGGGGAGAGAGAAAGAGGAAGAGAGAGGAAGGCGAGGGCGGCACTGGCCTGCGGGGTGGACCGGGCGGCGCCGGCGAGGCGGCTGGGAGAGCCAGCCGGGCGAGGGAGGCGGCGGAGTCGGGCTCATGTGTGCTGGAGCCGATCGGGCAAGCGGGAGGCGCTGGGAGGCTCGGCTGACATGTGAGCTCGGGCGGGCCAGCACAGGCCAGCCGGGCCAGCGACGTGAGGAGGCCGGAGGCCAGGTGGCGCGGTGTGGTTGGCTGCGGGCGGCGGCGCGATCTCCTCCGGTAGGAAACGGACATGTCCGGCGACGGAGGTAGGTGGAGGCTAGGGTTTGGACCCGAAATTTCGGAGGGGAAGGTCTATTTATAGATAGAGGGAGCTAGGAGAGTCCAAATAAGGAGCGGTTTTCGCCCACACGATCGTGATCGAACGACCGAGAGCATGGAAGAGACTTAGATGGGTTTTTGGGCTGCTTTAGAGGGGTGTTGGGCTGCACACAAAAGAGGCCTTTGCGGTTACAACGGTTAACCGTTGGGGTATCAAACGGACTCCAAATGGCACGAAACTTGACAGGCGGTCTACCGGTGGTATACCAAGGCCGCTTGGGAAACCTTGGTCCATTCCGAGACCGTTTAACACCCGCACATGAAAAGAGGTAAAAGAGGGCGCCGGGAGACATAGGAGTGCCGGATTGCAAAACGGACAACGGGAAAAATGCTCGGATGCATGAGACGAACACGTATGCAAAATGAAATGCACATGATGACATGATATGAAATGCATATGATGACATGGCAAAGAGAGACACGCAAGCACATGACATGGCAAAGACGACAAATAACTGGCGTACACACAGGCGCGCCGAATCCGGGGCGTTACACATATCATCTCCACCGTTTTCACTGGATACAACCCTACTTGGACATGGTACATTTAGCGGACCCAATCCTTTTTGGACCTGGTACATTCAGCAGAAACAGCCTTACTCGGACCTAGTACATTCACCCGACTAAGCCTTACTTGGACCTATTACATTCACCCAACACAACCATACATGGACCTTTTACATTCACCCGACTCAACCTTACTTGGACCTGGTAAATTCACCCAGTATAACCATACTTAGACCTGGTACATTCATCGGACACAACCTTACTTGGACCTGGTACATTCACCCGGCTGAACCTTATTTGGACTTGGTACATTCACCCAACACAACCATAGATGAACCTGGCACACTCACCCGACTCAACCATACTTGGACCTGGTACATTCACCCGACAACCATACTTGGACATGTTACATTCAGCGGACACAATCCCACTTGCACCTGGTACATTCAACCGACGCAACAATACTCGGACCTGGTACGTTTAGCCGACACAACCCTTCTTAGACCTGGTACATTCAATAGACACAATCTTACTTGAACCTAGTACATTCACCCGACTGAACCTTACTTGGGCCTGGTACAGTCACCCGATACAACTAGGGTTGGAAGAGGTAGTCAACTAGAGGTAGGAGACACCCTTTTATAGCTGTGGACAAAATCCAACCGTTATCCACTAATCCAGCCCGCGACATGCGGTACTACCGCTCCAGAAACGCGGTACTACCCCAAGGCCACGCGGTACTACCGTGAGGGACCATGGTACTACCGCCGCGATGTGAGGCTAGAACATGCCTGATCGAGAGCAAGATTTCCGCGAAAGGCCAGATTACCGCTCCCCCTTGCGGTACTACTGCAACGCAGGAAAGTCCTAGCCTGGGAAGGGCGCGGATGAATAAAATTACATCCGTGCCTACTTCCGCTGGAAATCAATCGATGCAAAAATCCGCCACGGTACTACCGCTGGGGAGCGGTACTACCGCATGGTAGCTGAACCAGGCCGCGCGCGGTACTACCGTGCACGAAGTGCGGTACTACCGCGGAGGCGCGGATGTAAAAAATTACATCTGCCCCTACTACTGCGATGCAGCGACACTTGGCCTGGGAGCCATGGTACTACGGCCCAGAGGAGCAGTACTACCGTGGGCTCCTGCTGTACTACCGTGCCGTGGCACGGTACTACCGCAGGTGCCTGCGGTACTACCGCTCCAGAGAGCAGTACTACTGCAAGCACAGCAACAGAAGCCAGGACAATCGCATAGAGGATAAACGGGGATGCTCCAATGTGCAAGGAAAAGGTGGAGACAAGGAAGGAAACGTGTACGTGATGATTCCAACCGAACCTTTCCGACGCGGACCCCCTCTTAATAATACGGCTCTCCTACGACTCAAATCCACCAAAAGAAACGTGAAAAACGCCGTCTTCAATAGTCTTCGAGGGCACCGAACCGTCTTGTGCCCTAGCGATGAAGCGTCACGAGAAACTCAAGGCACACGATTAGTCCGCAAAAGCATTGTCATCAATCACCAAAACAACTTAGGGATAAATATGCCCTTACACTCGAGACACGGAGGTTAAAAGGATTATGTTGACGGACACAAGCCTCTTGGATTAGCAAGCAAAGTTCAAGTGGCGCGTTGCGTTAAGGGGAGCGCCGGGGTGGATTCACCATGCCTATTTTGTGCCGATAGGCGGACGGACGGGCGTCTAGTTTGAAATTCGCTAGAGCACTGGCATTGAACATGCCCAGATACCGGAACTCGACGTGCGCGGCGCTCTTGAACGGCACATCGCTTTAATGTCGGCTCCAGTAAAATGTCACGTCGCACCTACATGTATGCGGTGTTGAAACTCTGTAGTGGTGCTGACCGACATTAATGTGCGACAACTGCTTCCCCTGGGGGAGCACACGGACGCTAGCACATGAGAGGCTTTGGATATGTTCAAGGTATCAGATGTTTACGCAACAGTGATTCCGACGTCTGCAGAGCCCTCTTGTCTTACTTCCAGGTCTCTAGATAGAAGTCGTGTGGACGTAGGAGATGTTTCTAGGGTCCCATTTAAAAATGCCCTAAAACCGTGTAGAGAAATCTATGAACACAAAAATATTGTTCATATTGTCCCAGGAATAAGTTACACTGTAACATTGTCCCGGGAACAGCAGTAGCACCTGTACCAGGTACGTATGCCCCTAGCAGGAGTTTGAGGTACAACCACGATGACAACATGCCGGTCGGTGTTCCAGGTACATGTCCCGCCATGCTTTGTGGTGTGGCAGCGCGTCCCAGGTGCATGTTCATCGCGCCGTGCCACACTACTTGCTGCTCATCACGGCGGGGCCCATACGAGCCACTTGATTTGTTGAGTATTTAATTTGGTGTTGCCATTATGATGTCTAGTCTTCTTTGTCGGCATGCGACCGTTCTTTGTTATCATATCTTCATGTAAATAAATGCGTCTTGAGAGTAAACCGTGGCAGACTTATAATCGGAGGAATTAGTCAATGATCCAAACTGGGATGTAGTGATCGACTGATCGTGGTGATGTTTGAAATATGGGGCAAATACATCTCAATTGACAAAACATTTTAATTCTTTTAAAAAGAGTCAAAACTTTCTTAAACCTTTTTCTGACAAACACGGCCTAGCGTTTTACTCATGTAAAAAGGTTCGTGGACTAATGACTCTCGTGCTTTCCTCGTGAAATAAAAAAAAGGCACAAGTCCAAAAGATGTGAATACTAACCCTTTATATAGTATTATCGATTTTGGTTTTTCATCCGTAATACCACGGTAGTCATTCTTTTCTTGGATCTTTCATGTGGCGGAGCCACATCCACGCCTTGCACTCTGTTTTGTAGGGATTTTTTATTTCTATTTGTCTAGTTTACCCTGCACACCACAAGCACAAAGAGACAACGACAAAGCTAATGTTTACAATATAAATGCCAAGCGATTTCCAAGCATGAAAGAATCCAAACGCTTTTAAGATGGCCCTCTTTCCGCCTATGATGTAAGAGGAGTATTTGATCTCAACCGGTCAACAAAGAAGTCTGGACATGTAAACTTTCTCAACTATGGCAATTTACTTTGCTAAAAGGAAATCTTTTGAATGGATCAATCATTCTTTCGCCCATATCGGTATAAATTCTCATGATTCGTCACATACATCAGACTTATTTTTGGAAGAAGAAAATATATTCTTCCATAGAGACCTGTCATTTCTTGAAAGTATAGTTAATTGTCATTCTCCAAGAACCATCGTGATACGACTTTTTCACACTTTAAATTATCATATATTATTTGTATCAGCTCAAGAAATGATCATCAAAAAAGGTTGGGAAATAAAGTAAAAGATGTCTAAATGTTAGTAGTTTTGACAAATATGCTATCCGGTTTACATGTATGTATTTTACAAACCTTTTGGCACTTAATCAAAATGGGCAAGAAAAATAGAGCTCAATTTGTGAGGATGTAACAGAGCTAAAAGTGGAAGATAAACAGGTTGCAAGTAGTATAATGATATTTCTTTCCTTTTATTGTCTGACTTTAAGATGTAATCATTTACTAGTTCCTTATTTATGTAAAGTGCAAAGTCTATATTGACCTTGTAAAGGAATTAATGATTCTTACCTCCCAAGAGGTAAGACAGATTCCACCCATTCGACCGGGAAAATTGACGGCTCATATTAACTTGGACCATCTTAAATTTGCTCATCACGAAACGGGGCAACAAGATGTATTTCTCTTGAACCTTCAAGCATGTCGCTATGTATCTGACCTGGCACTAGCAAACAATTTCGTGCATCAGCTGGTAAGAGCATCTCCAATAGCTTGTCTATATGAATGTTTATACTCGTTTTCCACGACGTGAGCCCAAAATAGGCGTCCAACATCTTGTCTATATGGTCGTCCAAATATTCACATCCTCTAAATCGACCTCGACAATGTCCACGCCTGGACAATGTGAAGGTGTTGTCTAAACTCAGCTGCAGTCATGATTTCTTCCTCTCCCCAACGACGGCCCATCTGTCATGGTCCCTGTATATATACGTTCTGATGCAAAACAGAATGTGTATATGAGGAAAATTTTTTAGACCATTGTCTATATGAATATATAGACATCCAAATATACACATGCTGTTGGAGATGCCCGCCCATTTCCCCACCTGGATTTTCCACAAAGAATTCTGAATCCATTCCCCCAAGCGTATAGGTTAGGGCATCTCCAGCCGTTGGCCCCCCCAGGACGCATATAAATCGCCCCACAGAGGCGAGCCAGCCGACTCACTTTTCTGAGGCGGTTTTGCGTCCAGTCGTCGCCCCTAGGCGCCGAAATTGGCCCACTTTGCAGCCCAATTTCGGTGAATAAACGGCCCATATGGGCGAGAATAGGCCCATATTCGGCGTGGTTTCGCCGTGTCTCGGCGTTCAATTATCAACACAATTTTTCCTTATCACATATTTCATCACAGAAAAATCAAATACTTCAACAAAATACTACAACAACAAATAGTTCAATACAAATTATATAGTTCAACAAATAAAGACTCGTATTTCATCACGCGGCGTCCCCCTTGAGCCTCCATATGTGCTCAATCAGATCTTTCTGTAGTTGATGATGCACCTGTGGGTCTCGGATCTCCTAACGATAATCTTGAGATAGGCAGTCCAAGTTGACGGTAGCTGGTGACAAACTTCGGCTAGATGACCCTGACTGTAGTATGGTTCAGTGACAAACATTGGGTCTACTTGCTCTCTGTCTATGATCATGTTGTTCTAGATGTCACAGCAAGTCTTGATCTCCCACATTTGATCTTTCGACCAGGTCTGAGCGGGTACCGAACAACAAATAATCGAGATTGGAGCACACCAAATGCCCGCTCGACATCCTTCCCGCAAGCCTCCTGAAGCTTCACAAACCAGCGTTCTTGCCTCCTGCCACGGGGTTTGAGATCGTCTTCACAAATGTCGACCATCTCGGATAGATGCCGTCGGCTAGATAGTACCCTTTGTTGTATTGGTGCCCATTGATCTCGAAGTTCACCGGAGGAGAATGGCCCTCAACGAGCTTGGCAAAACAGGAGAGCACCGCAACACGTTGATGTCATTGTGAGTTCTGGCATACCAAAGAAGGAGTGCCAAATCCAGAGGTCCTGTGTGGCTACCGCCTCAAGCACCACATCGCAACCGCCTTTGGCGCCTTTGTACATCCCCGCCAACCAAATGGGCAGTTCTTCCATTTCAATGCATGCGATCGATGCTTCCAAGCATCCCAGAAATCCTCTTGCTGCATTACAGGCTAGGATCCGGCAGTGTCTTCCGCATTGGGTGTTCTCAAGTATTGTGGCCCAAACACCGCCACCACTGCCCGACAGAACTTGTAGAAACACTCTATGCTGGTGGACTCGGCCATGCGCCCATAGTCGTCGAGTGAATCACCGGGAGCTCCATATGCAAGCATCCTCATCGCTGTCGTGCACTTCTGGATGGAGGTGAATCCAAGAGCGCCAGTGCAATCCATCTTGCACTTGAAGTAGTTGTCGAACTCCCGGATGGAGTTCACAATCCTGAGGAAGAGCTTTGGCTCATCCGATAACGGGCGCGAAATGTTCTCTCGCCATGAAGTGGAGCATCGGCGAAGTAGTCGGAGTAGAGCATGCAGTAGCCTTGCAGACTATGCCGGTTCTTTGCTTTCACCCGCCCCGCCGCCGAGCCACCTCGACGCGGCTTTTCATTGCTCGCCAGCAGCTGGGCGAGGGCGGCGAGCACCATCAGATGCTCTTCTTCCTGGACGTCGGCCGTGGCTTCCTCCTCCAGCAACGCGGCAAGCTCTTCCTCCTCATCCGAGTCCATCGCCGACACAGTCAAAACGCCGAACACCTTGCGCTTGGTGGGCGTGTACCCGCCGTTAAACCGCGCCTCCGCGGCCGGAAACGGCGGCCGAAAACGCCCAGCTGCTGCGGGAGGGGCTGCCGCGGCGAAGCGCTGCTATTTTTCGGCGGGGAATGGCTAAGCGGAGTAGGCCGGCGGCCGTCGCCGGGATATAGCTAGTGGTGGCCGAGGGCGCAGGGGGTGCGAGGCGAGTCTGGGGAAGAAAACCTTGACTTTTCCCCAGTCGGTGTGGGCCAGGCGTGCTTTTCCCTAGCGCCGGAGCCCCCAACGGCTCCCCAGCGCGCCGGGTTCGGCCTTTGACCGCCGGGCGGAAAAAAGGTCCGAACCGGCGATTTTCGGCATCCTGGAGGCGCGACTGAGCCGTTGTTTCGGCGCCGGCGCCGAAAAAGTGGCCTGGGGGGCCTGTTGGGGGCGCGGCTGGAGATGCCCTTATACTGTTCGTACACTTCTTGGCATGAATCAAATGACATGCCATCTACAGGAGCAAAAGTGGCTGGTGCGTGCTTGCCTTCATATTTTAGGAGATATTTTTCAATCGAGCTCAGTTTGCTCGGGGTTGCTCTGGCTGCAAGTCCATTATGAATCCAGTACCTAGACCAAGAAAACTGCGGTGAGTTTTTGTCGAAATAGTCTTCAAAAATGGTTGACGCCAGTGGGGAAGAGATAATCGCATTTATAATATGTAGTGTCTACGCGGCGACAACTTAATCATTTTTAGTGTCGTGCGCTGTTTTTTCAGAAACATGAAACAAGATTTGTCTGAATAAGAGTTCTGAGATGCTCACCTGCGTTCCAACCTCCCGTTGCTCGACACGGCCTAGTGTTCGCATCTCCACGGCCGCCATTCTGTGCATCACCGCCAGGACGCCATGCGGAAGAGATCGGACACGCCACCATCTACCACTTCAGATCCGAAAAGGGTTGGGGGAGGTGCACGGATATGAACAGATGAACAAGGAGTGGTACGAATAGAGGTGCTTCACCGCTAGAATCAATGGAGTATCGTGACACTAACCAGGGATTGCTTCAGTTTCGGATCAGGGACGATTGATCCCGAATTTCTAGACCATGAACAGCCGCAGGTCCCTCTATTACTTCGATCTGAGAGGCATGGCCATGGTTGGAATCAATGCGTCCCAGCACTATGCCATGATGCCATCTCGGCCGATCTGCTTGGATTCCATTGGCACCCACGACGGGTGGTATGTTTCTTTGCCAGGGGTTAAGACGAACGCAGGCTTGGGGGCGAGGTCTTGTTGTTGGTTTGAAACACGGGCCGACATGTCTATCATCTCTTTTGATGGGATGCAACCATGTCAATATCCATGTAGACTGGCTAGTGACAGAGGCTATGGATTCTTCCTATGATAAATGATGGCGCCCGGATGCCTTTCACATAATTTCAGTCTACTGCGCTTACTATTCACCTAGCCTGCAAATCAAAACCGTGGTGCAGAGACCCGCACATATCCCAATGAGCTGCGTACTGCTTGGATGGTCATGATAACCGGGTGTCTAGGCACCCGGGACCTAAAAATCCTAACTCTTATGGATACCGATGTGCTACAATTTACACCAATATATAAGAAACCTGCCTCAAACATACATAGACCGATCCCTCAATGAATATATAAATACATATTATCTTTTCAAAGGCATGTATGTTGCTATCTCAACTTTCATTGTGACTGTAAGTTACAACTTACCTTAGGTAGATGCACCTGTCAAAGTTGACAGTATAACATCTGCATTTTTTATGATAGCGACAAGTGCAAGCTGTCATTGCTTTCGCTCCTCTTTAGCAAGGGTTATAATCTCTGTTTGTGTTTCTATCTTTAGCTTTTAGCAATTTGCTATTAAGCACCTGACAGAAAGAACAGAGCATATCAATAATTATCAAACTACATCGAATGAAATTATAGCTATTAGTCTTATCTAAATAGGATAAATTCCACACTAGATTGCTCCTTAACAGTTGTGGATAGACATGTTTTCCTGGAATTACAGACAACTTATGAATTTGGAAATGAATGGTTACCTTCATTTCCTTGTGAATGTCTCCGACCAAGCTGCTATTATCTGCTCGCAGTACCTGGTCCCAGAAGATTAACTAGATCAGCAGCGCGCCTTGGCGCAAGGGTGCCGATTTCAACAATGTGCCCATGCATGTAATGGTGAAGTTAGTAGAAAGCCAGACTTATCATATGTATTCAATCAGGATAAAAAAATAAAAAAAATATTGAAGTGTAATCGGAGCAAGACATCATCAATAGATACCAAAACTACAGATTCAAGTGTAATCGGAGCAAGACATCACCAATGGATACCAAAACTACAGTACAACACATCTCCATAGCCACCAGAATGATAGTACAACACATTTGAAGAATGGAATGTTCATATACAGGGTAAATTAAAGGATGCAATGTTCATACAACGGTAATGGGCATGCACGGTGGACAGGTCCGGTCGTCTTGAACAGAAGTTGTCGAGAGAATGATGACTCTCATTGTGTTCTCATTGAGCCCGACTCTCGAGATGGCCTTGTGAAGCCCAAGATGCTCTACCAGAGATCAAGCATCATTCTAACTGGGATCCTTCAAATTAGGTCTCTGTGGTAGGCAAACTGATACTTCAAATCATTGACAGAGTTTTGTTAGTCATATTTTTTTCTATTGGAGTATAAAGGAACTAACAAACATATAATATAAGAGCAGTTTAATCAATCTTAATTAGGTCTCTGTGGATGTTTAATCTCGAGCAAAATTTTAAATAAGGTAACATTAGTTCGGTTAAATACACCTCTGTTGTTACAGCTATGCAAGTTTGGGCCTAAATACACCTCTGTTGACCACTATGTGAAACTTCAGTCAAAAAATTAAATTTAAAATGTTCTAAAGTGAATAAAAGAGGAATTGTTGCTTTTAGATCATGGGAAGAAACATATCCTTGTTTCTTGTTGAACAAATAATATAGACGGAAAATGTAGAACCAATTTATGTATTCAAACTATGGATATCTTAAAAGCATCTTGGTGTGTGTGTGTGTGTGTGTATGTCACAAAATTTGAAGATGTTTCAAGGACAGGCAAATTTGACTATGTTCTGACAATCCAGATTCCAAAGGTACCGTTCGTGCAGCCGTTTAGTGAAGATATACCTTGATCATTTACCGGAAACCTCTGGACACAAGGAATACTTCAGTATTATTGGCTTTTAATGTCTTAATAAAATCAGCGTTGAGAAATCCTGCAGATACAAACAGATAAACATGTCAATGAACCAGGAAAATGAACAGTGCATATCCAACACAAAAATTACATCTATTGCAAAGGTTGAATAAATGATTAACACATAACACCTTGGAATTATTCTGTAGCTAGAGATTTTAGGAAATCTCTAATTAACACACGAGGCAAATAAGTCAAAAGGGTTATTTTGTGGTTGCAGGGCACGTAACGGCCTAAAGGTCAAGACTAAAGTAGTATAGGCAGATAGTATTTTAATGTCTCATTTAGTGTTATTAAAATGAACTTGTGGTGGTACTATTCTGAAATCGTGTTTTTACTGTGGCACCAAACCAATTTTGCATATACTCGTCTACTATTTTTCGTATTAGCTTAAAAAGAGAAGCCGAGTAAAACCAATCAAGCATTCCTAAGAGCATTATTATATGTTCAGCAACACATATCTAACCATTCCAATACAAGAACAACAGAGCTGGGGAATCTTAGAAGATTCAATATAGGAATGCAAAAGTGGTAGTTAAATAGTGATTAACTTATGAAATTAACTTGGGGCTGGGACTTGTAAAACGTCACCTGGGTGGTCTCTTCTCCAAACAGTCCTCAACTTGGGACATAGATGGCTTACTTAAAGAGATCCAGGCAGCAAGAGCCTCATCAAATGGAACGGTCCTCACATCGCCTACGAGAATAATAAGGCCAAGTAGTTTTTCAGAAGATATTATATGCTAAACAACTAACACATTCCAGAAATTGTGACAATTGCTTTGTCGTCCACTCGGCAACCGCCTGCCCAGCCCCACAGAAATCAGCAAGCTCATCAATACCCTCATCCAAGCACACAAGCTATCCACATCGAAGCACACCGCATTGGCACTGCCATGTCTCAAGAATCTCTGGGCATAAGCAGGGAAACCACTGCATAACCTAACATCTATGCTTCTTGGAGATGTGCACGGTTAACCCATAAAGGAATTCTCGGTGATTAGGAGTACTAACCTTTGGAGGGCTGGCGGGTTGCCAAACCGTAAGAGAAAGGGGCCTTGGAGACCTCCATTGCTGCTACCACGATAGATAAAGAGGTGGTGAGGAGTGGAGGCACTTGATCGAAACATGGAGGAAATTAAGTGTAAATGGCGGCTAGATGTTCTCCACGATGGCACCGGCATCAATGAAATAATTTTAGAACCTTTAAAACCATATTTGGAACTAAGGATACCTAATATTTTGTAAGGTCGAGTCGTTGAGAGCAAGTTTACTATCATATTGATCAAACTATATGCAAATGTGCATGAAAACATCGCTGGTCTTGCATTGTCACTCCTCGCATGCATATCTTTGGATGATTGTACATAAATCTGATAACCAAATAATCCCATAATAGCTATATTTTAGTAAATAAACAAAATGCAACTCATCTAGATACACAACTTTAGACCAGTTGACGTGGATACATATTCAGAAACATAACATAGAACAGATAGGAAGCATGGCTCGCTACGCATAAATGTGACTTCATCGATGGTGTTTGATTAGTGAATCTCATTTGGCACTATTATTCATTTAACAATGATTTTTTGTCTAACACATCCGATGCTCATAGCCAGCAAGGTAGAACGGTGTAGTGTAGCCAAACAAATGAGAAAATATGGTAGTTCATGTAGTCTTAGAGCTTAGATTAGAGTAGAGAACCAGAAAATATGATAATTCATGCCAGAGTCTAATTCACCACCCAATGAGAGCTGATATCTATAGAGTTCAATCTCTGTAACAACCGTTCACATATTTCTTCTATATCCATTCCTCTCTGTTGGAACGATTAGAATAGCAAACAAATAATTCTTGGGCATTGATATTAGTGACTTATTTGTTCACATGCATATATTGAAATCCAAAGAGAGCATAAAGGTAATATGTTATAGCATGTACCTGCATCGCAAGTAACAAAAGAGTAGTCTCTTTCCTCTTTTCAACATAACACTCTACTTAATCGATGCACTTGGGCTAACAGTACTTAAGAAAACACCAATGACTAATCATTTTGAAGTTAGCAGTATTGAGTCCTACACATGGCTAGTCAAGTCCGCTTGCCAAGCTGAATGTTTCTTACAAATGCGGAAATATCCATAAAATTGCATCTCTCCTATTGTACTAAAATAATATTTTGTATATATCAGTGGCTTCAAAAGCTACGTACCAGTTATCATTGGTCTGTTTTATTCTAGATCATTATCCGTATAAGAAAATGTTTCAAACATCACAATTGGAAAAAAGTCCTACTAACCTAATAAGAACTATATATACTGGAAATATTTATGAATTATATCAAAAGAGCCCGTGCGTTGCAACGGGACAGAAAAAACACACGCTCTTAACCCAATAACCACGACTTGAGATCTTGATACGTAGATGTTCTTTATTTTAAAATGGCATCACATTTGTGTTTCCGACGATGGTCTCAATGCTCACACAACGAAAACGCATTTGAATGTGATCAGTCCTAAGGCGTCTCTCTCACACACATACACACACACACACAAACACACACACACACATGCGCGCTCGCACGCACACAATCGCTGAGAATAAGATGAGAAAAATGTTGTTTTTTCCCGCGAGGTTTTTCAGAGTTGTGCATGCATGCTTATTAATGTTGTTTTCCCTCTCAATCTGGTTTTAATTTAATGTGTGTTTATTTGCAATTTGGATCACCGCCAGTGCGAAAAACAGACCGTGCACTATAGATTAATTTTGCATCCAAATTAATAGTTCAGAAATATTTAACAGCTAAAAGTAACAACATATTTGGATTCTACACATTTTTTAATCAAATTTCATATATAATATGTTAAAATCGGAGTTACGATTTAAAAGATATGGATAGTTTTGTTTTAGATAAACTGCGGATTGATTAACCGAAAGGTCAGGTTTTTTTTTGTTAAAATACAAAAAAACGATTCGCATGACTTAAATATGGACGGCGGGTTGATTATCTAAAATCTCAGGGGGGTTTCTGAGAAAACTAAAAAAAGGTTCGATATGACTTAAAGATGGACTGCGGGTTGATTTCAACAAACTGCAGGAACTTTTTTGCAAATAAGGGTGACGGACGACAGAAACCCACCGTGTTTTATTATTAGGTAGAGACTATGACTAATCAGACTACTTTTAGTATGAGACTGTAATAAAGAATAATAATTGTAGGTGATCTGATAGTGCACAAAGCAATTCTGTTAAACATGGCTCGACTGTACATTCATACCTAACATCAACATGTTTAGTCATGGAAGGAAGCATCACATTTATATACACGCCAAGGGAAACCTAATTTTTGAGAACATGCATGTATTGAACTCTTCCTCGAAATAATATATGGAGTTAATTACACATGCACCGATTTAAGCTATCTCTTTTCCAGATTATATAGGATATTTTAACTTCTAGCAAAGAATCATGTGAAATAATACAAAGAAGATATGCTATATCAACGGAGGTAGAAATTAAGTAAAACCGTAAGAGTATACTCATAGTCTCGTACCATTATTTATGATTTATTAGTGCCAAATACAATAATATTCCAAGCAGATACCGTTTAATCTCTACACATCATAAAGTAAAAGCCAGGAAAAAACCTATGAGTGGTATACAATATGGAGAGAAACGACCTTGACATCTAAGAGAGACAGGGATCATGTGTAGGTGCCACCTCCGAGTGTTGCCTCATTCTTAGGACAATTTTGATATGGATAACAGAAAACAATCAAATAGATACAATAGTTGGGAGACCCGCAGCTAGAGAAGTCCATCGTCTCGCCCTTCTGCTTCCTACAGAGCAACAACAAAAATAAATGGTCATGGGGATGTTGCCGTTACTGCTGCCGGAAGCAAGAGGAAAAGATTGTCGTGGGCTTGCCTGAACTTGCCGGGGACCTTACCCTTCTCCTTGTAGACGAAGGTGACGAACCCAAACATGTGGTTCTGCTGGTAGGGGATGCACACATCGTGGACAGGACCGTAGATGCTGTGGTTCAGAGGACGAGCACGGTTAATCTCGGCGAGAATTCGAGGCGGAGCAGAGGTAGGACTGTGGTGTGTGAGCGAGCATGGTGATGTACCTGCAGTAGTTGGAGACGTCATCCTCGTGGAAGGTGCCGGGAAGATAAGGTATATCTGTCGCTACCCCGGGTTCATCAACTCCCCATTCTGCAAATGAAAAAGAACAATAAGCTCGCTCACAAAGGGAACAATTATTATTGATTATAACTCACTCTGGAAAAAACAATGAGTGATGAATTCGCCCTAAACCGGAACCATTTATTACCATGAGCCAATGCTGAACAACAGATATCAATACTAAGCTTTCTACTGGGAAACATTAAGCACATTCCAGATCCACGTACCACCAAACAGAATAACTAAAGATGGGGGCACTTGATCGATTTGCATCGACGACTCGAGTCTGAACCACCAACAACGAGCGAAGGGGAGATTTTCTTCTGCTGCTCATACATCTAACAAATATGTAAACAAATTCAGGACCCCGTTCTGCGACAGGACGGCCATCACCTGCTCCTTGAGCACCATGTTTTCCTGATTTGCCAAGAAAAAAAGAGGTTCTTGTCAGGCATCACTATTCTCTAATTATAATCCTAGGGCTATTTCCTACTCGAGACATTTATTTAGCGGCTACCTGAAGCAAGCTCTGTGCGCTTTAGCTCAAGCAAAGAATTAAGTGATGCAAACTAAAGGGAAACAAGGGTCATATTCTGAAAGAAGTGGTACACAACAAAGGCAAAGATTATATATTTAACATAGACGATTTTTCTCGTAGCTAGGGTAGAGGAGAAATATTATATTTATTTGATTAAGTTTTAGAGAGGGAGTGGGCCATGAATTCTTCAAGCAGAATTCACCAATATATAAAATACAGTTTGAAGGTTTCCCAAGACATTGGTTATCTTGTTGCAAAAACTGGAACAGAGCAAGCACAAACTAAGGTAGAGAAAAAAGAACAATAGATATGCTACCTGCAGGCTACAACAGTTGTAGCATGGAGCCGACTGTCAGCATGGATGAGTTCACAGCAGCGGTGCAGGGTAGAAGAGATTCTGGCTCAGGCGGAAGGACCCCCGGCGGCGGCGTTAAAAGGATACCATTGGTTGTATGTAGCATCTCAATTCTTCTTTTGTGCTTGCTTTGTTTTGCCCTGTTTTTGTTGTTGCTCGCAGAAGCGCGGATTGCCATGCAACGCCTGCAGAAGCAATGGACAAATCAGAATGAATAACCAAGAATGTGAAGGTACACTGCGATGGGCGAGTGGATAAGAATCACTGACCTGTAGTGGCACAAGCCTCTGAATCAAAGAAATTGGCTAGGCAGTGACCAGGATGATAAGAGAGGTGGCGCAACAGCCTACATCATCCTCAGGCTCTGCCCAGTTCCTACAAAACCATCAACAAGGTTATGAGGCCATGAAACCCAAAATTCTTTTGTCCTGCGAATTGACGACGCCAATAACCATGAAACCTCATTCCTAGAAGAGGATCAACAATTAGAAAGCTAGATCTCAACAAAAACAACATAACATATTCTTCCATATCGAAGAACTAAGTTTGTTAATTCTGAATCAATGATCTTCCAAAATCACTAAATCTCACACAAGAGCACTCACGACAAATCACTAAATCAAATGTGACGTGTTGATCCAACTCAAGACATATGTGCAATTGAATCATGGTAACAAAATTATCTTTTCATTTATATATGCAAGGCTCGCCCTATCTATTAGTTGCTTCTTCCTAATCCTCCTATCAAGTGCTTTCTCTGAATAAAAACCACTATTATGTTTTCTGCATCATATTGTACGGCATCGAACCAAGCAACCTGGAATTAACAATGTAATGAGCCATTGCCCTTTTAGTAAGGTAAATATCATCCCTACGACTATGACCAATAGCAGGCACCAAAGTAAACATCTATGAAGAATTGTACACACACTAAGAAAGGCACTAAGAAATTGCTAATACAAAAACCAAAATACTGATCCGACCTCGATCTCTAATTACAATTGCATCACACATTTGACAATATATTTCTACCAAGGATTATCTTTGTTTTGCATAATAAAGTAATTCTACACTTGGAATGTGTCGATACATCACCATATATTTTTTATGCCAGTACAACGGTTCTGAATCCATTCGACAACAAACAATACCTAAAATGCATCAAACCTAAGTAAAATAAATGGGGGAGGGGTGCTACCTGAACACCGAGGAAACCTGCAGCAAACCGAACCACCGCCGGCGGAAAGGCGAGGCGTAATCAACACCAAGATCTGTACACTGCAAAACAAATTAGGCAGCACACAAACAATAAATCAATTTTGATCCCCTCGTCATGTGTTAAAACTTTCTAAAAGGGTAGGAACATCTATTTATTGGTGCACCAAATCACTACTAAAAAGCCTGAATAACCAATGGTTCAACCATGTGCAAGTACCTAAGAGTAGGCTGCTTTATCATGGAAGGAGGCATTTCATCAGGTAGACACGGCAGAGCAGCCTGATTTTAGTCGAAGAACACCGATATGGGACACGGTAACAACAATAAAAGAGGGAACAAATTAGCCATAAGCGTGCATTTGTACTTCCATACACGCATACAAAAGAACACATGAATAAGGTCCGGGAACTATACTCTAAATAATTCTATAGCTGCACGAAAACTTCCAGGAGAAAATTTTGAACCCAAGCACAATGCAAGCAGCAGGACTACTGTGGGGAGTTTGGGCTGTCATATGTGCCCTGCCCTCTATCGTGACCGTCTATTTTCATCCATGGATTTTACCCTAGAACATAGTGGGGAGCTAGCAAGAAGTGTATGCTTCTAGATAAGCCCGGTGGCAAACGGGATATAGTCAAACACTATAAATGGTAAAATGGGTACTGTGGTAAAACCTACACATCCACTACAAAAATGACAGCAAAGCTAGATAAATATGTGCATAAACTGATAATGCTTGACATAGTAAGAGATACATGTGTAACTCGACACCAAGCCTCCGCCCGCGTTGCGCAGCTCGGCTCACCGCCCCCATGGGGCGCAGGTGGTTGTGCTCACCCTCGTATGTCGCCTCTACCACCGAGCCGTCCTCCGCGCTTCTCTGCACCTGCACCACCATGGATCGCACCAAGAAATCAGTGACATAGCACAAGCTTTTCAGACCGTACATTCACTGAGCCTCTACTTAATAGAGGCACTTCAAGTAAAACAACCGCCAACAAACAATAGAAGTAAACTAACTGCAAGACACTTTCGATCGAGGACACAAAAATGTTCAGCACACCAAAGCATCTGAACCTCTACTTAATATAGCCATTGTGGGCTTGTTAATCAGGGCATCACCAATCTGCTAGAGAGAACAATGAATGCAATGAAAGGCAGGCAAACTGATACTTCCAGTATATATATCAACAAATATGCACATAGCCATCATGGGCTTGGTAATCAGGGCATCACCAAACTGCTGGAGAGAACAATGTACACATATGGTTGTGCCTAGGTTTCAGGGGATTATAGCTCGAACTAATTTTCTGGAACTTTAATGATGTAGAATTCATCTTTTAATAATGGTGTAGACACGCTGCAGGGCAAGCAAAGGATTTGTAAACGAAAAGTCTTGTGATAGAGGAAGCATATGCACATAAATGGCTTGCTAAGAGCTAGATCATTTATCAAACCGTAATGATAGCACAACACATGGTAGTTTAGATGGTGCACTACGAGTAGACCACGTTGACGGAACCAGGAGTCGTCGGAGCCATAGTAGCAGCAATGAAGTCTCTCTTTAATAAGTGAAAAGGAACTTCTACATGAAAACAGTTTATCAGTTCCTATGAGAATCTAGTTTAACCCTAAATGCTCCCAAGAATCCTAAGAAACAACACATACATGGTAGCATGACATAGAATTTTTATTTCAAAGAGGAAAAGCATCAAGCATTTATAGAGAGATCAAAGTGCATAGCACAAAATGTTCTTTTCTGGCTCGTCAGCAAAGGAAGGTCAAAAGAAGAGCACGGGATGTAAGTAGAGATGACATGATCATATGGTTAATCAAAAGAGCAGGTAAGCACAACAATCTAACTGAGCAAAAAATAAAAGAAAAAGGGCCCCAAAATTATTATACACTGCATTATTAATCATTGACAGAGTTTTCTCGGTCAGACCTTTTCTTTTTCTTTTGGAGTATAAAGGAACTAACAAACATATAATATAAGAGCAGTTTAATCAGTCTTAATTAGGTCTCTGCGAATGTTTACTCTCGACCAAATTTTAAATAATGTCACATTAATTCGGTTAATTTAGAATAATTAGAGAAACCACAGAACCAATTGGAGCTAGATATATGCACCAAAAAGGCCAGATTACCTATACTACAATCAAAAGTCTAGTAATCTGATTTGGTAGTGCTTATACATGAAAATATGTTTATCGACAGAAAAACTACATGATGCAGTATTTACACAATCCAATATTTTTGTATAGGGTCAGCACCAAAGAAACAATTCTGATGCACTGAGATAAACAATTCCAATGTACTTGTTCATATGAAGTTGATTGCGTAGATAGGGTAACACAGACAACAGTAAGCATACCTCTTCTCAATCTGCACTTCGGAGCCTAGTTACTTTTTGAGCCAATATATGCATCAATTCAGGATCCTCCACTGTATAAACCTGGTATCAAGAAGAAAGGCAAGAGTAAGCATACCTCTTCACAACCTGCACTTGAGCCTAGATTATGTATCAATCTCAAAATGAAAACTGAAGCAATATACATTGGCATACCAGGAAGAAAGGCAACAATACCAAGCAGCAAATAGGCCATACACATGAGAGCTATCGGTATCCATGTGACCTTGAAACTGCATAAGGAAATATCATGCCAAAAGTTATATATTGTCCGATACACAACAACCCTTAAATTCAATATCCCAACACAAGCAGGAAGAACAGGGTTGAGTTGAAAACCAACACACGCACCAAGACTGCAGCTCAATATCCCAACGCCTCTTAAGAATTTTGTACTACTCCTGATCCAAATGTGTTTCAAACTTGCTCAAATAGGTTGTTACTTATCTTTGGCTCTGGACAATACCGACTTATAGACAGTTATAAGCATCAAGTTTAAAAGAATCAGAAATCAACAAGTCCTTGGCTGATCTGTCAGTGCATACATGTATTTATTTTTTCAACAGTCTGCTTGCATTTGGGACAAAACTTCGAATTGGCTAGCATAAATATGTAATATATCTGCAGACATGCATCATTATTGTATGTATCTTTCAATTTTTCATAAAAGGAATTTGAAGGATAGAGCAGTAGCGGCCAAAAGAGTAGTCTAGAATCTACGTTCGAATTTCAAACATAATTTTCCACACAAAGCCTTTCGTCATCTCCACCAAATCATGGTGTTCCTTCTTATTAAATCTTTTGTTCTTGTTCATGATGATTTCCTGCACTGATAGCATGATATATCTAATAAAATACAAATAGTCTATGTGAAGCAATAAACTGGGAATTAGAAGAAACAACAACTGAAAACTATGTCTTATGATTTGATAGCTTAAAAGGGATCCACTTCATGAGTTTGACACAAAGAACGTGATTAACATAGTCACAAAGGTTCGTCCACCAACCTTCTTCCTTCCAAAGAGACATGGAAATTAGTAGTCACCGATCTAGGATGAAGTGCGTAAAAAGAAAGATGGAAAGGAGGGAGCACCTTTGATGAACACGGACATCCTGGGGGCTTTAGCTTCCCCTTGTTCTCGTCTTGGCCGGCACCACACCTCTTCCCGGCCGGCAACCTAGATGAGCAACAATCAAGATAGAGCAGTACAAACGAACACATGTCAATGATGCTCGGGATAATGGATCGCTGATGGACTCGATCCACATGAGGAGGAGCAGGGGTGGGAGGGGAGGGCGGGGGACCTCACCATGGTCGGGATCTCGCGAGGAGGCGGCGCCGATGGCGGGGTAGAAGGGCCTGGTTCTCATGGTTCCTGGTGCCGGATCGATGCACCGAAGGGCCTGGCACTGGTTGTGGAGAAGGAGGCGACCGTCGGGGCCCGGCTTGATGGAGGCGCAGATCCAGAAGCCCCTCCCGTGTCCGTGGTCGCAGCCGTGGTAGATCTGGCCGCCACCAAGGGAGAGGCCGGCGACACGGGCAGGGAAAGGGAGAAGTTGAAGTCGCCGATGGAGCACTCACGGGCAGCGCGGCGAGTGCATGGTCGGCCACGACCACCTCGACCCGCCGCTATGCAGGGGGAGAAGGAGGGGAGGGGAGGGGAGGAGGCGAGTCGGCGAAGGCAGCGATGCGACGGCAGGGGAGGGCGAGGGAACGGGCGGTGGCAGGGGAGGGCGAGGGAACTGCTAGGGTTAGGGAAAGTTGGGAGCAAAGAGGGGAGGGGGGAGGAGGCGGGAGCCTCGGGCGGGGCAGGAGGGGAGAGGAGGCGGCGGCGAGGCGGGAGCTCGGGCGGCGGGCAGGGAGGGGAGAGGAGGCGGGCAAGGCGTGGGAGGAGCGGGCGCGGGAGGAGAGGAGGCGGCGGGCAGGGAGGGGAGAGGAGGCGGCCGAGGCGGGAGGAGCGGGCGCGGGAGGAGAGGAAGCGGCGAGGCGGGATGAGCGGGCGCTGGGAGGAGAGGAGGCGGCGACGAAAAGTGGGGAGGAGACGGTTAGGTCACCCACGGCAGCGCCTCCTTTTTATACCCTGTCGCAGAATGATCAAAATACCCCGATGGGGGCACAGTATTTACATTTTGCTGCCATTACTATTCATTCCAGCAGTGTTCATCTCAGATCCGACGGCGCAGATTCCTCCAGATCTTGATCGAATGGACGAGAACGCATCCAGAAATCACATCCAACGGCCCAGAATCACTGAGCTCTTAGGAGGCTCAGCCATCCATCCTTCTCTTATTTCTGGATAAGGTTAAAGGGACACATTAAGGCATGACAGATAATGCATCTGCTTAGCCCACCCATTTTAAAGTGGGACAAACGAACTAACCAATCAAGCTGCTTAAGTTAATAACAACTTAAGTTAATAACAAAAACATAGTATAATATTTTGTGTTATGAAAAAAAGGCATAACCTGCAGAAAGCAGGAAAAATGATCCAAGATAAGCCTTTACTTGAATCCATAAAATCTCATATAAAGCAAAGGTGGGTACGCTTAACCATGCACTTGATGAGTATTGAAGTTAAATGTGATCCAAACCATAACTTCTGAACTAATAAAAAAAGGAATTATCTTCGTATAGTTCCCCAGTACAAAAGCAAATTGAACAACTTAAACTTAAACATGGGTTTTACCTGTGCATCAAGAGCACTGTCCAACACTTGCGGTAGTAAACCGGCGGGATGCCCTAAACTCACCAACTTTTTATTATGCCCTAACCTGAATTCAAGGGATGCTTTTCGTCTGATGGATCTGGCAACTCATAGGTATGTATGGGGAATTCAAAAGGTAAGCCAACTCAATATACAAAGGCGACATGTTTGCCTACAGGTACATGTTCCGCCATCAGATTTAGCTGTACCATGGCTAACATTATGCCCTTCTCACATTTTGGATACATGATTTTTAGAAAAGGAGGATGACCCCCGCCTCTGCATCTGGGAGATGCATACAATCATTTCATTGATTATTCTCGGGGACCTTACAAAGTAGTACAACAATATGCCTGAATCTGCCATCTTGGCAACATCTGCCGCTACTTCAATCCATATGATGAAGGGGTGCAAGCTAGGCCAAATACCCAGACATCACACCTAACCCTAACATCTAAAGCCGAAGGCCCCGACCGAGCCACATACCGGGTCCGGGCACAAACTGGTCTGACGCACTCACATGTGTCGTCGCTGCCATCTTCCGCTAGTCCATTTTCAGAGCAGATTGAGGTGCCAACCTTGGTAGGTGCCTCCGCCATCGACGCCACCATGACGCCAAACGACGACCTCCACCTATGTCGGGGATATACCCCGCGGTGTAAACCAGCCGGAAGTTAACCCGGCCGGACTTGGCGGTTTATTTGAGGTCCCGCTGGCACTTGGCGATATTCACCGGTGACCCGCCTGCACTGGCAATTTACCGAGAACCCGCCAGGACGTTGTAACTCACTGGTGACCCGGCGGACGGGTCAGAGGAGCGACAAGACCTGGTGGCCCGTCTGGCGGTTCATGAAGGCCGTTCAACTATTGTGGGCCGGTTTAAGAGGAAATGCATAAGGAATATTTGTTTTACAAGGAGTTAAGACCCGGACTTGTATCCGGTTTGTATTAGAGATAGACTAGTCCTAATCCTAATAGGACTCCACATGTAACCCGCCCCTTCAACAGATATAAGGAGGGGCAGGGCTCCCCAAAGAGGGACAAGCTACAAGCAAGAAGAAACAATCTTAGGGCTAGACACAAAGAGGAGAGCCGGTTTACGGCAACTCCCTCGTGATGATAATGAGACCTAGCCTCAAACAGCATGTAGGGTTTTTACCGGATGATGTTTCCCGGGCCCGAAGCTGTCTAAATTCCTGTCTTGAGTTGCGTCTCTCAATTCCGCTCAACCCCTCTCAAGCTACCACATAGATGCGTTGGCCTCGCGACTAAGTCCTGACATTAAGGACATCTGCCGTGACAAAACCATGACAGTTGGCGCCCACCGTGGGGCCTGCGCACGGTGGTGTTGAGTTCTTAGAGGGATCTTTTCTAGGGTTTGAGAAGTTTGCAATTTCCAGTTCGACAAAAAGCCGGCATGGAAAATTTCACATCAACCATGTTACACGTTGTGCTGTTGCTCTGGCATGCGATCTGTCCGCCGGCGTTTGGGTACGCCGAGTCCGAGACAATTTATTTACGGTGTTTTCTAATCCGAGGTCAACTGAGGATTGATCTTTGCTGCTACGCCGCAGAAGGTTCTTTGGTGACGAGATCAAATTTGAAGATTCCGCTGCGTGTCCGAGACTCCGATTACTAGCTGTACAAATCACTGCAACCTGTTTTTGCCAATTGAAGGCGTCACCCGATATTTGTATTCATGTTCGCTGCAACTCCCAAGAAATTGATCGGTCGTAACATTGCTGCTACTCCATCAGCCATAGCTACTGGTTCCAGACGTGAAGGCAAAAGTGACTCATCCATTGATCCATTAGCACGAGGAAAAGTCAAACCAACGGCAGTTCGGAGGAGGATTTGATCTCCGAGCCGTTTTCAGTCTCGCGCGTGACGACTCCGAGCCGTCTCCAAACTCGCGCTAACCAGACCCATTTCTCCTTGGCCGTCATGGACACGAGTGTGGCCTCAGTCCACCGGCTGCCTCCGAGTCGACCCGCTACTGCTGCAACGCCCCGCCGCCTGGGCCTCGTGTTGCTCCGCCTGCGGTCGGCCTCCCTCGCCGCCGTGGGAGACGCCTGCTCAGCCGTCTGTTCCACTTCGCCTTGACCAAGGTTCAGGCGCTGCTGCCACCAGAGTTGCTAAGCCTCTTGTTGGCTCCGGCTCCTGACGCCCATGTCGAGGCGCCTCGGCCCTGAGCCCTCGAGCCGAGCCGCGTCGCTGCTGTCATCTCGGCCTCAGACCGCCCCAGCACTGTGGGTCGCCGTCCGTCGGACTTCTGCAGAGTCGCCTTGCTGGCCGCGCCACAAACCGCCGGCGCCTTACTCCTCCTTCCTCGTCCTACAATGAGTCGCCCACGGCCTCGTCCTCCAACGTCCGCGATTCTGAATCAAAGTTGCTACGACCTCGCCTTTACCCGGTCTGACTTTGGCTGACCCGCCGTTGCTAGGTGTCGCTGCGCCTCCACGAACCGCCTTGCCGGCTTCTCCATGAGCCGGCCCTAGCTGCCTTGTCACCGCTGCCGCCGCTGCCCCGGCTGAGCTGCCCTCGAAACGGATTAACTTTTGCTGCAAACGCCATCAGATCTCACAATCGCCGAAACGGTTTCCACCGTAATCTCTCTTGCTGATTGGACATGCTACAAATCCCAAGGAATCAATTTGTAGTGCTTGTGTGATTCCCTTCGCGTGAAAGCCAAGAAAAGAGTTCATTTATCGAAGTATCGCTACATACTCCAACTAGTACTCCCGCCACGTAGAGGTAGTACTACTAGAGTATTATAGTTTATAAATATTTCAATGATTGGTGAGCACTGCATCCGCTGATCTATCAAGTTATCACATCAAGTCAACATGGTGTTAGATGTTGAACCATTGCCAAAATTGTGGGCGTCGTGAGCCGCCGTTGCCGCAGCTTGTTCCGGCTATCCATATCCATCTTGAGCCAGCTGTAGCCGCAGTATGTTCCGCCTTGAGCCGCCTGTGGTCACCGCTGAGCCGCGCCTCGAGTTGTCTGCTGCTACTCCACGAAAACCTGACCTATGCAGCCAGCCGCCATCTCCGGCCGCGCCGCAAGTCTTAAATCGCCACTGTTGCTGCTTGAGTCGGCAACTCCCAGAGGCCGTTGCCACGAATACCTCGTTGCAATAAAAAGAGAGCACGAATGAATCACTGTTGAAATTATTGGAGGTGATCTACGGACGAAATGTATGACTCCGTCTATCATCGAGACAAATCAGGTGTTATCCCTCCTACATATTTAAAAGTACATTTTAATTCTTCTGAGCACTATTACACTTCCCTATTGGTGTTTTTATATACAGGAAAAATTCTTGTTATCTTTGGGTATAGAGCACACACTGGCAACGTTTTACAACGGCGTTTTCCTCCGTGTCACATTACCCGATGAACGGACGGCCGGTTCACGCGTCTGCACCGGTTTACAACGCGGAGGACAACTTACTCGTCCGCACCGGTTTACATTGCCGCGGCCGGTTCATCTCGCCTTCTTTGCCGCATGGTGACTCGGCCATGATCGATTTCAGCTTCACCATGGTGATCATTAACCCCACGGTGCATATTAACTGGCCTAACGTATCAGGTGAAATCCATCTAGTATATTTTTATATTATATATTGCTTTCTTTAAAAGAGCAATTACTCTGGCTTGCGATATTTTTTGGGGTGCAGGGCAAATGTGCATTACAAGAGCGATGGTCATATAAAGGATATCATGCATCGGACCCGCCGTAATGATCTATGAATGTATGTGCAAGCCACGGCCTCGGCAGTCCGGTCTACATCAACATACGGCCGACTCGCCTGTTCGCGCCGGCTTACAACGCCGCGGCCGGCTTTCTCGTCCGCAGTTTACGACACCGGCGCCGGCTCACCCGTCTGCGCCGGTTTACAACACCGGCGCCGGCTCACCCGTCCGCGCCGATTTACAACACCGCGGCCGACTCTCGCCCACGCCGGTTTACAACGCCGCGGCCGACTCATCTGTCAGTGCCGCCTCTGATACTACGGTCGTCTTTTCCGTTCGTCTCTTGCGGCTTGGTCTACATCAACATACCGGGCCGCACCTGTCTGCGTGAGCTGTTTATTAAGTATGAGCAAGTCACAGCTTGGGTAGCCCGGATTTCTTTCAACAAATTGGAGGCAATTTATCATATACTATCAACCACCGTCTGCACTAGGTGGCTCAATGGGCAGGCGCACAAGTCGCCGCCACTACAGTTTGGTTAAACTTCAATCATCAGTTGGAAGGAACCATTGGCCGAGTTGCTGACACGGCTCATACGGGATCATTTATAACCCGACGCAGTCACCTCAACCTTCTGTGGATTCACATCGTGCTATCAACACCAATGATATGCAAGTTATGCCGGTTTATATCACGATCAAATATGGAGAATCTCAAGTCAACTCCTCGAGTCACCTTGCTCGGGGGCTACAGTAATATGACTCAGCAAATGTTGCCGGTTTTCAGTGAAGTCAAGAACCCCAGGATGTTGGTGGGAAAGATAACCCGGTCCCGGAGGCTATTACCATATGGATGAAAATTTCCGGTTTAGAACGCATATAACAGTTACAAAATCCCAGTTCAATGAAGAAGTTCCGGGTCATCAAAAAGGATCCGGTTTACAATCCGGTTCAAGATAAATCTGTTCTCCCGCAAAGCTCTGAGAAGCTCTCAAATCCGGTATAAAAATGTCCGGTTCAAAAAGGAATTAACTTCTCGTAAGTTCGAGTTTAAAGGCCGTTAGAAAATTTCCGGCTGAAAATGAAGATTCCGGTTTAAAATCCGGTTCAAGGGAAAGATGTCTCCCACAAAGCTTTGAGGCTCTCAATATCCGGTTTAACATCCGGTTCAAGAAGGATTTATCTCTTGCAAAAAGTTAAAGGGTGCCAAAGAGGACCTGCTGCCTTGATGCACGGTTCAAACATGGGTATCATGCCTTATTGGCTTATCATATTATTGATCACTTGGGGGCTTGGTCGTATCCGAACCATAGCCACGCCTCTTGATCGGCCTAGTGCCACAACATCACTTGGGGGCTTGGTCGTGTCCGAACCAGTGTAACACCTTTTGATAGGCGAAAGCCACCAGATCACTTGGGGACATGGTCAAGTCTGAACCAACACGCCTCTTGATCGGCCTAAGGCCATAGAGTCACTTGGGGCTTGGTCGAACCCGAACCATTGCCACGCCACTTGATCGGCATAATGCCACGGTTTCAGTTGGGGACCTGGCTGACTTGAACCATAGCTACACCTTATTGGGAGCTTGGTCGTGTCCGACCATGGTAACACCATCTGATCGGCTCAGTAAAGCCTCTTTTTGCAAACGGTTTTATCATTGCCTTTGCTTCCATATTTTTCCATAACTGTTATTTGATTTTTGTTGCGCTTTTAAACCGACATTGTTAATCCGGTTCAAACTGTCAATTATAAATTGACGGAACACGGTCAAATCCTAATCCGGAGACTATCTACCGGTTTGATTTTACGTTACCATCTTATTATGGAGTAAACCGGTGTTCATTAACCCGGCTTGACTTTCAATTACAAATTGTCGATACATGATCAAATCATAATCCGGAGACTATCCGCCCGGTCTGGTTTGACTACGAAGTCGCCAAGATTATATATGGTTAAACCGGTGTTTATCACAACCCGCAGTTTTATCATAAACCGACCACAAGATGAAAGGAGTTATCATTACTCAAGATTGGGGTTATCACCCTTACTACAAAAAGTTGGTAAACCAATGATGTGATTCAATGTCACAGTATGATATATTTCATTGATTATTCTTAAGTACAGCCTTGGTTATAAACCTGGGTTATATGTTGGGCATTATGACCCGTCTGGCGGTAAACCGCCAGACACTTTAAACTTGTTGTATGCAGAGACAAGGTTGAATAAAGCATGATGATAAATTATCCGTGTTTATTAAACCGGCCTGGCTTTAAGATGATAAGTTGCCGATATGATGAGAAATTATCCGGTGTTTGTTAACCCGGCCTGGCTTTGGACTATAAGTCGCCAGTACATATTTGGATTGCGCCATTGGAATCATGCGCTTATAAATCATTGGGTTATGTTATTCAAATAGCCAAACTTGGCTGAATTTTCATTATGATATTGAATGAATAAGGTTTTTCATACCAGATTATATTATCTTGAAAAGCTAACATGGCTAGAATTTTTTTATGGTTATTAATAACCAATATAATGATTTAGGTTTTCAAAGTCGCTTCAAATAAGAATGGCTATTATTTCATCAATGGGTATGATTTATTCTACAATGGAGGGAATAGTCCCGAGTCATTGCAGGCTTCGACTCGGCACTTGGAGGCTACATTATTTAAGTTGAGATTACATCAAATATGCAAGTCTCATGTCGCTGCAAGCATGCACCATGACACTTGGGGGCTAATGCAAAGTAATTTTCTGCTCATATTATTGAAGACCCGACTCATCACATTATAATGAGTCGGCCCTTGGGGGCTACCAATTGCTCCTGTCAACAGTTGAAGGTACAAAACTTTTTATTCATTATATTGAAAGGTCCACTGCTCAGTTGGTAAAAGCACAAGGATCTTAACCTTGTGGATGTGGATTCACGTACCATGATGGGGGTTACATCATATGATGTTATTTTCATTGAAGTATTCCCAGCTCAATATTATCTTACTGAGCCGGCCCTTGGGGACTACACATCATTGCATAATGACCCGGTGAAAGGACATGCGGTGCCCCCATGTGTGGTTTTGGTAATTGATGACATTCTCTATGGACTAATGGTTGCCTTGAGTTTATTTGAAGGTTTTGTCCATAGGCTTTTCTTGGAGTACATGTGTTGGTTTCAAGGAGAGTTTTGTGTCGACCAAGGTGCTATTCAAGGAATTATCCAAAGATTGGTCATGTGAGTGTTGAGCTTATTGCAAGCATGTCTTGAAGAATAAAATTGTGTGATCATTCATGTCCACCTTCAAGACATCATCCAAATGAAGAGAGTTGGAAAGATTCAACACACAAAGCGTACAAGATGTACAGAGGGATCAAGTGATCCCATGGTATGGTAAGCATTGTCCATTACGCTTTGTGTACTAACCCATGGTCTTCGTGAGAGTTCTTTGTGGGGTTAGGTTGCGGTGTGCAAGTTCAAGTAATGCATCACGAAGAGATCAAGTGCTTGAAGCTTGCCGTCCATTGTGGTGACAATGGACTTGTGAAGATGAGCGAAGAGAGGCTCACCCACGTGAGAGTATGGGGAGCAATCAACTAGTCTTCATCCCGCCAATGCAATCAAGAAAGGTGGTCCAACTTGAGGGAGTCAAGATCGTCATCATCTAGCTCAAGTGGACCATGTGCAAGGCAAAGGTTTGCCCTTGATAGGTTTTCTATTTTACCGGTCTCATGGTAGTTGTGGAAGACCGGGTTATAGGATCGCTTGCCGTACTATCAAGGGGGCTCTCGATGAGTTGCTTGATCGTATCGTTCGTAGAGAGCTCAAACCATTGCATCCTTGCATCATCTTTTTGGTTCTTGTTTGGTTCTTATCCTTGTGAGATTTGGAACTTATGGTCATTTTTACGACAAGCTCGAGTTCATCGAAAACGGAGTTCTCATGCATCTTCTATGATGTTTTCGATGTTGGAGGGTATGCCGGTTCTTCTCGGTTGGAGGTTTCACTCCTTTGTTTGCTAAGCATACCTCCCCTGCCTCTTCTTACTATTACCAGTCGCTGTTTTGATGCTACTCGTTGTCTTGTTTCAAACAAGCTTGAGTTTGCTCAATTCGGAGCTCATTTGCAGAAGTTATGGCAGTTCCGGTTTCGCCCTGTGCCAGCGGTAGTACCGCGACCTACAGCGGTAGTACCGCCTAGCCCCAGCGGTAGTACCGCTCCACGTAGCGGTAGTACTGCTCCCATGTAGTACCGCTCCAGCGGTAGTATCATCCGATGAGCGGTAGTACCGCTGGCGAACCGACTATACTACCTCGATGAGTACCGCGCCTACTACCGCCTCGATTCGAGACGATGTTTTCTCGTGTCGGGTTTTGCGGCACTAGTTGCAGCAGAGGAGCGGTAAGTACCGCTCTGAGCGGTAGTACCGCTCTACTCCATGATAGTACCGCTCATGGCTGATGGCCTGCCTCTCTCTTTAAGCGGTAGTACCGCTAGGTAGGGAGCGGTAGTACCGCCTCAGCGGTAGTACCGCCCTTCCTTAGCGGTAGTACCGCTCTGTCTTCGGGCTGTTCGGTGGGGTAACGGTTGGATTTTTCCTCCTATAAAAGGGGTCTTCTTCCCCATTGAACCTTATCCTTTGAGCTCGTGTTCTTCCCCCGTTGTTGACCTTCTTCGAGCTTGCTAACTCTCAATCCCTCCATGGATTCTTGCTAGTTTTTGAGGGAAGAGAGAGAGGAGATCTAGATCCACGTTTCCACCAATCACTTTCTCCTCTAAGTGAGGGGAACCCCTTGGATCTAGATCTTGGAGTTCTTCGTGTTCTTCTTTCGTTCTTCCTCTCATTTTCCTCCCTAGCATTAGTTGCTTTGGTGGGATTTGGGAGAGAAGGACTTGGGCACTCCGTGTGCCCTTGCCATTGCATTTGGTGCATCGGTTTGAGTTCTCCACGGTGATTCGTGGAAGTTACAAGTTGAGAAGCTTATTACTCTTGGGTGCTTGGCGCCCTTGAGCTTGTTCCTCTTGGGTGCTTGGGCGCCCTAGACGGTTGGTGGTGTTCGGAGCTCAATCATTATGGTGTAAAGCTCCAGGCAAGCGTCGGGGTCTCCAATTAGGTTGTGGAGATCGCCTGAGCAACTTGACGGGTTCCGTGATCGCCCCAAGGGTTGCCAAAGTGTACGGGTTCGGTGACTGCCCCCAAGGGTTGCCATTTGTACGGGTTCGGTGACCGCCCTCAAGGGTCCCTTAGTGGAATCACGGTATCTTGCATTGTGCGAGGGCGTGAGGAGATTACGGTGGCCCTAGTGGCTTCTTGGGGAGCATTGTGCCTCCACACCGCTCCAAACGGAGATTAGCATCCGCAAGGGTGTGAACCATCGTCGTCTCCGAGTGCCTCAGTTATCTCTTACCCGAGCCCTTTACTTATGCACTTTACTTTGTGATAGCCATATCGTTCTTTTGTCATATATCTTGCTATCACATAGTTGCTTATCTTGCTTAGCATAAGTTGTTGGTGCACATAGGTGAGCCTAGTTGTTGTAGGTTTTGTGCTTGACAAATTAACTGCTAGGTTTATTCCGCATTTGTTCAAGCCTAAACCGTAATTATTTTAAAGCGCCTATTCACCCCCCCCTCTAGGCGACATCCTCGATCTTTCACCCGGCCCTTGGGGGCTATGCTGGTTGAAGTTTTTATGAGTATAAGACAATTACAAGTCCCAGGTTGCTGCAAGCATGACAACCCGGCACTTGGGGGCTACATAGTATGGAGTATTCAGTTTTTACTAGTCACTGGGATGAACAACATGGATTTCTTTAAAAGTGGCAGTATTTATATTGAAGCAAAGTCTTAAGCCACCACTTTGTTCTGCTCAAAGACTTGGGGGCTACAGATCGAAGAAATAGTTTCAAATTCTCTGATTGAGCAAACTAGGTTGAACCGGCGTCATCAATCATTATGGCCCTGTGGCTGCAACCCGACAGTCTTTGGCAATGATAAAACCGGCAAGTTCTGCATCTTCAAACCGGTTGAATATCATATGAGTATGTCAAGACCAATATTTCTTAAACCGACGCTTTGGAAGCCGACTCAAGTGGATTATTCTTCACAATATTTTTTCTATAAGAAGCCAACATCAGCAATTTGAGTATGAAGCTGGTTATTGACCCGGATTTTCTAGAAGGAGGAGATGACAAAGGACTTAAGAACGATCAAAGCCGGTCTACAAGAATTCTTAACCCGGAGCACAATCTGCCAAATTTGTTACGGTGTTTATTTTTGCGACATAAGTTTACCATGGATAAATCCAAGCTAAACTTGGGGGCTAATGTCGAGGATATACCCCGGTGTAAACCGGCGGAAGTTAACCCGGCGGACTTGGCGGTTTATTTGAGGTCCCGCCGGCACTTGGTGATATTCACCGTGACCCGCCTGCACGGCAATTTACCAAAGAACCCGCCAGACGTTGTAACTCATCTTTGGTGACCCGACGGACGGGTCGGAGGAGCGACAAGACCGGTGGCCCGTCTGGCGGTTCATGAAGGCGGTTCAACTATTGTGGGCGGTTTAAGAGGAAATGCATAAGGAATATTTGTTTTACAAGGAGTTAAGACCTGGACTTGTATCCGGTTTGTATTAGAGATAGACTAGTCCTAATCCTAATAGGACTCCACATGTAACCCGCCCTTCAACATATATAAGGAGGGCAGGGCTCCCCAAAGAGGGACAAGCTACAAGCAAGAAGAAACAATCTTAGGGCTAGACACAAAGAGGAGAGCCGGTTTACAGCGACTCCCTCGTGATGATAATGAGACCTAGCCTCAAACAGCATGTAGGGTTTTTACCGGATGATGTTTCCCGGGCCCGAAGCTGTCTAAATCCCTGTCTTGTGTTGCATCTCTCAATTCCGCTCAATCCCTCTCAAGCTACCACATAGATGCGTTGGCCTCGCGACTAAGTCCTGACACTAAGTACATCTGCCGTGACAAAACCACGACAACCTACGTGAGTCCATCTCCAAGCAACGGACGCAGATCCATGCTAGGATAGGGCCGCACCACCGCCGTCGCCCACCACCCACAAGTGCCACCCAGCCCCAAGGTTCCCAAAGCGGCGCCTTCAAGAAGGGAACGGTGCCGTGAGCGCCGTCGCCACCCAACAAAGTTAGTTTCTTTCGCCCGGGAGACCTAGGGGAAGGGGAAGTGAGGGGATCAGTCCATACCGACGCCTCCAAGGAGGGGAACGGCGCCCTCAGGCGTCGCCGTCGACGCGGCCGGCCATGGCCGACCAGGGATTTCTCCCGAACTAGATCCCCGCCACCAGCAGCGCCTCCTGTACAGAACCGGCGACCCAAGGAAGCGCGGCCCGACGAGGTTGGCCCGCACGCCAAACAGGGGAGGAGGGGAGGCGCCAGATCGCGCGCACCGACCACCGCAGAAACTGCCGCCGGCCGCCAATGACCACCGGATCCCGCCGCCCACGCAGCCGGGACGCTAGATCCACCGCCCTCACGGCTGCTAGCCGGCCGTGCCTTGCCAATGAAGCCGCCGCTCCAGCTCCGGGGTTCCCCATGCAGAGGCAGGGCAACCGAGGCCCCGCCGCCACCATCCTTGGCGCCCCGGGCTTGCCCGGCGGCTGCCTCAGGCGGCGGCAAGGAAGGGAAGAGGAGGAGGGGCGGCTCTGCCTATCGTAGCTGAGAAACTCCATTTTGGATACATGATGTGTTGCAGGCCATGTGGATGGGCCAACTGCTAGTGAATACAACACAGAGAATATACCCTTGGCTGACAATCTTGACGATAGTTACTCCATGTGTGCAGGTTTAATTCTGTGCAAATATCGTCAACATGGCTAACATCATGCCTTGCTCATAGTGTGTATACATGATGTGTTGCAGGCTATTCCTTTGGGGCAAATGTTGATGGATACAACACACATAATATACCCTTAGCTGACAAACTTGACGATAGTTACTCAATGGGTCTAGATTTAATTTTGTGCAAATATCGTCAACATACTTTTCTGTATAAAATCATCAGTTTTGTATATTCTCTATCATACCTTACAAACTACGAGGGGGGCAACAACACATCAGATGGGTCAAGTGATGCTTCCTTGACGGCTCCCAGTGAACTCACACTCGCTCTCGGGGATATCACAAATGTTGATCGACCTTACAATGCGATGTCAGGTATTCTTATACTATGTGTATTACATCCTATCGTTCGACAGATTCCGTAAACTGGCACGTGTGGTCCAGTCTCCTTTGTACATGCATAATTATGCTTTGTGGTTTTTTCATTTCGTTATTTGTCATGATGTAGAGAACAAACCAAACTCATTCATGCATAATGGTGCTTCCTTGTCGGTTCCTAGTAATCTCACACTCTTCTATACTAGCAATGTATGGGACAGTTCAAATGGTATTACCCGTCCGTCTTTGATGTGAAGTAATTAGTCCTTACGGGGTTCATCTTCATATATTTAGTCAGCTTATGGCTATTATGTTGTTGCAGTAGCTCTAGAATCTTCCCATGTCGAACCGGGCGAACGACTAAACTATGGAGGGGGGGGCCACACACGGCTAAGAGATTGTCGTGGTCTTGTGTGTGGCGCCCTCTCTCTCTCTCTCTCTCTCTATATATATATATATATATATATATATATATATATATATATATATATATGATTGACTATTCGTCACCACAGGTGAGGAATAGTTATTCTTCACTCCACTCTATTTTATCATCAATACACCGTGATTTTACGTTCCGTAAGTTATGTCTTATTTCTGACGTAAAAAGAGACCGTAAGAAAATATATAATCATCATAAAAAATATTTTATGTTATGTAAAATTACGAATGTAAAAACATAGTGTAAAATACACATAAACTGCAAATTTTCGTGTCTTATTACCTATATTTTTATTCTTTTATGTCAAATTTTACGTAGTGAATCAATATGAATGTAACTATTTAATTTCAAATGTAATTTAATTATAAAATAGTCGTAAGGTTACCTCGGTGAAGAATAACTTATTCTGCACCCTGGGTGATGAATAGCATCACTATAGGGTCGCGCTATTCGTCACCCAGGGTGATGAATTCTTATTCCTCACCCCAGCCCATCTCTCACGGCTACACCTCTAAAATCGTAAGAAACGGAAGGACCGGATATAATATTACAGCCTAAACAAGGAACACGTCTCTGTTCCGTAAAGCAAAGGGAATCAATATAATATTACCTCATGCATGCGAATAATTTACATCGTGCACGTAAGCAACCTATATGGCGCATCAAAGTGGCAGCGTCGAAATCAGACGATGCTGTCGTAATCTCACGGAGTGAATAACGGAGGCTTTCGTGACTTACAGTGACGTGTTCCTTTATTAGTACCCACTTGATTAGGGTGCAATGCATTTATCTTATGACTTATTTTATCGATAAAATCATGCTTATCAAATTTCCACTGTAGAGGTACTAGTGTGTATCCGAGAAAACTGACGTTGACTTCTTGGTTCTGGATTTCTTCTCTGCATTTGACTCCAATGTATTGCACAACAATTGTCTACTAGATTATCTTGACGTGTGTTTCACCTCATTAGCTCTAGATAACACACAAAAGATTTCCTGCGTATTGTTGCAAGACATGAGAATTCCTGGAATGGTTCATTACACCACGGCAGTAACTACTCACAAAGCACTTGGATTTCCTGACAAAATTAACTAGGTATTTTTACAATGAACAAAGGCGATGTGATTTCATCACACATAAACAAATAAAAATCAGTATGCTGCTTGACAAAGTAGCATTAAAAAAATCAATATCTGTAGAGAAAACTATCTTTCTGTAGTAGAACAATCTCCTGTCAATCTTGAGATGGGCATTGGTCTTCTTTTGGCCAAACTCAAAACATTTGCATTTCAAATACTAAGAGGTTGCAAATTCCCCATCTAGATGAACCTACAATTTCTACAAAGCTGTACTTCCATTTAGCCTTTGGCGCCATCCTCATCTGAATGACCCTAATGTTTACGAACGATTCTTTGAAAAAGTTCTAGTGCTTGGAAAATTGTTACATGTAGCAATATCATTGCAGCTCCTCGCTAGATGCAAAATGTAACCAAAGAAAACTGTAAGCTGAAAAGAAGAACACTAGTTTCAAAGGTACTCTCCATAATCCAGCAGCCACATATTAGAAGGAACTACATAAAAATGACAAGGAACGAAAAGTGACTTGTCCATGGCGATCTTGAAAAGAACCCCAAGGAAGAATAAATTTATCATATTCGAAAACATAGCTCGAAAGCTAAAAGAATGGGTCAAAGATGAGCAAAACCAACACTTAATAGTATATAAGAATCAAGCAAAGCCCAAGAGAAATTTTATTTGTTGCAAAAAGTAAATATTAAATCTGCAAGCTACAATATAAGCAAACTTTTCTATGATAGTGGAAACCGCCTGAAGAAACTAGAGAAACCTATTTATACGGTGTTGCCGTACACCATATTTTTATGTGTGGAAGAAGCCAAGATGGTATTAGAATGTTCGGAATTCAGACCAGCATTTTTAAATTTACCCCTGACTGTAAAAGCTTGTTGTACTTACAGAGATAAACATTTGTGCACATTTTTGCACGTTTAAGTTTATGTTTGTCAGCACTTGAACAAGGATTGAATTACTGGAAGAAAATCATGGTATACAGAAACTATAGGTTTCTGGAAAGTTGGCTGTCAAATTTTCTTGTGATATTTTCTTTCATCAAGTATTGGTGCAGGATAGCGCATAAGATAAATAAATCAAGAGAGATATGCAGGATTTCAAGTATATACGAAAGATTAAGCCATTGTTGCTACGGCCAGCATAATCTATCCTAAGATGTACAGAAATAATACGGAGAAGAATGCAGTGAGCAAATGCACATCTGTCTTTGAGTTCCTTACTGATTGCAAAGAAAATACATAGAAGAAAAATGAAGTGGCAGCTAATTTGCATTACTAATTGATGAAACAATGTATGTGCACCGAAAACAAGTCAAATTGAACGTCTGTTCAAAGACAGAAAAATAAAATTCAACATCTTCTCGGCACCGCTGTGATTCGCCCTCTAAAATTATTCAACAAAGTAGGCTAGTTATGCTAATAGCAATCTGCTTCTTCACGGGTTGGCTTGTATTCAATTAGCATGTTCAACAACTTCTTCATGGGTCGTTGTAGAGATTTGGATTAAACTCACTAGCGCATAGTGGAGCAAGCAGCATGAATCGCTCGCGGTTGAAGCAGCGCAGTGACGACTCGACACCGTTCCTGCGGCCAGCAGACTACCACAAGTCGCTTTTCCCAAAATTGAGGCCACACCCTGCACACCTTGCCGACATTGCTGCCGAGCAGAATGTCGTCACAACCCCACCGTGGTCAGCCGCCGCTCCCCAATCCGCCCAGCCTTTCTTCCGACCACCATGACATTGCGCCCACCCGCTGGTCACTTAGATGTCGGCCACCACCCCCAAGCTAGTCGCCGTCGAAAACCGCATGCCGCCATGATTTTCATAGGGAATCGGCCACCACGATTAGAATAGGAAACGACGAGCCGGAGAAAGGGGGATATAGCTACCACGAACAGAAAGTTTTCTTTCTTGCAAACGTAAACTTACGTCGGCACTAAAAGATTTTACCTCGCGCGTGGAGAGGCACAACACATTGATTGGATTAGATCCAGCAGAAATCGACACGGTTGATCGATCGAGTGCGTTATTACCTATTAATAGAGTTACTATATATATATATATATATATATATATATATATATATATATATATATATATATATATATATATATATATATATATATATATATATATATAGCCAAATGACCATCATCTGCACAATCACAAAAGATGAAGTACATGCACCCCTAATTGATGTCCCGGATCATGATTTGAGTTGAAAATATCAAGGCCAAGAATCATGGCATGATGGCAAGCAAGGGAAAATAAACATCCGTCATCCATCATGAAGAATCCCACGGATTCCTCAAACCAACGCTTATAACAATTTTAAAATCACAAAATAAATAAGAGAATGAATTAGTTTTGTATGACATGGAAAGCAGATCAATTGACGATTAAATTCACCTAACAATAGTATACCTGTGCTTTGATAGAAATGCATCATCAAGCTAACAGAAATGAAGAAACCAAATTCACAAATATAAGGGAAAATTTTGTTTTTGCCACTCTAGATTTTGCCAATTTTCCTTATGCCATTCTAGAATTTGACATTTCACTTTTGCCACTCTTGGTTTTTGACAATTAGCACAATTGCCATTCCGGTGGCAAAAGCATAATTTTCAGAGTGGCAATTGTGATAATTTTCAAAAGCTAGGAGTGGCAAAAATGAAATAAAATTATTTCACTTTTGCCACAGAATGGCAATTGTGATAATTGTCAAAAACTAAGAGTGGCAAAAGTGAAATGTCAAAATCTAGAATGGCATAAGAAAAATTGGCAAAACCTAGAGTGGCAAAAACAAAAATTTCCCAAATATAATGCAGATTTAGAGCAACATATGTCTATAAACCCTATAAGAAACAATACATGGGATTTGAAAAAATGGAAAAATCTAGGTTTGCAAACATCAAATCAGCAATTAATAATATGGGATTTCTAAAATACTTTCAGGAATTAGAATGACAGAAATGCTATTGCTTGATGCGAGAGCTGATTCGTGAGTGAGAATAAACTTATACACAGAGCAAATCCAAAGCATAAATCTAGGAGAATTCCTTATTTGACACTCTCTTAAAATTGTGTTCCTTATTTGACACTGGAAAATTTTTCTTCCCTATATGACCTATAGTCTTAATTTCTTTTCCTATATGACACCCTAGTTCATTTTGTACATGTGAAAAGACCTTTTTGCCCCTGTACATAATGTGACCAGAAATATGTAGCATTGAGCCTAATTAGGAAAAATTCGTTTCGGAGAGTGAGCACAGCTAAACATGTTATCTCCTCCGTTGGTCTTTTTTGGGATGTGTGTGTATTCTGTATACCTGAGCGCATGCATCTCATGTATTTAGAACGTATTCAGCTGTGGGTCTAGTTTCATGCGGTATGATTTGTGAGTGCAACTATTTGACATACTTTTGTATGTGTGCTTTAACACTAAAATGCATTATTAAAAATGAATGAATTTTTTAAGCACTTTTGTGTGTGTGCTTCAGTGGTCACCTATGTGCATGTCATTAGTGCATGTGCACGTATTTGCATGGCCCATGCAGGACCTATAGCTGTATGGAAGGAAGTTGCGTGCTATACGAGCATCGCCCGGTTCGGTGCAGCCAACATGCGTATGTATATGAACGGGTCATACGAAGCTAGAATACATGTATTCGCTTGATCGTCGAGGGTCGTGACGTATTTAAATATCTACGCTCCGGCCGGCAAGCTGGCCGCGTATATGTACACAAATACGTATAGACAACTAGTCGGAACCGTGAGGTCAATTAGCACATGAACCATCGAAGGCCTCGGTCATGATTTCTTAGCACAGTAGTAAATCGAGTTGCATGACAATACCAGCATATATGATGTCACATATGGATAACTCGACTGATTTTTTTGGAACAACTATTATCTCGTACATATTTGTGGTCACATTATACATATGGGTAAAATGGCCTTTTCACGTGAACAAAATGCACTAGAGTGTCATATAGGGAAAGAAATTAAGACTATAAGTCATAGGGAAGAAAATTTTTCTAGTGTCAAATAAGGAACATGATTTTAAGGGAGTGTCAAATAAGGAATTCTCTCTAAATCTAGCTAGTAAGGAAAGATCTAAGATGGTCAGATAAGATGTAAATTGACTCCTGCCTTTATCACTTTACTAATGGAGGTCTGCACAATACTTGTGCTGCATAATATGCTAATTAATCTAAGCATCAGTAGCAAAATGACGAGTAAGAATACACACGAACGCATGAAAACACCTACAGAGGGAGAAAGGGGAAGAGAGAAAGCGAGGAAACCTGGGAATGGCTTGGTGCCATGGAGCCTGGGCATCTTACGCGGAGCTCGTTGCAGGATTGACAGCGACGACCTCCACCTCGTCAGTGCTATGGACCAGTAGTAGGAAGGGAGTCGCTTCATGAGCCTCACTCAATCGGAGCCATCCCGCTGCCGTGCATCCCAAATAGGAAGGAGGGCGGAGTTCGGCGCGGCACGGCGCGGCGACGAGAGGCCAGGGCAGGATCTTGGGGTCGGGAAATGGGAACGGAGGTCGGGCCATCGCCGGGGCTGACGAAGGGAATGAGGGATGGAGGTGGGTCGTGGCGTGGCCGTCGGCCGAAGAGGTTACCAAACGCCGCGAAAATACTGCTCGCCTCAACGGTGCCGCCGGCAAACGGGGCCACCCTCGGCGTCGCACGCATCCGACTCCATCTTGCAAGCATCAAAACAACATGCTACAGGACATCACCATGAAAAACAAAAGTCATGGACATGATGTACAGGTAAAGCATTACAAAACATGAACAATGAGCTATCTCCAGAAATCAATAGAACAAGCTCAAAAGGACATGGCAAGATTGCAAATAATAACAGGTTCACAGACTTAGTGGAATTCATAGGTCATGGCAGAAATAACATCAGGTTACCAAGTTTAGACCTATCAAACAATATGTTACAGCAAGATATCAAGTCAAACTAGAGCATGGCATGAATCTACCCAAAGCATATAACAAAAGTCCCTTAGTGACCATAAGCCAAATGAGATCAGAAAATACAGTTGCAAGCATGTGAATACAGCAAAAACATAAACAGACTCAGATTTGGTGAAAAACTGGAGCATGGCATAAACAGATAACAAGTAGGCATGTTTACGAGCTCGATGCACTCACTACGACCCATTGCGTGACAAGATAAGCATAGCACCAGCAAGAAAACATGTTTATGAAACTAAACATGGAAATAAAAAGTTTATAGCATGCAAGGATCTACTACAACAACCTTGGCAAAATTGAATAACATGTAAACAATCTGCCAGGAAACATTTTAAGGCAAAATTAGAGTATGAAAATGACATGATCGACTACTCCATAATTGCAAACAAGGGCATGGACGATAGAGCATAACCATATATCCAAAACATCCTTACTGAAGTATCTCAAAATATGCATGGATCTCTCTGTAGCATCAAGTTTACATGGCATAAAAATAACAGCAGAACAGGGACTAAAATCAGCAACATCACGAAGTCTAGTTTGCATGCTTGTTCTAGTCACCACATAACTCACAAAAATACATGGCAAGCACCTATGTAAATATGGCATGACATAGATCAAAACTCATGTAGGCATCAACCTCATAGGATGCGCACATCAAACATGGCAAAAATGACAAATGAGCATGTTATAACAGTTTCATCAGGTTAACATCACATAGCACTCTTGCAACGATGATTCAGGCATCAAGGTGAACTCAAATGAACATGATACAATGGAACAAAATGAAGAGCATCTCATGGCTAACAATATGACATATTACACGCACAAAACGGAGCTACATGCGCAGAGTTATGATGCGATGAACATGGCATGATAATGATAGAATTTCGACTTTGCGGTTTTACGAAAAAAAAACGCGTCTGACGAAATGCGAAAAGACGCCCAGGGCGCGGGATAGGGGGGCGGCGCTCACCTTGCGGCCCAGAGGGCCGGCTCGGTGTTGGGCTGGACCGTGAGGAGGATGGCCGGCTTGGGCTGGTGGAGAGGCGACGTGGGCCGGGGCTGGAGCGGCTTGCGGGGCCCACGTGGCCCACGCGGTCAACGCGCTCGGGTGCATGGTCCCGAGCAGGAGGCGGAGCAGGACGCCGGCGAGGAGGCCATGGTCGGCGGCAAGCAGGGAAGATCGCCGGATCCGGGAAGACCGACGGGAATGGATGGGTTTAGGCGCGGGCGCCAGATCCGGCTCAGCGAGGTTGCTGCGCCCGTGACGAGATCTGAGGCGGGCGCCGGTGAGCTCCTGCGAAGGAAGAGGCCGACAGGGCGGTTAGCGAGGGGAGAGAGAAAGAGGAAGAGAGAGGAAGGCGAGGGCGGCACTGGCCTGCGGGGTGGACCGGGCGGCGCCGGCGAGGCGGCTGGGAGAGGCCGTGGCGAGGGCGGGCGGCGGAGTCAGGCTCGCGCGACGCTGGAGCCGATCGGGCAAGCGGGAGGCGCTGGGAGGCTCGGCGGCCTGCTGGCCTGGCGGGCCAGCCAGCGCTGCGCCGGCGCAAGGCGACGGTGAGGAGGCCGGAGGCCAGGTGGCGCGGTGTGGTTGGCTGCGGGCGGCGGCGCGATCTCGTACGGTAGGAAACGGACATGTCCGGCGACGGAGGTAGGTGGAGGCTAGGGTTTGGACCCGAAATTTCGGAGAGGAAGGTCTATTTATAGATAGAGGGAGCTAGGAGAGTCCAAATAAGGAGCGGTTTTCGCCCACACGATCGTGATCGAACGACCGAGAGCATGGAAGAGACTTAGATCGGTTTTTGGGCTGCTTTAGAGGGGTGTTGGGCTGCACACAAAAGAGGCCTTTGCGGTTACAACGGTTAACCGTTGGGGTATCGAACGGAGTCCAAATGGCACGAAACTTGACAGGCGGTCTACTGGTGGTATACCAAGGCCGCTTGGGAAACCTTGGTCCATTCCGAGACCGTTTAACACCCGCACACGAAAAGAGGTAAAAGAGGGCGCCGGGAGACATAGGAGTGCCGGATTGCAAAACGGACAACGGAAAAAATGCTCGGATGCATGAGACGAACACGTATGCAAAATGAAATGCACATGATAACATGATATGAAATGCATATGATGACATGGCAAAGAGAGACACGCAAGCACATGACATGGCAAAGACGACAAATAACTGGCAGACACCTGGCGCATCGAATCCGGGACGTTACACATATCATCTCCACCGTTTTCACTGTATACAACCCTACTTGGACATGGTACATTTAGCGGACCCAATCCTTTTTGGACCTGGTACATTCAGCAGACACAGCCTTACTCGGACCTAGTACATTCACCCGACTAAGCCTTACTTGGACCTATTACATTCACCCAACACAACCATACATGGATCTTTTACATTCACCCGACTCAACCTTACTTGGACCTGGTAAATTCACCCAGTATAACCATACTTAGACCTGGTACATTCATCGGACACAACCTTACTTGGACCTGGTACATTCACCCGGCTGAACCTTATTTGGACTTGGTACATTCACCCAACACAACCATACATGAACTCGCACACTCACCCGACTCAACCATACTTGGACCTGGTACATTCACCCGACATGACCATACTTGGACATGTTACATTCAGCGGACACAATCCCACTTGCACCTGGTACATTCAATACTCGGACCTGGTACGTTTAGCCGACACAACCCTTCTTAGACCTGGTACATTCAATAGACACAATCTTACTTGAACCTAGTACATTCACCCGACTGAACCTTACTTGGGCCTGCATACAGTCACCCGATACAACTAGGGTTGGAAGAGGTAGTCAACTAGAGGTAGGAGACACCCTTTTATAGCTGTGGACAAAATCCAACCGTTATCCACTAATCCAGCCCGCGACATGCGGTACTACCGCTCCAGAAACGCGGTACTACCCCAAGGCCACGCGGTACTACCGTGAGGGACCATGGTACTACCGCGGCAGTAGCAGAGGCTAGAACATGCCTGACTGAGAGCAGTACTTCCGCGAGCGCTGTACTACCGCTCCCCCTTGCGGTACTACTGCAACGCAGGAAAGTCCTAGCCTGGGAAGGGCGCGGATGAATAAAATTACATCCGTGCCTACTTCACTGAAATCAATCGATGCAAAATCCGCCACGGTACTATCACCGGGAGGCGGTACTACCGCATGGTAGCTGAACCAGTCACAGCGTACTACATGAGGCGCGGATGTAAAAATTACATCTGCCCCTCATCGCCGCGATGCAGCGACACTTGGCACAGGAGCCACGGTACTACGGCCCGGAGGAGCAAGATTACCGTGGGCTCCTTAGTACTACCGCTGTCGTGGCACGGTATTATCAAGGTGCTCGCGTACTACCGCTCAGAGCGATTACCGCAAGCACAGCAATGTAAGCCGGGACAATCGCATAGAGGATAAACGGGATGCTCCAATGTGCAAGGAAAAGGTGGAGACAAGGAAGGAAACGTGTACGTGATGATTCCAACCGAACCTTTCCGACGCGGACCCCCTCTTAATAATACGGCTCTCCTACGACTCAAATCCACCAAAAAGGAACGTAGAAAAACGCTGTCTTCAATAGTCTTCGAGGGGCACCGAACCGTCTTGTGCCTAGCGATGAAGCGTCTGAGAAACTCAAGGCACACGATTAGTCCGCAAAAGCATTGTCATCAATCACCAAAACACCTTAGGGATAAATATGCCCTTACACTCGAGACACGGAGGTTAAAAGGATTATGTTGACGGACGCAAGCCTCTTGGATTAGCAAGCAAATTTCAAGTGGCGCGTTGCGTTAAGGGGAGCGCCGGGGTGGATTCACCATGCCTATTTTGTGCCGATAGGCGGACGGACGGGCGTCTAGTTTGAAATTCGCTAGAGCACTGGCATTGAACATGCCCGGATACCGAACTCGGCGTCGCCGGGCGCTCTTGAACGGCAACGCCGCTTTAATGTCGGCTCGATAAAATGTCACGTCGCACCTACATGTATGCGGTGTTGAAACTCTGTAGTGGTGCCGACCGACATTAATGTCGACAACCGCTTCCCACTGGGAAGCACAGACGCTAGCACATGAGAGGCTTTGGATATGTTCAAGGTATCAGATGTTTACGCAACAGTGATTCCGACGTCTGCAGAGCCCTCTTGTCTTACTTCCAGGTCTCTAGATAGAAGTCGTGTGGACGTAGGAGATGTTTCAAGGGCCCATTTAAAAATGCCCTAAAACCGTGTAGAGAAATCTATGAAACACAAAAATATTGTTCATATTGTCCCAGGAATAAGTTACACTGTAACATTGTCCCGGGAACAGCAAAGAGCACTGCATTTCAGGAACGTATGCCCCTAGCAGGAGTTTGAGGTACAAAGACGATGACAACATGCCGGTCAGTGTTCCAGGTACATGTCCTGGCCATGCTGTGGTGTGGCACCGCGTCCCAGGTGCATGTTCATCGCGCCGTGCCACACTACTTGCTGCTCATCACGGCGGGGCCCATATGAGCCACTTGATTTGTTGAGTATTTAATTTGGTGCTGCCATTATGATGTCCAGTCTTCTTTGTCGGCATGTGACCGTTCTTTGTTATCATATCTTCATGTAAATAAATGCGTCTTGAGAGTAAACCGTGGCAGACTTATAATCGGAGGAATTAGTCAATGATCCAAACTGGGATGTAGTGATCGACTGATCGTGGTGATGTTTGAAATATGGGGCAATTCTTTTAAAAAGAGTCAAAACTTTCTTAAACCTTTTTCTGACAAACACGGCCTAGCGTTTTACTCATGTAAAAAGGTTCGTGGACTAATGACTCTCGTGCTTTCCTCGTGAAATAAATAAAAAGGCACAAGTCCAAAAGATGTGAATACTAACCCTTTATATAGTATTATCGATTTTGGTTTTTTCATCCAGAATACCACGGTAGTCATTCTTTTGCGGATCTTTCATGTGGCGGAGCCGCATCCACCCCTTGCACTCTGTTTTGTAGGGATTTTTTATTTCTATTTGTCTAGTTTACCCTGCACACCACAAGCACAAAGAGACAACGACAAAGCTAATGTCTACAATATAAATGCCAAGCGATTTCCAAGCATGAAAGAATCCAAACGCTTTTAAGATGGCCCCTCTTTCCGCCTATGATGTAAGAGGAGTATTTGATCTCAACCGTCAACAAAGAAGTCTGGACATGTAAACTTTCTTAACTATGGCAATTTACTTTGCTAAAAGGAAATCTTTTGAATGGATCAATCATTCTTTCGCCCATATCGGTATAAATTCTCATGATTCGTCACATACATCAGACTTTTTTTTGGAAGAAGAAAATATATTCTTCCATAGAGACCTGTCATTTCTTGAAAGTATAGTTAATTGTCATTCTCCAAGAACCATCGTATACAAACTTTTTTCACACTTTAAATTATCATATATTATTTGTATCAGCTCGAGAAATGATCATCAAAAAAGGTTGGGAAATAAAGTAAAAGATGTCTAAATGTTAGTAGTTTGACAAATATGCTATCTGGTTTACATGTATGTATTTTACAAACCTTTTGGCACTTAATCAAAATGGGCAAGAAAAATAGAGCTCAATTTGTGAGGATGTAACAGAGCTAAAAGTGGAAGATAAACAGGTTGCAAGTAGTATAATGATATTTCTTTCCTTTTATTGTCTGACTTTAAGATGTAATCATTTACTAGTTCCTTATTTATGTAAAGTGCAAAGTCTATATTGACCTTGTAAAGGAATTAACAGATTCTTACCTCCCAAGAGGTAAGACAGATTCCACCCATTCGACTGGGAAAAATTGACGGCTCATATTAACTTGGACCATCTTAAATTTGCTCATCACGAAACGGGCAACAAGATGTATTTCTCTTGAACCTTCAAGCATGACGCTATGTATCCGACCGCACTAGCAAACAATTTCGTGCATCACCGGTAAGAGCATCTCCAATAGCTTGTCTATATGAATGTTTATACTCGTTTTCCACGACGTGAGCCCAAAACAGGCGTCCAACAGCTTGTCTATATGGTCGTCCAAATATTCACATCCTCTAAATCGACCTCGACAATGTCCACGCCTGGACAATGTGAAGGTGTTGTCTAAACTCAGCTGCAGTCATGATTTCTTCCTCTCCCCAGCGACGGCCCATCTGTCATGGTCCCTGTATATATACGTTCTGATGCAAAACAGAATGTGTATATGAGGAATTTTTTTTAGACCATTGTCTATATGAATATATAGACATCCAAATATACACATGCTGTTGGAGATGCCCGCCCATTTCCCCACCTGGATTTTCCACGAAGAATTCTGAATCCATTCCCCCAAGTGTATAGGTTAGGGCATCTCCAGTCGTTGGCCCCCCCAGGACGCATATAAATCGCCCCTGAGGCGAGCAGCGATACACTTTCAGCTGAGGCGGTTTTGCGCCCAGTCGTCGCCCCTAGGCGCCGAAATTGGCCCACTTTGCAGCCCAATTTCGGCGAATAAACGGCCCATATGGGTGAGAATAGGCCCATATTCGGCGTGGTTTTGCCGTGTCTCGGCGTTCAATTATCAACACAATTATTCCTTATCACATATTTCATCACAGAAAAATCAAATACTTCAACAAAATACTACAACAACAAATAGTTCAATACAAATTATATAGTTCAACAAATAAAAACTCGTATTTCATCACGCCGGCGTCCCCCTTGAGCCTCCATAGGTGCTCAATCAGATCTTTCTGCAGCTTGATGATGCACCTGTGGGTCTCGGAGCTCCTGACGCATCTTGAGATAGGCAGTCCAAGTTGCGGTAGCTGGTGATCAACTTCGGCTAGAGGACCATGCACGTAGTATGGTTCAGTATCAAACACTGGCTCTTCTTGCTCGCTCTCGATGATCATGTTGTGCAAGATGACACAGCAAGTCATGATCTCCCACATTTGATCTTTCGACCAGGTCTGAGCGGGGTACCGAACAACAGCGAATCGAGATTGGAGCACACCAAATGCCCGCTCGACATCCTTCCTGCAAGCCTCCTGAAGCTTCGCAAACCAGGCGTTCTTGCCTCCCGCCACAGGGTTTGAGATCGTCTTCACAAATGTCGACCATCTCGGATAGATGCCGTCAGCTAGATAGTACCCTTTGTTGTATTGGTGCCCATTGATCTCGAAGTTCACCGGAGGAGAATGGCCCTCAACGAGCTTGGCAAAAACAGGAGAGCACTGCAGCACGTTGATGTCATTGTGAGTTCCTGGCATACCAAAGAAGGAGTGCCAAATCCAGAGGTCATGTGTGGCTACCGCCTCAAGCACCATACTGCAACCGCCTTTGGCGCCTTTGTACATCCCCTGCCAACCAAATGGGCAGTTCTTCCATTTTCAATGCATGCGATCGATGCTTCCAAGCATCCCAGAAATCCTCTTGCTGCATTCTGGCTAGGATCCGAGCGGTGTCTTCCGCATTGGGTGTTCTCAAGTATTGTGGCCCAAACACTGCCACCACTGCCCGACAGAACTTGTAGAAACACTCTATGCTTTGGTGGACTCGGCCATGCGCCCATAGTCGTCGGTGAATCACCGGAGCTCCATATGCAAGCATCCTCATCGCTGTCGTGCACTTCGGATGGAGGTGAATCCAAGAGCGCCGGTGCAATCCATCTTGCACTTGAAGTAGTTGTCGAACTCCGGATGGAGTTCACAATCCTGAGGAAGAGCTTCGGCTCATCCGATATGGCGCCGAAATGTTCTCTCGCCATGAAGTGGAGCATCGGCGAAGTAGTCGGAGTAGAGCATGCAGTAGCCTTGCAGACTATGCCGGTTCTTTGCTTTCACCCGCCCCGCCGCCGAGCCACCTCGACGCGGCTTTTCATTGCTCGCCCGGGCTGGGCGGCGGCGAGCACCATCGGATGCTCTTCTTCCCGGGCGTCGGCGCGGCTTCCTCCTCCGACAGCGGCGAGCTCGTCGTCCTCATCCGAGTCCATCGCAGCGACAGTCAAAATGCCGAACACCTTGCGCTCGGTGGGCGTGTACCCGCCGTTAAACCGCGCCTCCGCGGCCGGAAACGGCGGCCGAAAACGCCCAGCTGCTGCGGGAGGGGCTGCCGCGGCGAAGCGCTGCTATTTTCCGGCGGGGAATGGCTATCTAGCGGAGTAGGCCGGCGGCCGTCGCCGGGATATATAGCTAGTGGTGGCCGAGGGCGCGGTGCGAGGCGAGTCGGGGAAGAAAACCTTGACTTTTCCCCTCGGTGTGGGCCAGCGTGCTTTTCCTAGCGCCGAGCCCCTAACGGCTCCCCAAGCTGGTTCGGCCTTTGACCGCCGGGCGGAAAAAAGGTCCGAACCGGCGATTTTCGGCATCCTGGGGGCGCGACTGAGCCGTTTTTCGGCGCCGGCACCGAAAAAGTGGCCTGGGGGGCCTGTTGGGGGCGCGGCTGGAGATGCCCTTATACTGTTCGTACACTTCTTGGCATGAATCAAATGACATGCCATCTACAGGAGCAAAAGCGGCTGGTGCGTGCTTGCCTTCATATTTTAGGAGATATTTTTCAATCGAGCTCAGTTTGCTCGGGGTTGCTCTGGCTGCAAGTCCATTATGAATCCAAAGACTGGACCAAGAAAACTGCGGTGAGTTTTTGTCGAAATAGTCTTCAAAAATGGTTGACGCCTTGGGGAAGAGATAATCGCATTTATAATATGTAGTGTCTACGCTGGCGACAACTTAATCATATTCAGTGTCGTGCGCTGTTTTTCGTAAACATGAAACAAGATTTGTCTCAATAAGAGTTACAGATGCTCACTGCGTTCCAACCTCCCGTTGCCTGATACGGCCTAGTGTTCGCATCTCCACGGCCGCCATTCTGTGCATCACCGCCAGGGACGCCATGCGGGAAGAGATCGGACACGCCACCATCTACCACTTCAGATCTGAACAGATGAACAAGGAGTGGTACGAATAGAGGTGCTTCACCGCTAGAATCAATGGAGTATACGTACACTAACCAGGGGATTGCTTCAGTTTCCAGATCAGGGACGATTGATCCCAGAATTTCTAGACCATGAACAGCCGCAGTCCCTCTATTACTTCGATCTGAGAGGCATGGCCATGGTTGGAATCAATGCGTCCCAACACTATGCCATGATGCCATCTCGGCCGATCTGCTTGGATTCCATTGGCACCCACGACGGGTGGTATGTTTCTTTGCCAGGGGTTGAAGACGAACGCAGTTTGGGGGTGAGGTCTTGTCGTTGGTTTGAAACACGGGCCGACATGTCTATCATCTCTTTTGATGGGATGCAACCATGTCAATATCCATGTAGACTGGCTAGTGACAGAGGCTATGGATTACGCCTATGATAAGCGATGGCGCCCGGATGCCTTTCACATAATTTCAGTCTACTGCGCTTACTATTCACCTAGCCTGCAAATCCAAACCGTGGTGCAGAGACCCGCACATATCCCAATGAGCTGCGTACTGCATGGATGGTCATGATAACCGGGTGTCTAGGCACCCGGGACCTAAAAATCCTAACTCTTATGGATACCGATGTGCTACAATTTACACCAATATATAAGAAACCTGCCTCAAACATACATAGACCGATCCCTCAATGAATATATAAATACATATTATCTTTTCAAAGGCATGTATGTTGCTATCTCAACTTTCATTGTGACTGTAAGTTACAACTTACCTTAGGTAGATGCACCTGTCAAAGTTGACAGTATAACATCTGCATTTTTTTATGATAGCAGCAAGTGCAAGCTGCTGTCGTTTTCGCTCCTCTTTAGCAAGGGTTATAATCTCTGTTTGTGTTTCTATCTTTAGCTTTTAGCAATTTGCTATTACGCACCTGACAGAAAGAACAAAGCATATCAATAATTATCAAACTACATCGAATGAAATTACAGCTATTAGTCCTATCTAAATAGGATAAATTCCACACTAGATTGCTCCTAAACAGTTGTGGATAGACATGTTGTCCTGGAATTACAGACAACTTATGAATTTGTAAATGAATGGTTACCTTCATTTCCTTGTGAATGTCTCCGACCAAGCTGCTATTATCTGCTCGCAGTACCTGGTCCCAGAAGATTAACTAGATCAGCGCCTTACCATGCGAGGGTGCCGGTTTCAACAATGTGCCCATGCATGTAATGGTGAAGTTAGTAGAAAGCCGGGCTTATCATATGTATTCAATCAGGATAAAAAATAAAAAAAAATATTCAAGTGTAATCGGAGCAAGACATCATCAATAGATACCAAAACTACAGATTCAAGTGTAATCGGAGCAAGACATCATCAATGGATATTAAAAGTACAGTACAACACATCTCCATAGCCACCAGAATGATAGTACAACACATTTGAAGAATGGAATGTTCATATACTGAGGTAAATTAAAGGATGCAATGTTCATACACCGGTAATGGGCATGCACGGTGGACAGGTCCGGTCGTCTTGAACAGCGATGTCGAGAGAATGATGACTCTCATTGTGTTCTCATTGAGTCCGAGTCTCAGATGGCCTTGTGAAGCCCAAGATGCTCTACCAGGAGATCAAGCATCATTCTAACTAGGATCCTTCAAATTAGGTCTCTGTGGTAGGCAAACTGATACTTCAAATCATTGTGAGTTTTGTTAGTCATATTTTTTCTATTGGAGTATAAAGGAACTAACAAACATATAATATAAGAGCAGTTTAATCAATCTTAATTAGGTCTCTGTGGATGTTTAATCTCGAGCAAAATTTTAAATAAGGTAACATTAGTTCGGTTAAATACACCTCTGTTGTTACAGCTATGCAAGTTTGGGCCTAAATACACCTCTGTTGACCACTATGTGAAACTTCAGTCAAAAAATTAAATTTAAAATGTTCTAAAGTGAATAAAAGAGGAATTGTTGCTTTTAGATCATGGGAAGAAACATATCCTTGTTTACTGTTGAACAAATAATATAGACGGAAAATGTAGAACCAATTTATGTATTCAAACTATGGATATCTTAAAAGCATCTTGGTGTGTGTGTGTGTGTGTATGTCACAAAATTTGAAGATGTTTCAAGGACAGGCAAATTTGACTATGTTCTGACAATCCAGATTCCAAAGGTACCGTTCGTGCAGCCGTTTAGTGAAGATATACCTTGATCAATTACCGGAAACCTCCGGACACAAGGAATACTTCAGTATTATTGGCTTTTAATGTCTTAATAAAATCAGCGTTGAGAAATCCTGCAGATACAAACAGATAAACATGTCAATGAACCAGGAAAATGAACAAGTGCATATCCAACACAAAAATTACATCTATTGCAGTGCTGCATAAATGATTAACACATAACACCTTGGAATTATTCTGTAGCTAGAGATTTTAGGAAATCTCTAATTAACACACGAGGCAAATAAGTCAAAAGGGTTATTTTGTGGTTGCGAGAACGCACGGCCTAAAGGTCAAGACTAAAGTAGTATAGGCAGATAGTATTTTAATGTCTCATTTAGTGTTATTAAAATGAACTTGTGGTGGTACTATTCTGAAATCGTGTTTTTACTGTGGCACCAAACCAATTTTGCATATACTCGTCTACTATTTTTCGTATTAGCTTAAAAAGAGAAGCCGAGTAAAACCAATCAAGCATTCCTAAGAGCATTATTATATGTTCAGCAACACATATCTAACCATTCCAATACAAGAACAACGGAGCTGGGGAATCTTAGAAGATTCAATATAGGAATGCAAAAGTGGTAGTTAAATAGTGATTAACTTATGAAATTAACTTGGGGCTGGGACTTGTAAAACGTCACCTGGGTGGTCTCTTCTCCAAACAGTCCTCAACTTGGGACATAGATGGCTTACTTAAAGAGATCCAGGCAGCAAGAGCCTCATCAAATGGAACGGTCCCTGTCATCGCCCTGAGAATAATAAGGCCAAGTAGTTTTTCAGAAGATATTATATGCTAAACAACTAACACATTCCAGAAATTGTGACAATTGCTTTGTCGTCCACTCGGCAAACCGCCGCCCAAATTTCACGTAAATCAGCAAGCTCATCAATACCCTCATCCAAGCACACAGTGCTATCCACATCGAAGCACACCGCATTGGCACTGCCATGTCTCAAGAATCTCTAGGCATAAGCAGGGAAACCATTGCATAACCTAACATCTATGCTTCTTGGAGATGTGCACGGTTAACCAATAAAGGAATTCTCGGTGATTAGGAGTACTAACCTTTGGAGGGCTGGCGGGTTGCCAAACCAGAAGAGAAAGGGGCCTTGGAGACCTCCATTGCTGCTACCACGATAGATAAAGAGGTGGTGAGGAGTGGAGGCACTTGATCGAAACATGGAGGAAATTAAGTGTAAATGGCGGCTAGATGTTCTCCACAAAGATGGCACCGCATCAATGAAATAATTTTAGAACCTTTAAAACCATATTTGGAACTAAGGATACCTAATATTTTGTAAGGTCAGAGTCGTTGAGAGCAAGTTTACTATCATATTGACTGAAACTATATGCAAATGTGCATGAAAACATCGCTGGTCTTGCATTGTCACTCCTCGCAGCATATCTTTGGATGCTTGTCCATAAAGCTGATAACCAAATAATCCCATAATAGCTATATTTTAGTAAATAAACAAAATGCAACTCATCTAGATATACAACTTTAGACCAGTTGACGTGGATACATATTCAGAAACATAACATAGAACAGATAGGAAGCATGGCTCGCTACGCATAAATGTGACTTCATCGATGGTGTTTGATTAGTGAATCTCATTTGGCACTATTATTCATTTAACAATGATTTTTTGTCTAACACATCGATGCTCATAGCCAGCAAGGTAGAACGGTGTAGTGTAGCCAAACAAATGAGAAAATATGGTAGTTCATGTAGTCTTAGAGCTTAGATTAGAGCAGAGAACCGTAAAATATGATAATTCATGCCGTAGTCTAATTCAGTCACCCAATGAGAGCTGATATCTATAGAGTTCAATCTCTGTAACAACCGTTCACATATTTCTTCTATATCCATTCCTCTCTGTTGGAACGATTAGAATAGCAAACAAATAATTCTTGGGCATTGATATTAGTGACTTATTTGTTCACATGCATATACTGAAATCCAAAGAGAGCATAAAGGTAATATGTTATAGCATGTACTGCATCGCAAGTAACAAAAGAGTAGTCTCTTTCCTCTTTTCAACATAACACTCTACTTAACTGATGCACTTGGGCTATGGTACTTAAGAAAACACCAATGACTAATCATTTTGAAGTCAGTGAGGCTGAGTCCTACACATGGCTAGTCAAGTCCGCTTGCCAAGCTGAATGTTTCTTACAAATGCGGAAATATCCATAAGATTGCATCTCTCCTATTGTCCTCAAATAATATTTTGTATATATCAGTGGCTTCAAAAGCTACGTACCAGTTATCATTGGTGCATTTTATTCTAGATCATTATCAGTATAAGAAAATGTTTCAAACATCACAATTGGAAAAAAGTCCTACTAACCTAATAAGAACTATATATACTGGAAATATTTATGAATTATAGCAAAAGAGCCCGTGCGTTGCAACGGGACAGAAAAAACACACGCTCTTAACCCAATAACCACGACTTGAGATCTTGATACGTAGATGTTCTTTATTTTAAAATGGCATCACATTTGTGTTTCTGACGATTGTCTCAATGCTCACACAACGAAAACGCATTTGAATGTGATCAGTCCTAAGGCGTCTCTCTCTCACACACGTACACACACACACACAAACACACACACACACACACGCGCGCTCGCACGCACACAATCGCTGAGAATAAGATGAGAAAAATGTTGTTTTTTCCCGCGAGGTTTTTCAGAGTTGTGCATGCATGCTTATCAATGTTGTTTTCCCTCTCAATCTGGTTTTAATTTAATGTGTGTTTATTTGCAATTTGGATCACCGCCAAGGTCTGAAAAAAAACAGATATGCACTATAGATTAATTTTGCATCCAAATTAATAGTTCGTAAATATTTAACAGCTAAAAGTAACAACATATTTGGATTCTACACATTTTTTAATCAAATTTCATATATAATATGTTAAAATCGGAGTTCTGATTTAAAAGATATGGATAGTTTTGTTTTAGATAAAGCTGCGGATTGATTAACCGAAGGTCAGGGTTTTTTGTTAAAACACAAAAAACGATTCGCATGACTTAAATATGGACGGCGGGTTGATTATCTAAAATCTCAGGGGGGTTTCTGAGAAAACTAAAAAAAGGTTCGATATGACTTAAAGATGGATTGCGGGTTGATTTCAACAAACTGCGGGGACTTTTTTGCAAATAAGGGTGACGGACGACAGAAACCCACCGTGCTTTATTATTAGGTAGAGACTATGACTAATCAGACTACTTTAGTATGAGACTGTAATAAAGAATAATAATTGTAGGTGATCTGATAGTGCACAAAGCAATTCTGTTAAACATGACTCGACTATATATTCATACCTAACATCAACATGTTTAGTCATGGAAGGAAGCATCACATTTATATACACGCCAAGGGAAACCTAATTTTTGAGAACATGCATGTATTGAACTCTTCCTCGAAATAATATATGGAGTTAATTACACATGCACCGATTTAAGCTATCTCTTTTCCAGATTATATAGGATATTTTAACTTCTAGCAAAGAATCATGTGAAATAATACAAAGAAGATATGCTATATCAACGGAGGTAGAAATTAAGTAAAACCGTAAGAGTACACTCATAGTCTCGTACCATTATTTATGATTTATTAGTGCCAAATACAATAATATTCCAAGCAGATACTGCTTAATCTCTACACATCATAAAAGTAAAAGCCAGGAAAAAACCTATGAGTGGTATACAATATGGAGAGAAACGACCTTGACATCTAAGAGAGACAGGGATCATGTGTAGGTGCCACCTCCGAGTGTTGCCTCATTCTTAGGACAATTTTGATATGGACAACAGAAGACAATCAAGTAGATACAATAGTTGGGAGACCCATGACTAGAGAAGTCCACCGTCTCGCCCATACACTTCCCTCTGAGCAACAACAAAAATAAATGGTCATGGGGATGTTGCCGTTCATCGCTGCGGAAGCAAGAGGAAAAGATTGTCGTGGGCTTGCCTGTACTTGCCGGGGACATTACCCTTCTCATTGTAGACTAAGGTGACGAACCCAAACATGTGGTTCTGCTGGTAGGGGATGAACACATCGTGGACAGGACCGTGAATCTTTGTGGTTCGGAAGGGACGAGCACGGTTAATCCCGGCGAGACTTCGAGGCGGAGCAGAGGTAGGACTGTGGTGTGTGAGCGAGCATGGTGATGTACCTGGAGTAGTTGGAGACGTCATCCTCGTGGAAGGTGCCGAGAAGATAAGGTATATCTGTCGCTACCCCGGGTTCATCAACTCCCCATTCTACAAATGAAAAAGAACAATAAACTCGCTCACAAAGGGAACAATTATTATTGATTATAACTCACTCTGGAAAAAACAATGAGTGACAAATTCGCTCTAAACCGGAACCATTTATTACCATGAGCCAATGCTGAACAACAGATATCAATACTAAGCTTTCTACTGGGAAACATTAAGCACATTCCAGATCCACGTACCACCAAACAGAATAACTAAAGATGGGGGCACTTGATCGATTTGCATCGACGACCCGAGTCTGAACCACCAACAACGAGCGAAGGGGAGATTTTCTTCTGCTGCTCGTACATCTAACAAATATGTAAACAAATTCAGGACCCCGTTCTGCGACAGGACGGCCATCACCTGCTCCTTGAGCACCATGTTTTCCTGATTTGCCAAGAAAAAAAGAGGATCTTGTCAGGCATCACTATTCTCTAATTATAATCCTAGGGCTATTTCCTACTCGAGACATTTATTTAGCGGCTACCTGAAGCAAGCTCTGTGCGCTTCAGCTCAAGCAAAGAATTAAGTGATGCAAACTAAAGGGAAACAAGGGTCATATTCTGAAAGAAGTGGTACACAACAAAGGCAAAGATTATATATTTAACATAGACGATTTTCTCGTAGCTAGGGTAGAGGAGAAATATTATATTTATTTGATTAAGTTTTAGAGAGGGAGTGGGCCATGAATTCTTCAAGCAGAATTCACCAATATATAAAATACAGTTTGAAGGTTTCCCAAGACATTGGTTATCTTGTTGCAAAAAGCTGGAACAGAGCAAGCACAAACTAAGGTAGAGAAAAAGAACAATAGATATGCTACTGCGAGGCTACAACAGTTGTAGCATGGAGCCGACTGTCAGCATGGATGAGTTCACAGCAGCGGTGCAGGGTAGAAGAGATTCTGGCTCAGGCGGAAGGACCCCCGGCGGCGGCGTTAAAAGGATACCATTGGTTGTATGTAGCATCTCAATTCTTCTTTTGTGCTTGCTTTGTTTTGCCCTGTTTTTGTTGTTGCTTTCATGAAGCGCGGATTGCCATGCAACGCTGCGAAGCAATGGACAAATCAGAATGAATAACCAAGAATGTGAAGGTACACTGCGATGGGCGAGTGGATAATAATCACTGACCTGTAGTGGCACAAGCCTCTGAATCAAAGAAATTGGCTAGGCAGTGACCAGGATGACAAGAGAGGTGGCGCAGCGGCCTACATCATCCTCAGGCTCTGCCCAGTTCCTACAAAACCATCAACAAGGTTATGAGGCCATGAAACCCAAAATTCTTTTGTCCTGCGAATTGACGACACCAATAACCATGAAACCTCATTCCTAGAAGAGGATCAACAATTAGAAAGCTAGATCTCAACAAAAACAACATAACATATTCTTCCATATCGAAGAACTAAGTTTGTTAATTCTGAATCAATGATCTTCCAAAATCACTAAATCTCACACAAGAGCACTCACGACAAATCACTAAATCAAATGTGACGTGTTGATCCAACTCAAGACATATGTGCAATTGAATCATGGTAACAAAATTATCTTTTCATTTATATATGCAAGGCTCGCCCTATCTATTAGTTAGCTTCTTCTAATCCCTCCTATCAAGTGCTTTCTCTGAATAAAAACCACTATTATGTTTTCTGCATCATATTGTACGGCACTGAACCAAGCAACTGGAATTAACAATGTAATGAGCCATTGCCCTTTTAGTAAGGTAAATATCATCCCTACGACTATGACCAATAGCAGGCACCAAAGTAAACATCTATGAAGAATTGTACACACACTAAGAAAGGCACTAAGAAATTGCTAATACAAAAACCAAAATACTGATCCGACCTCGATCTCTAATTACAATTGCATCACACATTTGACAATATATTTCTACCAAGGATTATCTTTGTTTTGCATAATAAAGTAATTCTACACTTGGAATGTGTCGATACATCACCATATATTTTTTATGCCAGTACAACGGTTCTCGAATCCATTCGACAACAAACAATACCTAAAATGCATCAAACCTAAGTAAAATAAATGGGGGAGGGTGCTACACGAACACCGAGGAAACCTGCAGCAAACCGAACCACTGCCGGCTGGAAAGGCGAGGCAGAATCAACACCAAGATCTGTACCTGCAAAACAAATTAGGCAGCACACAAACAATAAATCAATTTTTGATCCCCTGTCATGTGTTAAAACTTTCTAAAAGGGTAGGAACATCTATTTATTGGTGCACCAAATCACTACTAAAAAAGCCTGAATAACCAATGGTTCAACCATGTGCAAGTACCTAAGAGTAGGCTGCTTTATCATGGAAGGAGGCATTTCACTGGTAGACACGGCAGGAGCAACCTGATTTTAGTCGAAGAACACCTGATATGGGACACGGTAACAACAATAAAAGAGGGAACAAATTAGCCATAGCGTACTTGTACTTCCATACACGTACAAAAGAACACATGAATAAGGTCCGGAACTATACTCTAAATAATTCTATAGCTGCACGAAAACTTCCAGGAGAAAAATTTGAACCCAAGCACAATGCAAGCAGCAGGACTTTTGTGGGGAGTTTGGGCTGTCATATGTGCCCTGCCCTCTATCGTGACCGTCTATTTTCATCCATGGATTTTACCCTAGAACCTAGTGGGGAGCTAGCAAGAAGTGTATGCTTCTAGATAAGCCCGGTGGTGAACGAGATATAGTCAAACACTATAAATGGTAAAATGGGTACTGTGGTAAAACCTACACATCCACTACAAAAATGACAGCAAAGCTCGATAAATATGTGCATAAACTGATAATGCTTGACATAGTAAGAGATACATGTGTAGCCTGACACCAAGCCTCCGCCCGCGTTGCGCAGCTCGGCTCACCGCCCCCATGGGGCGCAGGTGATTGTGCTCACCCTCGTATGTCGCCTCTACCACCGAGCCGTCCTCCGCGCTTCTCTGCACCTACACCACCATGGATCGCACCAAGAAATCAGTGACATAGCACAAGCTTTTCAGACCATACATTCACTGATCCTCTACTTAATAGAGGCACTTCAAGTAAAACAACCGCCAACAAACAATAGAAGTAAACTAACTGCAAGACACTTTCGATTGAGGACACAAAATGTTCAGCACACCAAAGATCTGAACCTCTACTTAATATAGCCATTGTGGGCTTGTTAATCAGGGCATCACCAATCTGCTAGAGAGAACAATGATTGCAATGAAAGGCAGGCAAACTGATACTTCCAGTATATATATCAACAAATATGAACATAGCCATCATGGGCTTGGTAATCAGGGCATCACCAAACTGCTGGAGAGAACAATGCACACATATGGTTGTGCCTAGGTTTCAGGGGATTATATATAGAACTAATTTTCTGGAAATTAAATGATGTAGAATTCATCTTTTAATAATGGTGTAGACACGTTGCAGGGCAAGCGGTGGCGCCAAACGAGTCTTGCATGTGATAGAGGAAGCATATGCACATAAATGGCTTGCTAAGAGCTAGATCATTTATCAAACCAGAATGATAGCACAACACATGGTAGTTTAGATGGTGCACTACGAGTAGACCACGTTGACGGAACCAGGAGTCGTCGGAGCCATAGTAGCAGCAATGAAGTCTCTCTTTAATAAGTGAAAAGGAACTTCTACATGAAAACAGTTTATCAGTTCCTATGAGAATCTAGTTTAACCCTAAATGCTCCCAAGAATCCTAAGAAACAACACGTACATGGTAGCATGACATAGAATTTTTATTTCAAAGAGGCAAAGCATCAAGCATTTATAGAGAGATCAAAGTGCATAGCACAAAATGTTCTTTTTCCGGCTCGTCACCAAGGAAGGTCAAAAGAAGAGCACGGGATGTAAGTAGAGATGACATGATCATATGGTTAATCAAAAGAGCAGTAAGCACAACAATCTAATCGAGCAAAAAATAAAAGAAAAAGGGCCCCAAAATTATTATACACTTTGCATTATTAATCATTGACAGAGTTTTCTCGGTCAGACCTTTTCTTTTTCTTTTGGAGTATAAAGGAACTAACAAACATATAATATAAGAGCAGTTTAATCAGTCTTAATTAGGTCTCTGCGAATGTTTACTCTCGACCAAATTTTAAATAATGTCACATTAATTCGGTTAATTTAGAATAATTAGAGAAACCACATAACCAATCAGAGCTAGATATATGCACCAAAAAGGCCAGATTACCTATACTACAATCAAAAGTCTAGTAATCTGATTTGGTAGTGCTTATACATCAAAATATGTTTATCGATGAAAAACTAAATGATGCAAGATTTACACAATCCAATATTTTTGTATAGGGTCAGCACCAAAGAAACAATTACGATGCACTTTGAGATAAACAATTCCAATGTACTTGTTCATATGAAGTTGATTGCGTAGATAGGGTAACACGTACAACAAGAAGCATACCTCTTCTCAATCTGCACTTCGAGCCTAGTTACTTTTTGAGCCAATATATGCATCAATTCAGGATCCTCCATCAGATAAACCTGGTATCGTGGAAGAAAGGCAAGAGTAAGCATACCTCTTCTCAACCTGCACTTGAGCCTAGATTATGTATCAATCTCAAAATGAAATCAAGCAATATACATTGGCATACCAGAAGAAAGGCAACAATACCAAGCGACAAATAGGCCATACACATGAGAGCTATCGGTATCCATGTGACCTTGAAACTGCATAAGGAAATATCATGCCAAAATTTATATATTGTCCGATACACAACAACCCTTAAATTCAATATCCCAACACAAGCGGGAAGAACAGGTTGAGTTGAAAAACAACACACGATCAAGACTGCAGCTCAATATCCCAACGCCTCTTAAGAATTTTGTACTACTCCTGATCCAAATGTGTTTCAAACTTGCTCAAATAGGTTGTTACTTGTCTTTGGCTCTGGACAATACCGACTTATAGACAGTTATAAGCATCAAGTTTAAAAGAATCAGAAATCAACAAGTCGCTATTGATCCGTCGCTGCATACATGTATTTATTTTTTCAACGGTCTGCTTGCATTTGGGACAAAACTTCGAATTGGCTAGCATAAATATGTAATATATCTGCAGACATGCATCATTATTGTATGTATCTTTCAATTTTTCATAAAAGGAATTTGAAGGATAGAGCAGTAGCGGCCAAAAGAGTAGTCTAGAATCTACGTTCGAATTTCGAACATAATTTTCCACACAAAGCCTTTCGTCATCTCCACCAAATCATGGTGTTCCTTCTTATTAAATCTTTTGTTCTTGTTCATCATGATTTCCTGCACTGATAGCATGATATATCTAATAAAATACAAATAGTCTATGTGAAGCAATAAACTGGGAATTAGAAGAAACAACAACTGAAAACTATGTCTTATGATTTGATAGCTTAAAAGGGATCCACTTCATGAGTTTGACACAAAGAACGTGATTAACATAGTCACAAAGGTTCGTCCACCAACCTTCTTCCTTCCAAAGAGACATGGAAATTAGTAGTCACCGATCTAGGATGAAGTGCGAGAAAAGAAAGATGGAAAGGAGGGAGCACCTTTGATGAACACGGACATCCTGGGGGCTTTAGCTTCCCCTTGTTCTCGTCTTGGCCGGCACCACACCTCTTCCCGGCCGGCAACCTGGATGAGCAACAATCAAGATAGAGCAGTACAAACGAACACATGTCAATGATGCCTGGGGATAATGGATCATGGCGATGGACTCAGTCCACATGAGGAGGAGCAGGGGTGGGAGGGGAGGGCGGGGGACCTCACCATGGTCGGGATCTCGCGAGGAGGCGGCGCGATGGCGGGGTAGAAGGGCCTGGTTCTCATGGTTCCTGGTGCCGGATCGATGCACCGAAGGGCCTGACACTGGTTGTGGAGAAGGAGGCGACCGTCGGGGCCCGGCTTGATGGAGGCGCGGATCCAGAAGCCCCGCCCGTGTCCGTGGTCGCAGCCGTGGTAGACCTGGCCGCCACCAAGGGAGAGGCCAAGCACAGGGGGCAGGGAGAGGGAGATGTTGATGTCGCCGTTGGAGCACTCCCGGGCGGCGCGGCGTGTGATTGGTCGGCCACGACCACCTCGACCCGCTGGTATGGAGGGGGAGAAGGAGGGGAGGGGAGGGGAGGGCGAGTCGGCGAAGGCAGCGATACGACGGCAGGGGAGGGCGAGGGAACGGGCGGCGGTGGCAGGGGAGGGCGAGGGAACCGGCTAGGGTTAGGAAAGTTGGGAGCAAAGAGGGGGAGGGGGGAGTGAGGCGGGAGCTCGGGGCGGCGGGGCAGGGAGGGGAGAGGAGGCGGCGGCGAGGCGGGAGCTCGGGGCGGCGGGGCAGGGAGGGGAGAGGAGGCGGCGGCGTGGCGGGAGGAGCGGGGCGCGGGGGAGGAGAGGAGGCGGCGGGGCAGGGAGGGGAGAGGAGGCGGCGTCGAGGCGGGAGGAGCGGGGCGCGGGGGAGGAGAGGAAGCGGCGGCGAGGCGGGATGAGCGGGGCGCGGGGGAGGAGAGGAGGCGGCGACGAGTGCGGGGGGAGGAGACGGCTAGGTCACCCACGGCAGCGCCTCCTTTTTATACCCCTGTACGCAGAATGATCAAAATACCCCGATGGGGGCACAGTATTTACATTTTGCTGCCATTACTATTCATTCCAGCAGTGTTCATCTCAGATCCGACGGCGCAGATTCCTCCAGATCTTGATCGAATGGACGAGAACGCATCCGGAAATCGCATCCAACGGCCCAGAATCACTGAGCTCTCAGGAGGCTCAGCCATCCATCCTTCTTTTATTTCTGGATAAGGTTAAAGGGACACATTAAGGCATGACAGATAATGCATCTGCTTAGCCCACCCATTTTAAAGTGGGACAAACGAACTAACCAATCAAGCTGCTTAAGTTAATAACAACTTAAGTTAATAACAAAAACATAGTAGAATTTTTTGTGTTAGGAAAAAAAGGCATAACCTGCAGCAAACAGGAAAAATGATCCAAGATAAGCCTTTACTTGAATCATAAGTTGCATGCATGGTAGAGTGAAATAAAACATAACCTGAATTCCCATAAAATCTCATATAAAGCAAAGGTGGGTACGCTTAACCATGCACTTGATGAGTATTGAAGTTAAATGTGATCCAAACCATAACTTCTGAACTAATAAAAAAAGGAATTATCTTCGTATAGTTCCCCAGTACAAAAGAAAACTGAACAACTTAAACTTAAACATGGGTTTTACCTGTGCATCAAGAGCACTTTCCAACACCTGCGGTAGTAAACCGGCAGGATGCCCTAACCTCATCAACTTTGTCTTATGCCCTAACCTGAATTCAAGGGATGCTTTTCGTCTCGATGGATCCGCAACTCATAGGTATGTATGGGGAATTCAAAAGGTAAGCCAACTCAATATACAAAGGCGGCATGTTTGCCTCTGTGTACATGTTCCGCCATCAGATTTAGCTGTACCATGGCTAACATTATGCCCTTCTCACATTTTGGATACATGATTTTTTTAGAAAAGGAGGATGACCCCCGCCTCTGCATCTGGGAGATGCATACAACCATTTTATTGATTATTCTCGGGGACCTTACAAAGTAGTACAACAATATGCCTGAATCTGCCATCTTGGCAACATCTGCCGCTACTTCAATCCATATGATGAAGGGATGCAAGCTAGGCCAAATACCCAGACAGCACACCTAAGCCTAACATCTAAAGCCGAAGGCCCCGACCGAGCCACATACCGGGTCCGGGCACAAACTGGTCTGACACACTCACATTTGTCGTCGCCGCCATCTTCCGCTAGTCCATCTTCAGAGCAGATTGAGGTGCCA